>QRFJ01001686.1:0-221482 GCA_006176705.1 Cocos nucifera
TCGGAGAGATCTTATCTCTGGCCGAGGTTGCGGTTCGGAGAGATCTTATCTCTGGCCGAACTTGTTGTTTCGGGAGAGATCTTATCTCTGGCCGAACTTGTTGTTCGGGAGAGATCTTATCTCTGGCCGAACTTTGCCCTCGGGAGAGATCTTATCTCTGGCCGAGGTTGCGGTTCGGGAAGAGATCTTATCTCTGGCCGAACTTGCTTTTCGGGAGAGATCTTTATCTCTGGCCGAACTTTGCCTCGGGAGAGATCTTATCTCTGGCCGAGGTTGCGGGTTCGGGAGAGATCTTATCTCTGGCCGAACTTGTTGTTCGGGAGAGATCTTATCTCTGGCCGAACTTATTGTTCGGGAGAGATCTTATCTCTGGCCGAACTTTGCCCTCGGGAGAGTCTGGCGGTTCGGGAGAGATCTTATCTCTGGCCGAACTTGCTTTTTCGGGAGAGATCTTATCTCTGGCCGAACTTGCCCTCGGGAGAGATCTTATCTCTGGCCGAGGTTGCGTTCGGGAGAGATCTTATCTCTGACCGAACTTGCTGTTTCGGAAGAGATCTTATCTCTGGCCGAACTTGTTGTTCGGAGAGAGATCTTATCTCTGGCCGAACTTTGCCCTCGGGAGAGATCTTATCTCTGGCCGAGGTTGCGGTTCGGGAGAGATCTTATCTCTGGCCGAACTTGTTGTTCGGGAGAGATCTTATCTCTGGCCGAACTTGTTGTTCGGGAGAGATCTTATCTCTGGCCGAACTTTGCCCTCGGGAGAGATCTTATCTCTGGCCGAGGTTGCGGTTCGGGAGAGATCTTATCTCTGGCCGAACTTGTTGTTCGGGAGAGATCTTATCTCTGGCCCGAACTTGTGCAACGGTCGCTCGGGAGAGATCTTATCTCTGGCCGAGGTTGCGGTTCGGGAGAGATCTTATCTCTGGCCGAACTTGCTTTTCGGGAGAGATCTTATCTCTGGCCGAACTTGTTGCCTTCGGGAGAGATCTTATCTCTGGCCGAACTTTGCCCTTCGGGAGAGATCTTATCTCTGGCCGAACTTGCTTTTCGGGAGAGATCTTATCTCTGGCCGAACTTGTTGTTCGGAGAGATCTTATCTTGCCGAACTTTTCGGGGGAGATATCTTATCTCTGGCCGAGGTTGCGGTTCGGGAGAGATCTTATCTCTAGCCGAGGTTGTCAACGGTCGCTCGGGAGAGATCTTATCTCTAGCCGAGGTTGATGCTCGCGTTAGGACGAGGTTCTCCTCCTGTTCCTAAACCGAGGTTGTTCACGGTCGCTCGGGAGAGATCTTATCTCTAGCCGAGGTTGAAGTCAAAGCGGTCGCTCGGGAGAGATCTTATCTCCAGTCGAGGTTGAAGAGATCTTATCTCTTATTGATGTAGAGGTTCGGGGGAGATCTTATCTCCAACCGATGTTGAAGTTGAAGCTGAAGCTTTGGGGAGATCTTATCTCCAGCCGAGGTTGAAGAGATCTTTTCTTCGGTTGGCGTAGACACTGGAGCTTGGGGGAGATCTTATTTCCTTGTCGTTGTTGAGGTGCCATGGGGCCGTTGTCGGAGCCTCTCCTCTATCTCCATCTAAAATGAACGAGCTTCAACTTTGCTCGCGTTAGGACGAGGTTCTCCTCCTGTTCCTAACGCGGCGATTATTGACTGCTGCTCTCCTGTCATCGCATAGTTTTCGCATCCAGAATAATATTATTGAGAGGGGAGAGTTTTACCGAGGAGAAGCTGATCGTAGCGCATTTCCGTTCGAGGGTTGTCGGGGTGCTGTTCCTCGGAGTTCCCTCGGGCAGCAAGTCCCTGATGCCGAACTTCATTCCGCGGGGGGGGGGGGCTTCGTTCCGTCCTTGCCGGCGCCGAACTTCATTTGGAGGTTGAGCTGAGGAGTTCGGCTTTCCACGGAACTTCATTTCGCCTTGATGACGAACTTTGGGGGAGCTCGGCTTTTCTTCGAGCCGAACTTCATTCCTCTTTCCCGCGAGACTTGTCGTGGGAGAACTTCCCGCTGCTCTTGTTCGGACGAGTTCGGACGAGCTCGAGGGGAGCTCGGCTTTTCTTGCCCGAACTTCGTTCCGCCTCCGGTGAGCACTTTGTAGGCGGTTCCTTTGGGGGACATACTGGAGCGTGAGTTCGGCCTTACTTGCGCCGAACTTCGTTCCGCTCTCCCGCGGAAGCTTCCGCGGGAGGACTTCATACTTCTTTGTCGGAGCTTCCTCGATGACGGGCTCATGGGTGGGTTCGGCCTTCCTCGCGCCGAACTTCATTCCGCTTCAGCGGGGGAACTTCTGCTCTCCGTTTCTCTCTTAGGGGCGATTGGGCTCTTCCTTAAGGCTGATTCCTCGCGCCCTCATGGCGGGCTTGCTGGTGGAGTCGCCACCGGAGGCTGCTGTATAGCCTGCAACGCCTCCGTGAGGCCACGGATCTGTCGGACAAGCAGGCCAAACTGCTTCACATCCACCGCGGGTGCAGGTGGAACCTAGGCCGCCGGGGCTGAAGCAGGAACAGACGGGCCTGGACGGGATCGGATCGCGGAGGCCGCCGAGCGCCGTGCCGAAGCTCTCCGGGGTGGCGTTTTCTCTTCGGAAGAGAAAAGGAAGATCTCCAAAGAGGGAAGAGAAGGGTCGCCGAGCACTCCTTTAAGAACAAGGGAACCTCGAAGGTTCAAGCCCTTCCTCTAGCGCCAATCTGTTGGTGCAGAAATCCGTCGCTCGCCGGAGGTCGCCGAAATCGAGGCCGCTGAGGCGCCGCCGGGGACCTGCAAAACGAAGTCCCGTCCGGAACCGGTGGGGTGGTGGCTCCGGCAGGACCCTCCGACGGTCAAGTTAGTTTCCGGCCAACAGTAATGGAGTGCTCGGAATGAGTTCCGGAGCTTAGAGATGAGGAGGAGAGCTTAGAGAGTCGAGAGTTCAGAGAGCTTAGCCTTAGCGTATGTCGGGAGGGGTCCTTTATATAGCGGAGCTTAGTTGATGGTGACGGCTGTGCCGTCTGGCAGAGAGTCGTCGGGCAGCATGGAGTTTGGTACGGAGAGGAAGGCATCGTCCGGTGGATCGTGGGAGCCATACTGGCACGTCGTGGGCCGCATGGAGTCCGGTACGGAGAGGAAGGCGTCGTCCGGTGGATCGTGGGAGCCATACTGGCGAGTCGTGGGCCGCATGGAGTCCGGTACGGAGAGGAAGGCGCCCGTCCGGTCTTGCTGCAGGCGACAGTTCGTCCAGAAGGAGTTCGGACTTGTAACAGAGTTCGGCCGAAGGGGAAACCCGGGAGGAGCTTCGTCTGGCTGAAGGGTCGGCCATCTGTAGAGTTCGGCCGCTGAGGGACGATTGCCGAGGAGTTCGACCGCCTGGGGTCGGTCCGAAGGGGTTCGGCCGCCTGGGCTCGCCTGGAAGTCGGTCCGAAGGAGTTCGGCCGTGGGGTCCGAATGGGTTCGGGCTCGTAGGAGAGTTCGGCTGAAGGGAAAACCCGGGAGGAGCTCGGGTGGCCGAACGGGCGTCTGGGAGGAGTCCGTCTCCCGAAGAAGTCCTGCCGCTTGGAGTCCAAGGAGCTCGGCCGTCAGGAAGTTCGGCTGGCGGTGGGAGTTCGGCCCGGAGCCTGGCGCTGGGGAGTTCGGCAGCTAGGTAGTTCGGCCCGGACCTTGGTGCAGGGGAGTTCGGCCTCTAGGCAGTTCGGCCCGGACCTTGGTGCAGGGGAGTTCGGCCTCTAGGCAGTTCGGCCCGGACCTTGGCGCAGGGGAGTTCGGCCTCTAGGCAGTTCGGCCGTGGTAGGGGCTCGGCCTGGCGCCTGGCGCTAAAGCTCTTCAGCGGCTACTGGTTGCATTGGGCCGAGCATCGGGCTAGGCTTCGGCAGGAGCGGGATTTATCCCCAACAGATGGTATTGCAAAGGGGTCTAGCCATAGGGGGCTAAAGTAGCTAGTAAACCAGTAATGATGATCCATGTCCTCCTTATGCTTTGAAGGTCCTATGTGCTGGACTCTATGGCTGGGTTGTGCAAACTCCAGACTAAGCTCGTAGCTATCCGTTCGTGGTATGGTTACTTGTCGAACCAGACGGGAACTTTCTGACCTACTAGTCGGCATTTTCTTATTGACCAGGGAGGAAGGTCTATCTCCTAAACCGAACTAGAAGTCCCAGTCTTCATCGTTATTATCGAAACTCTCCTCCGATGTGGGTGTACCTAGGGGAGCTTAGAAATGAAATTGATTTTTACTTGGATATTATATGTAAATGGACCTACTGTAACATTCACGGATTCTGGGATATCTTCAACATCATCGCAGATGAGGTCCAGATCAAAGGATGTGAGGTCTTCCCATTTGAGACTGCTTTTGTTGACTCTATGGGGCAACCCGAAACTTGAAACAATAACTTCTACTGCATGTGAGTTCCAACAGATTAGAGGGAGGTTGGTCAGACTTACACTAGCCTTGAGCTTCCTTTGGTGAGGAACTCCACCCTTGAATGGATCCCAATGGCTGACTTGAAGTGAAAATCTATTACCTGTAATCCGACCTCCTATCATGAGTTGATGGACAATTTCTCTCGAGGGGCATGCAACAAAGAACGTGTTTGATTCAAAGAGTCTCTGAGTGGTCCAAGTGCTGGAAATGTTCGCTATGTGAACTAAGGCATCCTGGACATCATCGGGCTTAACCGGTCGTCTATAGGCTTCGACGAATGCCGCGCGGTTCAAGTAGAGCTCCATTTCCTTCATCTCGGGTGAGATGGTGGCAAAAACTTTGCATACCTCGGAGTTTTCAAAGGCAGTGGGGTGCTTTGGTTGACGCGGGAAGGCGCCTATGTTTGTTGTATCCCAGAAGGGATGCAACGTCCAGAGATCATTTTGTGAGGTCCCCATCTCAGATGCTTGGTCGCTTCTACAAATGATCGAGTTTTGCAGGAGAGCGCTTTGTGGCCGAACTAGTAACAAACATGGCATTTTATAGGGTTCCGACATGCCACCCGCATGTGATCTCTTTCCCTGCATCTAAAGTAGGTTCCAGTAGGGAATGGTTTGGGCCTATGGTCGATGGTCGGCGGACGGCTTACTTTCTTCCGAAGTGGCTGAGAAGATGGGCTAGGTTGCATGTTGGTGCGGACCACTTCAGCATATGTTTTTCGACTAAAGAATGGTCTCGTTGCTTTAGGCTTTAGGCCCAGTGGGGTCTCCGTTACTCCAAGTGTCGAGTACCTCCACTGCGGAAAGCATCTTACTAGGAGTCAGATGGGACAGGTTTTGGTTTACTCTCCCTCTCCCCACCAAACAAGGCATTTGGGAATGGTTAACAAATTGATTTTTGTTGACACTTAACTTCATTAATAAAATCTGCAGTTGCCGGTGGGGGTCTGATGAATGTCAGTGCAGACATTAGTGTGTATTTCAACAGAGCAGGAAAATTTGAGGAGCGGTGAAGGTGTCATGGCTCCTCGAATTGGGGCTGAATTAGAAATGGATTAAGGTGCAAACCAGTTTGGATCGTTGAATGGGTTCAAGGTCTGACTACATTCTCTTGAGATTTGGACAACTTGAAGATCAAATCTGAGCTCTAGAATCACCTAGGGAAATATACACAAGATCTAGGAGTACTCAAGAGCATGGGGTCTAAGGTATACATCTTGAGATGTATGTTGGTTAGAAAAGAAGCTAATGCAATGAGGCATAACAGAATGCAGTTTCCATGCGACTTTGAGCGATATTTTGGGAACTCCATAGAAGTTGGTTCATTGTGGGAAAGGTGTCAACTTGAAGGATTTTTCGTTCGAAATCCAACAGATCAAGTTTTATTGCAATCCAAGTTCGTTTGAGTCACGAACTTGGCAGTTTCATCTAACTGCACAGAGTCCTACAGAAACGGGGATTCTGAGTTTATCCTTATCTTGTACTTGGAGAGTTGAATTCATGAGGGACTTGTAACTTAGGGTTGTTCCTATATAAAAGGACGCTCAAAAGTGGGGTTAGAGATTACAGAGGGAGAGAAAAAGATCATCTAAGGATCTTCTTGTATCTGTGAGAGATCAAGAGACCGAGAGGGCTTCTATTGTAAACTAGCAAGTGGTTATTTAATAAAAGTTTTCTTCTCCTTATTTCTTCTTCTTCTTTATGCTATTTTCTGGTGTCGTGTTCCACTATGTTCTTATTATTGTTGGGCGTGGCCTAAGTCATAGAGACTAGGTTTTCATGCTAGGGAGGCTGATCGATTCTCTTCTAACCTATGAAGAGCAGACCAAGCCGCACGTTGTTAGGATTTGCTTTGAGATCCCTTCGTACATGATAGTTGGTATCAGAGTGATACCGAAAATGAAGAAGATGACCTCTACATCAGCATCCATGGTGGGAATAGGGGATTCATCATCCTCAACCTTAGATTCCAATCCTGCATCAGCTGGAGGCACGATAATGGGTGGAGCGCATCCAGTTGATGATTTTCTGCAAGGGCTATGGATTGCATCTTCGATTATCTCCATCGACAATGGATTATGGAAGCATGAGGCCCAAATAGCTGAGGTTGAAGGACGAGTGGAGGACCTTGAGGATAAGGATGCAATCCTTCGAGGTGAGATCGCTGCTCAGCTGAATCAAATTTTCTTCGATATGGAGCAATGCTATGAGGAAGTGTTGCAGCGTAACAAGGAGTTGGAGACCATGGTGAAGGCTCTCCAAATACAGGTGGTTGATCTTTCAAAGAAAAAAACCACCACAGGTGTGTCCTCTTCTACCTCGATAATAGAGGTCACAAATGAGGATACGCGTTCTCTGCACAAGCTTGATGTTCCCAAGCTATAGGAGTTTTGCGGGTAGCGGTCTATGAAGGAGGTAGATAACTTCATTTTTGTCGTGGAACAATACCTATAGGTTACCGACGTAAGGGGTGAAGCCATGAAGGTGAGCACAGCGGTCATGTTCTTGAGGAATGTGGTGATGCTTTGGTGGCGATGTCGAGTTGATGATATGAAGCAAGGGGCTATTCCAATCACCACTTGGGCATAGTTCCAAACTGAACTTTGGAAGCAATTCTACCTTGAGTTCGCTAAGGATGATGCTCGAGCACGACTACGGTAGCTCATGCAAAAGGATGATGTTCGTGAGTATATACAAGAGTTCAGCGAATTATTGTTGGAGGTACCAGACCTCAACCAGGAGGACTCTCTCTTCACCTTCCTTGACAAGCTCAAACCATGGGCCAAGATGGAGTTGCAGTGAAGAGGAGTCAAGAGTTTGAATGAGGCGATAGCTCAAGCAGAGGCTCTCATCGAGTTCAATACTCAATCCACAGCTCTCAAAGCTTAGGCATCCAAACAGTAAAAAGGTGGGGGAGCAAAATCAAGTCACAAGGAAGGTGGAAAATGCTCGAATCCGGGCTCCTCAAGTGGAGGGGCTTCCTAAGCGAAGGGCAAAAGGGTGGCGCAAAGTACCAGCACTATCTCATGCTACATTTGCAATGGACCGCATAAGATGAAGGATTGTCCATTGAGGAGCAAGATCGCATCTATAATGATGGAGCAGCAAGATACCGATCAAAGGATGGGTTCACTTAGTCTCAATGCCCTGAAGGCCAAGGGGCCATGAGGCCTACTCTATGAGCCTATCAATATCAATGGTCATACCTTCCAGGCACTCATTGATATGGGTGCCACTGAATTTTTCATGGACTTAGCAATGGCGAAGAAGCTCAACATGAAAATTGAACGTGATGAGCACATGTTCAAGGCAGTCAACTCCGTAGAAGTAGCAACAAGCAGAATAGCAAAGAATGTTGAGATCTAATTCGGTACATGGACCAGACAAGTGACAGCAGTAGTCGCCCCTATCAACGACTACGAGGTGGTCATCGGTATGTCTTTTCTTACCTAGCTACCTACCATGATAAAGGCAGATTCAGATGTCGTGGTGGTTCTGAATTCAAGCGGACCTTGCATGGTTCAAGAAAAGCGAGTTAGAGGGACTTTGCAGCGAGTCCATCGACAATGCAACTTGCTAAGGGGCTGAGAAGGAGACTTCCAACATACATTGCATCCATTCAAGAGGAAGACCTGCTAGAAGGAGAGGAGATTCCAGCACCCATTGAGGGTGTTCTCACTAAATTTCGAGATGTAAAGCCCCCCAAATTACCCAAGCGATTGCCACTAAGAAGAGAAATTGATCATCAGATTGATTTGGTGCAAAGAGCATGTCCACCAGCTCAAACACCATATAGGATGGCCCTACCTGAACTCCAAGAGCTGAGGAGATAACTAACAGAGTTGGTGGATAGCGAGTTCATCCGACCTTCAAAGAGTCCATATGGAGCACCGATACTTTTTCAAAAGAAGCACGATAGTTCATTAAGACTCTGCATCGACTATGGGACCCTCAACAAACTTATGGTGAAGAACAAGTACCCCATTCCATGAATTGGTGACTTGCTTGATCAACTTGGTAAGGCACGGTGGTTTTCCAAGTTGGATCTTCACAGTGGGTACTATCAAGTTCGCATGGCGGAGGATATCGAGAAGACTACATGTGTGACAAGGTATGGGAGCTTTAAGTACCTTGTCATGCCTTTCGGCCTCACCAATGCTCCAGCAACCTTCCATGCTTTGATGCAATGTGTACTCCATGACTTTATCCACAAATTCATGGTAGTATACTTGGATGATATTGTTGTGTACAGTCGAACATTGGATGAGCATGTAGCACACTTGAGGAAAGTCTTCTCCATCCTGTGGCAACACTAGCTCTTTATGAAGAAGGAGAAGTGTGTGTTTGCGCAGCGAAGGGTGCCATTCCTTAGGCACATCATTGGGGATGGAAAGCTCATGATGGATCCCTCGAAGATTTCAGCCATAGCCAAGTGGGAGGTACCTACATGTGTTACACACTTATGCTCTTTTCTTGGTTTGGCAAATTATTACAAGAGGTTCATTACTTGATATTCAAAGTTATGCGCTCCATTGATGGATTTGTTGAAGAAGGGTTGGCTATGGCGATGGTCGGATCAATGTCAAGAGGTGTTCGATCATCTCAAGCAGGTAGTCATAGAGGAGCCGGTCCTCGTGCTATTGGACTTCTTGGTTCCTTTCGAAGTTCACACCGATGCATCAAATTTTGCCATTAGAGAGGTGCTCATATAGGAAAGACACCCAATGGCTTATGAGAGTCAAAAGTTGAATGACACCGAGCACAGGTATACGGTTCATGAGAAGGAGATGACAGTGGTTGTGCATTGCCTTAGAACCTAGCACCATTACCTCCTCGGATCTAAGTTTGTGGTGCGCACAGACAATGTGGCTACAAGCTACTTCCAAACCCAGCCAAAGCTCATCCTAAAGCAAGAGAGATGGCAGCAATTTCTTGCTGAATTTGATTTCCATATCGAGTATAAGCCAGGCCGAACCAATTCGATTCCTGACGCTTTAAGTAGAAATGCACAATTGGCTGCAGTTTCTTCCACTTCTAGACCAGCAAGTGACTTAATGGAAAGGGTCAAGACCGAGATGGAGAAGGATCCGTGGGCTACATTCATGGGTGAACTCATCAAGGATGGCAAGGCGGCCATTTCTAGATCGAAGGTGGGTTGATTTTGACATAGGGGTGGCATGTCTATGTGCCTTTAGGTGGAGGGCTGAGGTGCGAGATGCTGTGAGAGCACCATGATTCTATATAGACAAGACATCAGGGGGTTCATCGGATCCAAGCTCTCATAGAACATAGCAACTATTGGCCAAAGATGCAGGATGACATCGAGGGGTATGTTTGCACTTGTCTAGTATGCTAACGAGACAAGGTTGAACATCAACAACCTATGGGGTTGTTGGTGAAAGAAAATCGAGCAGGATTTTTAGCATGCATTTTCAAAATATTTTTGAAATTAAAGCAGCAGAAACTAAAATTAATCAAATATTAATCTAATGCATGCATTGATCTAATCAATATAAATCCTACTCAGGATCTAGACATGCTAATATGTAATTTAAAATTTAAATATGATTAATCAACATATCAAATCTACTGACCAATACGAATTCAGAATTCGATACCTGTGCACAGGTAGCTGATCTTTATAATCCGAATCCATCAAATAATGCTCTAGTATCGCACCACAGCCATACATGTGTCCGACCTCTATGGTTGGTCCACACGGAGCTTCTGGTCCCGATCAGCCCCACTGGAGTGCTAGCTCCTCGTCGAGGGCTTCAATAGCTGATTGCGATCGATCCAATCAATCATCTTCTTTCTGATCTTCTAGATACTCTACAAAATCAAAACACATGCTTTGGAGGATGATGAAGGGGTGTTTCAAACTTGGTGGCGATCCAATGCTCATAGCACTCGATCTCTCCACCAGAACCTAGATTCCCAAGTCTTGGATTTCACTCGGCCCAAAAATCTTGATGCATTGAAAACCTTCTCATACCCTCTCTGTGTGGAGTTTTTCTATGAAACAAGTTTTCATGGAAAGATGACTTTTGAATCTATAAACCTTATTTAGATCATATCTAAAAATTGAGTATCCTTAGATACAAAAATTAGAAGAGAATAGAGGCATGAAGGAAAAATAAAGTGCTATAGGACTTTGCTCACCTTCACTCCAAGATTTTTTTCACCCAAAACCAATGACTAATCAATTTCAAAATTTTACCATGAAAAGGTAACCCCACAAGCTTCATCCATAAAAATTCTCATAATTTATTGTACAAAAAATAAATGAAAATTCTATGTGGAGGGGATAGGTTAATATTGGTTGAACTAGTTTCAACAAACTTCTAGTATTTGAATTTAAATGGGGTCTTATCCTTTTCCAATGCCTATCCCAGAGGATGACGAGTAGAAGGACTCTCCTTCTACTCACCCTCAATCTAAAATTGCCCAAAAAAATATGTGACAAAAGATAGGTAGGCATGGAGAATAGATAAGAAAGAGATTAGGTTTTTTAAATTTCAAACCAACCAAGTTGAATTCAAAATTCAACTTAGTTTGAACTGGTCCAACCCTTAGACCAGGTCAAAGACAGAAGAGAAGAAGGGTGCACATTCATTTCTGCATGAGAAATCTCATGCAAAAATCAGAGGAGGGCATGGGTCAAGGTGGAAAAGTCAAATATGGTGGGCGCTAGGGAGAATTTAAATTCAAATCTCATTTGACTTGGTCCTAATTGGTTTCAACCAAATAAATTAATTTGGATCTAAATAGATTAAATTAAACCTACCAAATTAGGCTTAACCCAAACCAATAAATTTCTAATCAAATTAGAAATTAATTAGGTCTAGCCCCTGACCAAATCAGGGTGAAATCTCTCATAGCGATTAGGTTATCTCATAACCAGATCAGGTCAAATCCAATCGAATCAAATTTAATCAAACTTAATCGAATCCTCATCGCTCAATCAAATTAAGCTAATTAATAATTAAATTGCTAATTAATCCTTCAATAAATATAGAGTTTCAATCGGGTGGGTGTTTGGGTGATAGAGTTTTATCAATATGAAACTCCTAAAGAGTCCCAAACTAGTGGGACTCTTGAACTCAGTGTCCCAAATGAATTGAACTCACAATCATAGAGTCCTAAACTAGTGAAACTCTTGATTAGAGAGTTTTAAATGAGTAGGACTCAAAGTCTCGGTCCACTAGGACTCTTGGTCATAGTGTCCTAGTCCAATGGGACTTTTGACCATAGAGTCCCAGGTCATGAGGACTCTCGATCAGAGAGTCCCAGACATGAAGGACTCAGAGTTCTAGTCCAGTGAAACTCTTGGTCATAGAGTCTCAATCTAGTGGAACTCTTGACCATAAAGTCTTAGATCATTGAGACTCAATATCAGCCATCAGATCAAGTAGAAACTTCTATTGTGTGTGATCCCATAGGTTTGAATCCTAAGTCGGTAGCATAGAAACTAATTTTCTATACCAATCGATGTGACCATCTAGTAGTGGTACCCGACATTTGGATAGGTCTAATAATTGCAACACAACATCGATGAACCTATGGCATATGGTTACCGTATAATTCATCACCTTGACCTCAATGCTCAAAGGACGATTTAGGGTTTACTGTCAATCCTAAAATTCATCCACATTGTATTTCAAAATTCAGTGTCCATCACATGGACCACCTTGATCGAGGATTTGCTAAATTGAAATATAGCGATGCACTTGTTCCAACACTTGGAAGGGTCAATCCCATCTTGACTCACACACCGACAAGCCAAATACTTGACTGCACCCAGTAGCCTTCCATCATTGAATTAAAAATTTAGGTAGTCTGATGCCTAAGTGCAGTGAGTTGCTTGCAGATAACCGTGGTGATCTATGATCTAAGAGACACTTATACCCATATCCTTCGTGAGCAACTCATAACAGTAGAGAGATCCGCAGTTGGATCACATTCAGTGAAATGTACCCTACACTTCACTTGCATGATATAACAGTATCTCCATACTTCTTGGTTAAGAGGATAACCAACACTTATGGCACATAACGACCTACACTCGATACGTTATCATCCTGGGTAATAATGAATCATTTGATCATGAATACGTTTTGAGGACTAAATGACAAATCCTCCTTTGTCGAGTCTAAATAGTCCTAAGGACTTCATCATAGAAGAGTTCATTACAGAAAGATGTGCAAAGTGATGAAAAAGTTAAAATAATAATTTTATTTATTAATAATTTAAGTATAATTATATTTAGCTCAACCATCTACAACCTAGATGATTGGCTTTAGGATAGAATTTTCAACAACTCCCACTTAGACTAAAGCCATTCAGAACAGTATCGAATACCCATCTTCCATTTGTAATTATCAAACTCTTTGATCCCTAAAGCTTTAGTAAAAGGGTCGGCCACGTTCTCCAATTCATCGATCTTCTAAAGCTCGACGTCACCTCGCTTCATGATTTCTCATACAAGGTGATAGTGATGCAGAATATGTTTGGTGCACTGATGTACCTTCGACTCCTTCGCTTGAGCTATAGCTCTAATGCTATCACAGTATAGTAGAACCGGACCATCCAAAGAGGGTGCCACTTCTAGCTCACCAATAAACTTTCACAGCTACATAGCTTCCTTCGCAGCATCAGATGCCGCGACATACTCCATCTTGCACACAGAATCAGCTATAGTGTGCTGCTTGGAACTCTTCCAGCAGACTACTCCACCATTTAGGAAAACACAAAATCTGATATACTTTTGCTATCATCATGATCTGACTGAAAATTGAAATCAATATATCCCATAAGTTTCAAGTCAGAATCTCCATAGATGAGCCACTATTCCTTGGTATTTCTCAAATACTTCAGGATTGTCTTCACAACCTTCCAATGATTTTCACCTAGGTCAGACTAGTAGTTGCTTACTACCCCTAGTGAGTATGCTACATCTAGTCTCATACACATCATGGCATACATAACAGAATCTACTATCGAAGCATATGGTATTCTACTCATACGCTCTCTCTCTTGAGGAGTTGTCGGACAATCCCTCTTCAAGAGAAAAATTTCATGGCCTATTGGAAGATAGCCCTTATTGAAATTCTCCATGCTGAACCTCTTCAGCACGATATTGATGTACGTGGACTGAAACAATCCAAGCAACCTTTTAGATCTATCCCTATAGATCCTCATCCCTAGGATGTAGGAAGCTTCTTCCAAGTCCTTCATGGAGAATTGAGACGACAGCCAAACCTTTATTCCCTATAATGCAGGGATATCATTTTCAATTAAGAAAATGTCATCAACATATAGTACAAGGAATACAACAATAGAACCATTGGCCTATTTATACACGTAGGATTCTTCTCCATTCTTAACAAAGCCATATATTCTGATTACTTTATCAAAATGTATGTTCCAACTCCACGATGCCTGCTTCAATCCATAGATGGATCTTTGAAGCCTTCACACCTTAGACTCGTCTATAGATGTGAAACCCTCAGGTTGTATTATATATACCTCTTCATCCAGCTCTTCATTTAGGAAAGCTATTTTCACATCCATTTGCCAGATCTCATAGTTTAGGTATACCGCTATCGCAAGCATGATCCAAATAGATTTAAGCATTGCCACTGGAGAAAACATCTCATCATAGTCAATACCATAATGCTGACGATATCCCTTGGCAATTAGATGGGCTTTATAGGTCTCTATCTTTCCATCTGTGTTTTGTTTTTTTTTGAAAATTTACTTACACCCAATGGATTTTATCCCTTCAGGTAGATCAAGTAGTGTCCATACACTATTGATCTTCATGGACTCCATTTTGGATTCCATGGCTTTCAACCACATATTAGAGTCGGACCTCTGCATGGCATCCATGTAGGTGATTGGATCCTCGTCGTTCTCATCAAGTTCGATAGGATCACCATTTCGGATCAAAAAGTCATAGTATCTATCTGGTTGATGCGGTACTCTACCAGATCTTCTTAGTGCCATTTCAATAGGCTCTGAATTTAATCTTATCAAATCTAGTTTTGTAGGTTCACTAGAATGTGTTGGTTCTTCCACCTGTTGAACTTTATTAAGTTCAACATTAGAGGCAGTTGTTCCTTTACTAAGAAACTTCTTTTCCAAAAAGATAGCTCTATTGCTGATGAACATCTTTTGTTCTTCAGCAAGGTAGAAGTATAACCCCTAGTTTTCTTGGGATACCCTATGAATAAGCATTTATCGGACCTAGGTCCAAGCTTTTTTGATTGCAAACATTTAACATAAGCCGGACATCCCCAAATCCTAAAATGAGAGAGTGTCAACTTACACCTAGTCCATATCTCATATAAAGTCTTTGCAACAGATTTATTCAGAATATTATTTAAAATAAAACAGGCAGTTTCTAGTGTATAACCCCAAAATAAAATTGGCAGACTTGTAAACCCCATTATGGACCGAACCATGTCCAATATGATTTGATTCCTCCTTTCAGATATATCATTATGCTATGGTGTTCCAGTAGGAGTCCATTATGAGACAATCCCATTCTCTCCTAGATATGTCAAAAACTCATTGGAAAGATATTCATCTCCTCGATCAAACTAAAGAATTTTAATACTCTTCCTAAGTTATTTTTCTATCTCATTTCGATATCATTTGAACATTTCAAACGAATTGGATTTACTCTTCATAAGATAGACATACCCATACCTAGATAGATTATCAGTAAATTTAATGAAGTAGTAAAATCCACCTCTAGCATATGTGTTCATAGATCCACATACATCAATATGTACTAGACCTAGAAGCTCAGTGGCCCGCTCACCATTTTTAGTAAAAGGTCATTTGGTCATCTTACCAAGAAGACAAGACTCATAGATATTCAATGATTCACAATTATCAATGTCAAGGATACGCTCCTTGACTAACCTGCTAATCCTATTCTTGTTTATATGACCGAGCCTATAGTGCCAAAAATAAGCATTAGTGACATTATCTAGTTTTGGTTGCTTATTCGACGTGTACATTATACTAATAGATTGTGATAAAATATAAATATCATTTCTTAATTATCCTTGCATTCTTATGACATCATTCATAATGATATCGCAATAATATCTCTTTATTGATAAACTATAACCATCTTGGGTCAAAAGTCCAATGGATATTATGTTCATCATAAAAGATGGACAACAGTGACAGTCACTTAAAATGACACTATTATTTTTGAAAAATAGTTCAAGAGTTTTCAATGCTAGGACTGAAACTTGACTTCC
This sequence comes from Cocos nucifera, assembly GCA_006176705.1. Classification (NCBI taxonomy): domain Eukaryota; kingdom Viridiplantae; phylum Streptophyta; class Magnoliopsida; order Arecales; family Arecaceae; genus Cocos; species Cocos nucifera. Next base: position 15,676 of record QRFJ01001686.1, read on the forward strand.
ATCCCTAACATTAAGAAATCTATCATCATTCTCAAATTTTCTATCAATTTGAAGTCCATGCAATAAATTACATATATGAATCAGACTTTTGGTATCTAATACCTAGGTAGATGTATCATATACGGAGAAATTATAAGGTGTTATCATATAATAGCCTTGACCAGCAACCACTTGCTAATTTCTACTATTCAACCTATTTGGATCAAGAGGACCATTCCTCTCTGGGTCTGTCTGATTAGGATCAACACTAGACTCCTTGTTCTTAGGTTCTAAATACTTTCCACTGTTCAACAATGAATGGAGTGGACTTACACTAGCCATTCTATTTATCTAAAAAAAATATAAAACCTTATTAGTACTTGAATTAATTAATTTCAAAGATTTGGACTTTAGTCTAAAGGTTTTTTCACTATTTTTAATGAATTGGTAGCCTCTACCTCCAATTCGAGGAATTACACTAACTCCTTAGCGGATATTGGAATGCACATAGACTACATACAGGTCCGAGGAAAGCTCTGGCTAACCCATGTGCATCTATAGATAGGTTCACAACTAATTATTTTTTAAAATAATTTTTAGTAATTAGATTTTATCCTAGATGCCAAATCAATAGGCTATGGCCTCCACTGAAAAGGCCTGGTTAGACCCAACCATTAAGATGATTGACTTCGGTGCATAAAACCAATGATAACCAGGCTCGAGAAAAGCTCTAGCTAACCTAATCATCATTAAGAGAATGCAACCTAATCATCATATGATAGATAAAAATTCCAATATTTAGATGAACATTAGGTGTAAGGCACCTCCAATGTCCACCCAAAAGATTGGACTCATTATTATTCACCTTAATGGGAGGCTATGACTCAGTTATCCCCATAACTTAGTCATTTTAAGGACCTAACAATTTAGAAGATTTAGTTTACATGTGATTTTAGATAGAAAGGATACGGACCAATTTTTCCTACTGACTTCGCCAAGTCAAATTCTTCCACTGACTTCATCAAGTCAATAGGTTAGGACTAGGATCAATTTAAGTCCATGGGCACCTAGTTCAGTCATACTGATTGAAATCAATTAAACTGATTTCTAGTGACATGGGTTAGTTCGAATCACCAAGTGATCTAATCAAATTCCAATCAACCATGTCGGTCAGATAAGTGAGATCAGTAGAAGGGATATGCCATTAACTCGTCAAAGATTGAATCAGTGCGAGTAGCTCCCAATTAAAAATCACTGATCTAAATTGCCAAACTTACCTTGACACCAACTGGTTAATTTGGTTTAATCTAATCAACTTAGTAATTTCAATCTTAACTGCGTAGTCATGAATCAAGTCCATCTTTGTCTATAGTTAAAGACATGGACTTATCCAACTATAACTATTGGAGTTGATTCTAGAGTGTCCTTGACCTAATCTAATTTAACACTTAGTTAGATTTGATCAATTACTCTAGATTAATTTATTCTTTAACTAACCTTAGGTCTAACCCAATTAATGGATCTAATTCATCTAACTCTTTAACCCACAGTCTTATGATTTTGTCTTAGGATCTTAATTCACAATTCTAGACCCTATGAACAATACTTAATTCTTTTAATTAAGTTTTTAGACTGATGGATCAGGATTTGGTATTTTAAAAATAGTTTTTAAATTTTGAAAGATTTTTATTTTCTATTTTCTAAATAGGTCGACTCATTTCAGAAATGGGTCGGCTTATTTCTCAAACAGCAACCTATTGCTAGTTTTAAATAAAAAATAAAATATAATAAAAATTAAACTATGAATCAATCTTTTAGATTTAATCTAAAATATATTCATATTTAATTTTTTAATTAAAATAATTTTAATCATTAAAATTTTTTCATTGTTCATCTTAATGAATGAGTTCACGGTGAAACCCCTACCAGCATAAGGGATCCCCACTGAATGGAAGGAGATAGCCTTTAAACCATACTTGTCCCTTTTGACCGGACAGCTTGGTGGCTCATTCATTCTTAATTACTAAGTTATTTGGATTAAGCATATCAAATATACTAACATTTAATTTTTAATTACATATTAGACATGTTAAGCAACCAAGTTGCTCTGACACCATTAAAAAAAATCGAGCAAGATTTTTAGCATGCATTTTTAAAATATTTTTTAAATTAAAGTAATAGAAACTAAAATTAATCAAACATTAATCTACTGCATGCATTGATCTAATCAATATAAATCCTACTCAGGATCTAGACATGCTAATATGTAATTTAAAATTTAAATATGATTGATCAGCAAATCGAATATGCTGATCGATACGAGTTCAGAACTCGATACCTATGCGTGGATAGTTAATCTTCGTAATCTAAATCCATCGGATAATGCTCTAGTATTGCACTACAGACACACATATATCCAACCTCTATGGTTGGTCCACATGGAGCTCCTGGTGCCGATCAGTCCCACTAGAGTGCTAGCTCCTCGCCGAGGCCTTCAATGGCTGATCACGATCGATCCAATCGATCATCTTCTTTCTAATCTCCTAGATACTCTACAAAATCAAAACACGTGCTTCGAAGGATGATGAAGGGGTGTTTCAAATTTGGTGACGATCCAATGCTCACAGCACTCGATCTCTCCATTCGAATCTAGATTTTCAAGTCTTGGGTTTCATTCGGCCCAAAAATCCTGACGCACTGAAGACCCTCTCACGCCCTCTTTGTGTGGAGTTTTTCCATGAAGTCAAGTATATAATATTGGCCTTAATGAATAATAAATTATAGAGGCAACATGAAGATATGGATTCATTCTTCATATTACTTAACTTAAAAGAGTATTATGGAGAACAAAGCCAGACTACTAGATATGAATTATCTAAGCAGTTATTCTAAGCTCAAATGATTGAGAAAACTTCAATTCAGAATCATGTGCTGAAACTAATTGACTTAATCACTAGATTAGATCAATTAGGTTTCGCAATGGATGTAGAGCTCAGTTAGGATCTAATACTCCAGTCTCTTCGAGACTCTTTCTCCTAGTTCGTGGTGAATTATCACATGAAAAAATTGGATACTTTCCTACCAAAGCTATTAAATATGTTAAAAATAGCTAAAAATCATATAAAGGGAGAGAAAGGTCCACTTTTATTGGTCGACAAGAAAAGAACTAGCGAGAAGGGTAAAAAGAAAAGAAATAAATTAAAATCTAGAAGAAGGCAAAGAATATCTCAGCAGACATGACCTGTTATCACTGCGGCAAAATGGGACATTGAAAGAAGAATTGCAAGAGTTTTCTTACAAAGATAAAGGAAAAAGTAGTACAAAAGGGTATGTATATGATATATATAGCATTTTCATTAAGTTCTTTAGCAAGTAATTCATGGATATTAGATACTGCTTGTGGTTCTCATATCTGCAATTCATTGTAGGGGCTACAGAGAATCAAAGGGCTGAAGAAAGATAAGTTCAAGCTTTTCGGTACTAGTGGAGAATCAATCTCTGCTAAAACTATAGGAACTTACCTATTAGAGTTGCCGACTGGAAGAACTCTGAAATTAGAAAAATATTATTATATGCCCAAAATCATTAGAAATATTGTATCTATATCTCTTTCGTTACAATATGGATATTAAATAAAATTTATGAGCAATGGTTGCTCCATTTTTCATTCTACTAAATTCTTTGAAAATGGGCATTTTAACAATGGTCTTCTAATACTATCACTTAATGAAAATGTCTTTCATATTGATAGAAATATGAAAAGAAAAAGAGAAGATATTAATATATTATTTCTCTAGCATTGCCTTGAACTCTATGATTATGAGTCATATAGGACTTGTGAATCTTACCTCATAGAAAAAATGACCAAGTCTTCATTTTCTAGACATGGAGAAAGGGCAAATTAATTATTGGCCATAGTACATTCAGATGTATGTGGGCTAATGACAACTTTAACTAGAGGTGGATATTCCTATTTTATTACATTTACTGATGACTTATCAAGATATAGATATGTGTATTTTATGAAACATAAGTCCAAGGCTTTTGATAAGTTTAAGGAATATCAAAAGATGGTCGAAAATCAAATTAAAAGAAGTATTAAAGGCCTTCAATCTGATCAAGATAGTAAATACTTATCTGGTGAGTTTCTTGATCATCTTAAGGAAAAAAAAATTTCTCTGAATGGACACCTCCTTATACGTTACAATTAAATGGTGTTGGAGAAAGGAGAAATCGTACTCTTATGAAAATGGTACAGTCCATGATGTGCTATGTAGATCTTCCAATATCTTTCTGGGGGTATACCCTAGAAACTACCATTTATATTCTTAATAGAGTGCCTTCAAAGTCTACTCCTAGCACTCCATATAAATTATAGAATGGAACGTAGCCTAATCTTAAATATCTTAAGATATGAGGCTGTCCTGCTTTCATCAGGAATGTATTTGGACATAAGCTAAGTGCAAGGTCAGACAAATATTTGTTTGTAAGATATCCTAAGAAAACTAAAGGATATTATTTCAACCATCCTACTAAACAAAAGAGAATTGTCGATAGGCATGCCATATTTTTAGAGAAGGAATTCATCCAAGAAGGAGGTAATGGGAGGTGTTGGAGATAAACCTGCTCTCACTGAAGTCCAGTCTGATGCTTAGCATAATGTAACTGGTAATCATGGAAGAGCTTCGATCAAAAATTCTTCCTCTAGTGGCCGAACTCCTCCAGCGGCCGAACCCCTTCAGTCAGATTTCTCCAACAACCGAACTCCTTCAAGATTTTTCCTTCAGTCAGATTTCTCCAGTAGGTCAAACTCCTTCCAAACTTCTCCCTCAACCGAACTTCTTCCAGACTTCTCCTTCAGCCAAACTTCTCCATCAATCGGACTCCTTCCAAACTTCTCTATCAGTTGGACTCCTTCCGAACTTCTCCTTCAGTCAAATTCTCCAATAGCCAAACTTTTTCTAGACTTCTCCTTCAATCGGATTCCTTCAGGAGCCGAATCTTTTTCGAGCTTCTCCTCTAGTCAGATTCCTTCAGTAGGCCAAACTCCTTTCAGACTTCTTCTTCAGCTGAACTTCTCCTAAATTTCTCCTTCAGTTGAACTTCTCCATCAGTCAGACTTCTTTCAAACTTTTCCATCAGTCAGACTCCTTCCGAACTTCTCCTTCAGTCAAATTTCTTTAGCAACCGAACTCCTTTCGGACTTCTCCTTCAGTTGGATTCCTCCAGGAGTCGAGCTCCTTCCGAACTTCTCCTTCAATCGGATTTCTCTAATAGACCAAACTCCTTCCGAACTTCTCCTTCAATTGAACTTCTTTCAGACTTCTCCTTCAGCCAAACTTCTCCATCAGTCGAACTCCTTCTGAACTTCTCCTTCAGCCAAACTTCTCCACTAGTCGGACTCCTTCTGGACTTCTCCATCAGTCGAACTTCTTCCGGATTCCTCTAGTGGATTACTTCCAAATTTTAAGTAGTATTCCTTTCGAATGATCCCCTCTAGCCGTATTCCCTTTAGGAGTCTGAACTCCTCTGGAATTGACATATGTCAAAGCTCACCAACCAATGCCTGCTTCCTCCAAACTTTGACTATTAAATCTCAACGAATGGGTAGATCACGACAATGGATACCTCTCTCCATAACAAACTCCACGTGGCTCCGAGTGGCCCACTACCAGATGGTTACGGCTATCATTATCAGTCTACTATAGGCGACCCCACTATTGGATGATTACGACTATCATTATCAGTCTACTATGGGCGACACCTCTATTCATAATAAATTTTATGTGACTCCGAGCGGCTCACGATCGAACGATTATGGTTGTCACTATCAGGCTGCTCTAGACTCCGTCTATAAAAGGGATCCTTTAGATAAATTTTCAAAAAGCTCTCTTCTTCTTCCCAAAATTCTGTTGAATTTTTTTCTGAGCACTCTATTTCTATTGGCTAGAAGAGCTAACTTGATCATCGGAGGATCCTACCGAAGCCATCACCACCAACTCCAGATGAAATTTTATTTTGCAGGTCACCGACGGTGACCTCTTCTTCCTCAATTTAAGCTCGATCCAACCTCAACCAGATTCTGCACTAATAGGATTGGCACTAGAGGAAGGAGCTCTCTATTTTTGAGGTATCCTTATTCTTAAAGAAGTGCTCAGTCGATCTTGTGGATCTTCTTCTTCAAAATTCATCTCCATCCTCTTTCTCAATCTCAAGAAATGCCCCCAAAGAAGGCAACTACTCAGAGATCTACCGCTTCAACTGTCAGATCTGAGCCAGATCCATCCATTTTTGCTCCATCATCAGTGCTTCAACCTCCTCCTCCACCGACGGCCATGGTAGATCTAGAGTAGTTTAACCTGCTAATATAATGGGTTCAGGGCCTCATCAAAATGGTGCGGGCCATGCGGTAGCCTCCAATGGTGGTTCCATCAGAAAACTCGAAGGCGGTTCTACCAAAAAACCCACCATCAAGATGTCAGAAATCAATCCTAAGAAGGAACACTTGGGCTAGCATACCCGTCACCCCTGAAAAGGGAAAACAAAGAGCAGAGGATCCTTATTCGGATCATTATTCCTTTTCGAAAGAGATCTTCCCCATCTACAGCTGGAAGCCTTCTAAGATCTACGATCGAGATGACATCCTCGATCAAAAACTTGCTGGAGATGGATCAGCAGATTGAGAAACTTCACCATGTCGCCCTAGGTCACCATGATGATGTTTGCACTAATTTCCTTTCTCTTTCCAAATTATGCAAGAGCCCATTCCGTCGAACTTCAAGTTTTTCCAATTTGAAAGCTACGATGAAACCTCTGATCCAGTCGATCACCTAGAGGCCTTCCAGACCATGTCGCGCTGCATGGTACACCAGATGCCATCTTATGCCAAGCTTTCCCATCTACCTTAAAGAAAGCAGCAAGAAACTGGTACTTGGCATTGAAGTTGGGTACGACCTTTTTCTTTAACTAGATGACCCATCAGTTTGTAGCTTATTTTATTAGCAACCGACATCCCCACCGAGGTTTGGATTTTCTAATGAATATTAAGTAGGAGGGAAAATCTATCCGAGCTTATATCATCCGATTTAATACTGCTGCATTGGAGGTCCAAAATCTAAACTAGTCTGTTGCAATGGCCGCACTCAAGGATGGCCTTCAGAAGAATGATTTGTTGTTCTCCCTGAAGAAGAAGTACCCAGAAACTTTGCTGATATGCTAGCTTGGGCTGAAGGATATGCCCGAGTGGAAGAAGCCTTCAAGTTGAAGGATGAGGAAGCCGCAGGAGAGCGATGGGCGGACGAGTCTAATAGACCTACTACTAATGGAGGGTTGAATGAAGTTCGGCCACGCTCACGGACTCCTCCTAAATGCAAGCAAACCCGAACTCCTTCTCAAGCTCATCATCAAAGAAATCCCAATAGAAGGGCACAAAGAAGTTCTCCCCCTAGAAGATTTCACAACTATGCCCCCTCTTAATGCTCCTAAAACTCAAGTTCTGATGGAAATTAAGAATCAGCTATCAAGATTAGAAGAATTATGATCTCCTCCAAACAAGCAAAATCAAAGCAAGTATTGTTTGTATCATCATGATTACGATCACGATACTGAAGAATACATTTAGCTCCAAGATGAGATCGAGGAGCTCATCAGGAAAGGTCGGCTGGGTCGATTCCTCAAACACCGATCTAAAGCAAGAGAAGATCAGCCAAGGGCGCTACCACAGCCAGAACCATCAATGAGGAAGGAACAATAAGAAGATCGACCATCTCTCGACATCATCAATATTATTTCTAGGGGACTTAGTACTTCAACGAGCCACCATCTTTTAGCCTCGAAGCCAGATGAAGCTTGCCCCAAATTGGAAAGGCCCGTATGAAATAGAGGAGGTCATCTAGTCTGAAACTTATCACTTGAAGGAGCTCAAAGGAACAACGCTCCCACGATCTTGAAATTTAGAAAATCTGAGAATGAAAGAAGCAATCAAAAGTGGCCATGTTAGGAATGGGATGAGAACTTCATCCTAACATGAGCAAGTCGAAGATCTTCGGTTGTTTAAGATAGGAGAAGAACCTCATCCTAATATGAGCAAGTCGAAGACCTCCGATTATTTAAGATAGAAGGAGAGAGACCCCGACAACGGTCCTTATGTGACCCTATAGTTCGTTAGGAATAGGAGGAGAACCTCATCCTAATGTGAACAAAGTCGTAGGCCTTGTTCATTTTAGATGAGAAAGAAGAGAGGCCCTAACTCGACTGGAGATTAGATCTCCCCCGAGCTTCAACCTCAACAGGAGATAAGATCTCCTTCAACCTCAATAGGAGATAAGATCTCCTTCGAGTTTCAATCTCGACTGGAGATAAGATCTCCTCCGAGCTTCAACTTCAAAAGAAGATAAAATCTCTCTCAATCTTGACTGGAGATAAGATCTCCTCCGAGCTTCAACTTCACAGGACATAAGATCTCCTTCAACCTCGATCGAAGATAAGATCTCCCATGAGCTTCAACCTCAATAGGAGATAAGATCTCCTCCGAGTTTCAACCTTAGCTGGAGATAAGATCTCCCCCAAGCTTCAACTTCAAAAGAAGATAAGATCTCTCTTAACCTCCATGGGAGATAAGATCTCCTCGAGCTTCAACCTCGATTGAAGATAAGATCTCTCCCAAGCTTCAACTTCAAAAGAAGATAAGATTCTCTCAACCTCAATGAGAGATAAGATCTCTTCTGAGCTTCAACTTCAACAGAAGATAGGATCTTCTTCAACCTCGATTGGAGATAAGATTTGTCCCGAGCTTCAACCTTGGCTAGAGATAAGATCTTCCCCGAGCTTCAACTTTAAAAGAAGATAAGATTTCTTTCAACCCTCAACCTTGGCTAGAGATAAGATCTCCCCCGAGCTTCAACTTTAAAAGAAGATAAGATCTCTTTCAACCTTGGTTGGAGATTAGATCTCTCTTGAGCTTCAACTTCAATAGGAGATAGGATCTCCTTCAACCTTGATTGAAGATAAGATCTCCTTCGAGCTTCAACCGTAATAGGAGATAAGATCTCTCCCGAGTTTCAACCTCGACTGGAGATAAGATCTCCTCCGAGCTTTAACTTCAAAAGAAGAGAAGATCTCTCTCAACCTCCATGGGAGATAAGATCTTCCTCAAGCTTCAACCTCAGTTGGAGATAAGATCTTCCTCAAATTTCAACCTCAATGGGAGATAATGAAGGGAAATCCTGATTTCCCGGTCCAGGTTCGTCCAGATCTGATCAGATCAAGAGATATATTTCAAAATTTTTTCTCTTGATCCTAATCAGATCTTGATATGTTTAGATCTGATTCTTATTATTTTAATGAATAAAATAAAATAAGATAAATTAAATCAAATTTAATTTACCTGATTTAGGTAATCCTATTACCTTGTAGATGATCTTGATTGCAGCGGAAGGTTCTGGATCTAGCCACGCAAGCGCCTGGCCTCTACCAGTATCCACTCGGGTTGGATCGAGAGATCCTCTTCTTCTCTATCACATCTCCAAAAATCAGATCTGGATCTGATCTGGAGGATCTTCAAAACTCCTTTTGAAGATCAGCAGTCGTCCTTGCAGCAGTGCAGCCTTCTTCTTTTGATTGCCTTTCTTTTGATCTGGAATGCACCAACCAAAATCCAAAACTCTTTTGGACGTGGAGAGGAGAAGGAGGAGAAGTTTAGGCATGGAGGAAGAGGAGAGAAGCAGCCTTGGGGTGTGGAAAATCTCTCTCTAATTGCATTTTTAATCTGAGTTGGGCGCAGGGTCTCTTTTATAGACTAAGCGTGATCCAACTCCTCTTATTCTCAACCAATCACAACCCTTTGTGAAATCAGATCTAAATCTGATTGATTGGAATAGAGTCCCCTGGATTCCTCCTTAGAGGGTGCCTAAGACCAGTCAAACTGGATTCTTAGTAGAACTCTGATTGGAATCCAAAAGGGAGGTGGAGTCCTTGTCCAACAAGGACTCCAAGGCACCTCCAACTTGGGCACACGCCTAGGGTGGCGTGCGCCCTCCTCCTTGCCAGGTTCTGGCAGGGGGACAGGCCCCCATCAGTTCTCCAACAGGTGCGTGACACGTGGACAAAAGTCAAAGTGTCTATGGTCAACATTTGACCAGTCAAAGGTCAACTTTTGACCAAAGTCAAAGGATCAAAAATGGCAGGTGACCAAAAATGGCAGGTCATATCTTATAAAATAAGACAACCTTCTCTAACTTGAACAACCTCCAGTTAGACCATATGAAGGCCTCTGATTGAGCACAAACTCCTATGGCTCAGTCAGGACAACTTATTTGTGATAGTAAAAGAAGAACGTTAGGTTCAATCGAGTGCTAGCACGATTTTCTTGAACCTAATTGAATCTCATTCAGATCAATTGAACTAGATTAGTTCAATTGATGATCACCAGATTCAAACCCTTGTTTGTGTGACCCAGTTAGGTTCAGTTCTGTATGGTAATGGGATATGTCATGATCTCTATCATAGACATCATCGAAACTCCTTTCGATGGATCAGAACTCTTCTGATTCGAACAGCTAGAATGATCGATCATCTAAATCATTCTAATTGCTCCCAAAATCCACCAGTGACACCTAGCAGTATATGGTGGCAACCCATCAGAGCTGAATGTGAACCTCTTGGTGCAGCTACCTGTGTGATTAAGTTCTTCTATCTTGAGTCCTGATCAGATTAGGGTTAAGGTAAACTCGTCAAACCCTAGTCTCTGTCATATGATATAATCATTTGATTCGAGTCCAATGTGAAAACCTAAATAGAAACTCTTTCTATTATTTCACTCTTCCATGGCCATGGGCTTCAGGACTTGATTCTCATGATTATCATAGGGCTGCTCCTCTACCTCCGAGGTAGATAGATCCCATCTTGATGCAATCCAGTTCCTACAATGAACATGCTATAGCCAACATACACCTCAGGGTTCTATATGGCTAGAAGACCGAGTAATGGTGTAGTTAAACTATAATACCCTCAAGGTGAATTGCCGATGCATCTCAGGTCAAAGAACCAGACACACTACTGCAGCATCGAGCCAGTCATTGACGAGAAGGTAGACTTCCTAATGACTACTCGAGGTGGTCACGCTCAGTGCCCTCGTTCTCTAACGAGTACCTGTACTCTCGCTCTGGTGTCTCCACACCGTAGACTCAAGACCCATCTACTAAAAAGAAGCGATCGTACACCAACCTTCCAGATCAATCACCATCCTCGTGATGATCCTATGGTTGGGAGCTGTTTATGAGTTAATAATGATTATTCATGTCTTAAATTTTTAACTCTTGAAAATATGAATTATCATTACCATTAACTCAAAGGATGTATCACAGACACTAAATACACAGGTGTGATAGAAAATAACTCATTTTATTAATTATAGTCAAAATTACAATTTTGCCCCTCGAAGTGTATTACAAGTGTCAGCCAATTCTGGCTTCTAGGGCACATATATCTAACAGATAAGATCTCCCCTGATTTTCAACTTCAATAAGAGATGGGATCTCCTTCAACTTCAGTTGGAGATAAGATCTCCCCCGAGCTTCAACCTCGGTTGGAGATAAGATCTCCCCCGAAATTCAACTTCAAAAGAAGATAAGATCTCTCTTAGCCTCCATGAGAGATAAGATCTTTCCTAGGCTTCAACCTCAACTGGAGATAAGATCTCCCCCAAACTTCAACCTCGGCTGGAGATAAGATCTCCTCCGAGCTTCAACTTCAAAAGAAGATAAGATCTCTCTCAACCTCAATAGGAGATAAGATCTCCCCCGAGCTTCAACTTCAATAGAAGATAGGATCTCCTTCAACCTCAACTGGAGATAAGATCTCCCTCGAGCTTCAACCTCGACTGGAGATAAGATCTCCCTCGGGCTTCAATCTCGATTGGAGATAAGATTTTTTCGAGCTTCAACTTCAAAAGAAGATAAGATCTCTCTCAACCTCCATGGGAGATAAGATCTCTTCTGAACTTCAACTTCAACCAAAGATAAGATCTTTCTGAGCTTCGACTTCAACAAAAGATAAGGTCTCCCCCAAGCTTCAACCTCAATAGGTGCAGAGCCCAGAAAAAAACTTCGGTAGTCATCTTTTTTGTACTCCCTTTCTTTGAATTTTGAACGCGAGAGTGGGGGGACTAGTGTTGGGGATAAATCCGCTCCCACCGAAGTCCAGTCTGATGCTTAGCCTAATGTAACTGGTAATCACGAAAGAGCTTCAATAAAAAATTCTTTCTCTAGTGGCCGAACTTCTCCAGCGGCCAAACCTTTTCAGTCGAATTCCTCCAGTAGCCGAACTCCTTCAGAACTTCTCCTTTAATTGGATTCCTCCAGCAGGCCGAACTCCTTCTGGACTTCTCCTTTAACTGAAGTTCTTCCAAACTTCTTTTTCAGCCAAACTTCTCCATCAGTCAGACTTCTTCTGAACTTCTCCATCAGTCAGACTCCTTTCGGACTTCTCCTTTAGCCAAACTTCTCCACCAGTCGGACTCCTTTTGGACTTCTCCATCAGTCGGACTCCATCCGGATTCCTCCAATAGATTACTTTTAGATTTCAAGTAGTATTCCTTTTCGATGATCCCCTCTAGCCATATTCCCTTTAGGAGTTCGAACTCTTCTAAAATTGACATATGTCAAAGCTCTTCACCAACCAATGCCTGCTTCCTCCAAACTTCGACTATTAAATCTCAATGAATGGACACATCACGATAATGGACACCTCTCTCCATAACAAACTCCACATGGCCTCGAGCGGCCCACTACCGGATGGTTATGATTATCATTATCAGTCTGCTATAGGCGACCCCACTATCGAATGGTTATGACTGTTATTATCAGTCTACTATGGATGACACCTCTCTTCGTAATAAATTTCATGTGACCCCAAGCGGCCCACGATCGGATGGTTATGATTGTTACTATCAGTCTACTCCAGACACCGTCTATAAAAGAAATCCTTCAGATACATTTTCAAAAAGCTCTCTTCTTCTTTCTAAAACTCTGCTGAATTTTTTTTTGAGCACTCCATTTCTGTTGGCCAGAAGAGTTGACTTAATCATTGGAGGGTCCTATCGGAGCCACCACCACCGAGTCTGAATAAAACTTTATTTTGTAGGTCACCGACGGTGACCTCTTCTTCCTCAACTCCAGCACGATCCAGCATCAACCAGATTCTACACCAACGGAAGGAATATTGAACTTAAGGAAGTTCAAGACGTACAAACTATTCTAGAATTATCTATTGAAAGTTCTCAACCAGAAGTATCTAAGAATGAGGTACATCTACAATATAAACCTCCTCCCCGAAGGTTAGAGAGAGTGCATCATGCACCTCTAAGATATAGTTTTATCATAGAGAATGATAATGAGGCAAATATCATTCAAGATAATGATCTATTGACCTATTCAGAAGTCATCATAAGGACTCTGACAAGTGGCTAGATATAATAAATCCAAAATAGACTCTATATATTCCAACTAAGAGTTTGAACTTTGGTTGATACACTAGAGAGTGTGAGCCCAATAGGGTGCAAGTGGGTCTTCAAGAAGAAGATCGAAGTAAATGGCTAAATTTAAATCTACAAGGCTAGATTGGCGGCAAAAGGTTTTAGATAGAAACAAGAAATTGATTATGATGAAACTTTTTCACCAGTGACTATCCTGAAGTCTATATGGATTTTACTTGCTATAGCAGCATACTTATTAGAATTTGATATCTCAAATTTGACCCATAGTAGAGGAGAATCAATATCAGCATACAATTAGGCTAGCTCGATATGGATCAAGCCAGCTAGACTAAGATTGAGCTAACTCAGACCGCAGTCGAGTCAGCCCTCTCACATAGATAGAAAGCAAGTGTTTGGATGAGTTGCAGTTGATCCTGCTCGACCTCTAACAGAGGTGGCTCGATGGAAGCGAACAAAATAGGATGGAATTTTTGATTTAGACTTGAATTATGATTAATCCAAGTAGTCTACGGAAGTTGTGCATGAACCATAGGATCTAGTAGCCATGAAGGATTATGGTCATGATCTAAAGGTTGGGAGATACTCCAAACTTCATCAAGATCCTGTTCGACTCATATTAGAAGATAAAACCTTATTAGGACTCCTGTGAACTATTGAGAAGCAAATTTTCAAGCCTATTTAAAGACTGTGATGCTGTGGAGAGGTGTGTGTGAGGTGTGGCACATAGAGGCATGCAGAGAGGCTCTAGCAGCCACCAAGAGGAGCTTGGTAGAGTGTCGAATATGTGCAGCCTGCGAGAGAATAGCAATAGGTGCATAGCATATGGTACGAAGGTCATGAGGGTAGAACATCTTGCAGCTGCTGAGGGTCTTCTTAGAGATTCTAAGAGAGCTTTTATGGGGGTAGGTTCTATTTGTGAGAGGATTATGTACAGCAAATTGAGAGTGGAAAATCTCCTCTTGTATTTATTTCTTTTTCATAGTGAAGCTTTGCATGCCCTGTGGAGGCAAGTCTTTAGGTTGATTCACGTACTTGATTATTCTCATTTTTTTTTTCTTTCTACCATAATAATCTTGTACTAGATCCTCAATAAGTGGTATCAAAGTGAGTTGATATCATAATAATTGGTATCAGAGCTAGATGGTACTAGTGAAGGGAAATCCTGATTTCCCGGTCCAGGTTCGTCCAGATCTGATTAGATCAAGAGATATATTTCAAAAATTTTCTCTTGACCTTAATCAGATCTTGATATGTTTTAGATCTAATTCTTATTATTTTAATAAATAAAATAAAAGAAGATAAATTAAATCAAATTCAATTTACCTGATTTGGGTAATCCTATTACCCTGTAGATGATCCTGATTGCAGCGGAAGGTTCTGGATCTTAGCCACGCAAGCGCCTGGCCTCTACCGGTATCCACTCGGGTTGGATCTGGAGAACCTCTTCTTCTCTATCACACCTCCAAAAATCAGATCTGGATCTGATCTGATCTGAGGATCTTCAAAACTCTTTTGAAGATCTGCAGTCGTCCTTTTGCAGCAGCGCAGCCTTCTTGCTTTTGATCGCCTTTCCTTGATCTGAATCGCACCAAACTAAGTCCAAAACATCTTTTGGACGTGGAGAGCAAGAGGAGAAGAGACTATGGCATGGAGAAGGAGGGGAGAGGCAGCCTTGGGGCGTATCTAATAGCATTAGAATTAGGGTTGGGCGCAAGGGTCTTATTTATAGACCTCTTGTGATCCAACTCCTCTTCCTCTCAACCAATCACAACCCTTTGTGAAATCAGATCTAAATCTGATTGGTTGGAATAGAGACCCCTGGATTCCTCCTTAGAGGGTGCCTAAGACCAGTCAAACTGGATTCTTAGTAGAACTCTAATTGGAATCCTAAAAGGGAGGTGGAGTCCTTGTCCAACAAGGACTCCTAGGCGCCTCCTACTTGGG
Source organism: Cocos nucifera (assembly GCA_006176705.1). Classification (NCBI taxonomy): domain Eukaryota; kingdom Viridiplantae; phylum Streptophyta; class Magnoliopsida; order Arecales; family Arecaceae; genus Cocos; species Cocos nucifera. The sequence goes on from QRFJ01001686.1 coordinate 31,091, forward strand.
CTCACGCCACCCTTGGCGTGCGCCCTTCTCCTTGCCAGGTTCTGGCAGGGGGACAAGCCCCCACCAGCTCTCCAATAGGTGCATGACATGTGGTCAAAAGTCAAAGGGTGAATGGTCAACGTTTGACCAGTCAAAGGTAGACTTTTGACCAAAGTCAAAGAACAAGAAATGGCAGGTGACCAAAAATGGCAGGTAATGTCTTACAAATAAGACAACCTATTCTGACTTGGACAACCTCCAGTCAGACCATATGAAGGCCTCTGATTGAGCACAAACTCCTTTGGCTCAGTCAGGACAACTTATTTATGATAGTAAAAGAAGAACGTTAGGTTCAATCGAGTGCTAGCACGATTTCCTTGAACCTAATTGAATCTCATTCAGATCAATTGAACTAGATCAGTTCAATTGATGATCACCAGATTCAAACCCTTATTTGTGTGACCCAGTTAGGTTCAGTTCTGTATGGTAATGGGATATGTCATGATCTCTATCATAGACATCATCGAAACTCCTTTCGATGGATCAGAACTCTTCTGATTCGAACAGCTAGAATGATCGATCATCTAAATCATTCTAATTGCTCCCAAAATCCACCAGTGACACCTAGCAGTATATGGTGGCAACCCATCAGAGCTGAATGCGAACCTCTTGGTGCAGCTTACCTGTGTGATTCAGTTCTTCTATCTTGAGCCCCGATCAGATTAGGGTTAAGGTGAACTCGTCAAACCCTAGTCTCTGTCATATGATGTAATCATTCGATTCGAGTCCAATGTGAAAATCTAAATAGAAACTCTTTCTATTATTTCACTCTACCATGGCCATGGATTTCTGGACTTGATTCTCATGATCATCATAGGGCTGCTCCTCTACCACCGAGGTAGATAGATCCCATCTTGATGCAATCCAGTTCCTACAATGAACATGTCACAGCCAACATACACCTCAGGGTTCCATATGGCTAGGAGACCGAGTAATGGTGTAGTCAAACTATAACACCCTCAAGGTGAACTGCCGATGCATCTCAGGTCAAAGAACCAGACACACTACTGCAGCATCGAGTCAGTCATTGACGAGAAGGTAGACTCCCTAATGACTACTCGAGGTGGTCACGCTCAGTGCCCTCGTTCTCTAACGAGTACCTGTACTCTCGCTCTGGTGTCTCCACACCGTAGACTCAAGACTCATCTACTAAAGAGAAGCGATCGTACACCAACCTTCCGGATCAATCACCATCCTCGTGATGATCCTATGGTCGGGAGCTGTTTATGAGTTAATAATGATTATTCATGTCTTAAATTTTCAACTCTTGAAAATATGAATTATCATTACCATTAACTCAAAGGATGTATCACAGACACTAAATACACATGTGTGATAGAAAATAACCCATTTCATTAATTATAGTCAAAATTATAATTTTGCCCCTAGAAGTGTATTACAAGTGTCAGCCAATTCTGGCTTCTAGGGCACATATATCTAACAATCTCCCACTTGTCCTAAAGCCAATTGGCTACAAGTCTAAGTCCCATCTTCTCAAGGTGGGCTTCGATCTTCTGTTGGCCCAACGGCTTTGTAAGTGGGTCTGCCACATTATCTGTGGAGTTGACTCTCTTGACCTCAACGTAACCTTTCTCAAGGTAATCGTGGATGAGATGATATCGCCGCTCAATGTGCTTGGACTTCTGGTGAGACCTCGGCTCCTTAGCAAGGGCTATGGTGCCATTATTGTCGCAGTAAAGAGGAATGGCATCTGATGGCATTACTCCAATTTCTGCAGCAAACTTCTTGTACCAGAACGCTTCCTTTGCAGCCTCTGATGCAGCTATATATTCTGCTTCCATGGTGGAATCTGCTATCACAGTTTGCTTGGAACTCTTCCAGCTGACAGCTCCACCATTGCACACAAACAGACTTCCAGATGTCGACTTTCGATCATCTATATCGGACATGAAGTCCGAGTCTGTGTATCCCTGAACTTGGAGTTCTCCATTACCAAAGACCAACATCATATCCTTAGTTCTTCTCAAGTACTTAAGGATACATTTCACAGAAGTCCAGTGTTCTTCACCTGGATTTGACTGATATCTGCTTGTGACACTCACAGCATGGGCTATATCAGGTCGTGTACATAGCATGGCATACATGAGGCTCCCTATTGCAGAAGCATAAGGGATCTTGCTCATGCGTTCTATTTCCTCAGGTGTGCTGGGGCACATCTTCTTGGAAAGATGAATACCATGTCTGAAGGGTATTAATCCCCTCTTAGAGTTTTCCATACTAAACCTCTTTAGTACTTCCTCTATGTACATTTTCTGTGAAAGTCCTAGCATCCTATTCGGTCTATCCCTATAGACCTTAATTCCTAGAATAAAGGATGCTTCACCTAGGTCTTTCATGGAGAATTCCTTAGACAACCACACCTTGACTGATGTCAACATGGGAATATCATTCCCAATAAGGAGGATGTCATCCACGTACAATACGAGGAAGACAACAGCGCTCCCACTGACCCTTTTGAAAACACATGGTTCCTCTTCATTTTTGATGAAATCAAACTTTTTGATCACATCATTGAAACGAGTGTTCCAGCTCCGAGATGCTTGCTTAAGTCCATATATGGACCTTTGCAGCTTGCAAACCTTGTGATCAGTATCACTGGATGTGAAACCTAGCGGCTGTTCCATATAGATATCTTCCTCAAGATATCCATTTAGGAATGCCGTTTTCACGTCCATTTGCCATATTTCATAATCGAAATAGGCTGCAACGGCAAGCAATGTGCGGATGGATTTTAGCATAGCTACCGGGAAAAAGGTATCCTGATAGTCAATGCCTTCACGTTGACTATAACCTTTTGCCACCAGTCTAGCCTTGAATGTCTCCACATTCCCATCTGCACCAATCTTTCTCTTGAAGATCCATTTACACCCAATAGGTACTATACCTTCTGGTGGATCTACCAAGGTCCAGACTTGGTTTGAGTGCATCGAGTCGATCTCTGACTTCATTGCCTCAAGCCATTTCTCAGAGTCGATATCTGATATCGCCTCGTTGTAGGTTTTTGGGATCATCACCATGAGCACCATTACCTATGAGGAACATTTCCTCTACGTCCTCTGAAATAATACCTAAGTATCTTTCAGGGGGACGGGAAACTCTTTCCGATCTACGAGGTGGAGGAGGTAGTGTTCTTATTGGCTCAACCTGATTTGGTTCCACTTGGTCCTTAGCTCTTTCTGCTTGTGAGACTTTCTCATCAAGCTTAATCTGCTTTCCAATGCCACTATCTTGAATAAACTATTTTTCAAGAAATATGGCATGTCGACTCACAATCACATTGTGGTCTTCTGGAATGTAGAAATAGTATCCTAATGACTCTTTAGGATATCCTATGAATCGAGCTCTAAAGGACCTAAACTCTAACTTGTCCGCTTGTTGTATTTTGACATAAGCCGGACAACCCCAAATTCTGAGATGACTCAGACTTGGTTTCTTACCGTGCCATATCTCATACGGTGTGGTAGGAACGATTTTAGAGGGAACCCTATTCAGTAAATAGATTGAAGTTAATAATGAATGTCCCCAAAGAAAATCAGGGAGGTCTGTGAAGCTCATCATGGATCGAACCATATCCAATAGAGTCCGATTTCTCCGTTCTGAAACCCCGTTGAGTTGAGGTGTTCCTGGTGGAGTCCATTGAGAGACTATGCCATTTTCCTTAAGATAGTCTAGGAAATTCCCGGCTAAGGTATTCACCTCCTCGATCTGATCGAAGAACCTTAATGGGTTTTCCAGTTTGTTTTTCTACTTCATGTCTGAATTCTTTGAACTTTTCAAAGGCTTCAGACTTATGTCTCATAAGATACACATACCCATACCTAGACAGATCATCGGTAAAGGTAATGAAGTAGACAAAATTGCCTCTAGCCGGCACATCAAATGGGCCGCACACATCAGTATGTACTAGGGCAAGGAGATCTGTGGCCCTCTCCCCATGTCCAACAAAAGGGAGTTTAGTCATTTTGCCTTGAAGACAAGATTCACAAGTTGGATATGACTCAAAAGTCAATGGACTCAATAGCCCATTTTTCTCCAATTTGTTAATCCTATCTTCTGCTATATGACCTAATCTCAGGTGCCATAGATATCTGTCGTTTGGACTATCCCTAGGTCGTTTGGCATTCACGTTTTGCTCGATAGTTAAAATAGGTACATCAATATGCAACTGATAAAGACCATTAACAAGGAAACCATTTGCAATTTTATTTCTTTCATAAAGAATGTTACAATGGTTCTTAAAGAAGGTGATCACATAACCTTCTTGTGCTAAGCATGAAACAGAAATCAAATTCCTGCTAGCTGCAGGCACATAATAACAGTCTTTTAAAACTAAGTCTAAACCAGATGGTAATCGCAGAGGGTATGTTCCCACGGCTACTGCAGCAACTCTTGCTCCATTACCGACGCGTAGGATCATGTCTCCATCCCTCAGCCTCCTGCTATCCTCAAGACCCTGCATAGAAGTGCACAGATGAGCACTAGAACCAGAGTCAAGCACCCAACTGGATGTAGAAGAAACCGTAAGGTTAGACTCAATAACGAGCATACCTCCAGAAGGACCTTCCTTCTTGTTCTTCAGGGTGGCCAGGTAAGTAGGGCAGTTCCGCTTCCAATGGCCGTCGCTGTTGCAATGGAAACACTTTCCTTTGCCATCGACCTTCTTCTTCGGTTCTGCCTTCTTCTTCTTTGATCCTTCTACCTTTTGCTTTTTCACAGACTTCTTTTTCTTTCCATAAGACTTTCTTTTGGAAGAAGTCCGTTCCATAGCAAGAACTGAGCCTTTAGAACCTTTCATAGAAAGCTCAGCGGTAACCAGCATATTCATCAACTCGGCCAAGGAATTTTGAAGTTTATGCATGTGGTAATTCATGATGAATTGCCCATATGCATCAGTCAAGGATTGTAGAATAATATCGTTCTGCAGATCCAAGTCCAACTTCACACCGAGCTTCTCAAGCTCTTCCATGTCCTTGATCATTGTCAGACAGTGATCTTGGACTGACTGCCCATCACGCATCTTAGCCTTAAAAAGTCGTTTCGTGACTTGATATTTGGCTGCGCGACTCTGTTCACCAAACATCTCCTGTAGGTGAGCCAACATTTGGCGAGCAGTCCCGATATCTTCATGTTGGCGCTGGAGCTCATCAGACATCGAGCCCAACATGTAGTATCTGGCCTTATTGTCTTCGTCAATCCATTTTTCCAGAGACGCTCTCTGTTCAGTGGATGGACGAGCTGGTAAGGTGGGAGGGTCCTGGTCCAAAACATGTGTTAACTTCTCTGAACCCAAAACAATTTTGTAGTTCCTGAGCCAATCTTTATAATTGGGTCCAGTCAGTCTATGTGTGTCTAGGATACGTGCCAGTGGGTTGGACGCAGACATTTTCCTATAGAGAGTCAAAGATTCTAGTTAGATACTGTAATTTTGACTTGACCAATTTGTTTAGGGATTTTATTTTTAAACAAATTAGCTCCCACTATTTTCTCGGATCCCTACACTCCCTCTGTAGAGATGCGAAAATCTCCGCGATTGATGATTTCTAGTGGGTGGTGCGGTCTCACCAACTGACTCATCACCTCACCTAACAGTTATTGGTGATGGGTTAGCCAATGAGTGAACAACTCTTGTTCAATGATTCTCTAATCATGGTGCACCCAAACTTGGTCTCTAATTCATGAATCTCACCGTATCCGGAATATTGATCCACTCCTTAGTTAAGTCAGACCCACCATTTGCATGGACTGGGTTCCTAATTGGGTCTCTCACCGTATCCGGAATATTGAGCCCAACTCATCCTCCAGCCCATAGCATCCAATGCCTAATAGACATGGTTGCGTCTTCCCGGTGCAACTGAGCCACTGTATCCAGCCGAGAACAATCAACCCCGGGAAGGGCCCGCACGTCTACAATGGTGGAAGACCTCGAACTTAATCTTTTCTTAGGGAGAATTGATTCAGGTCTCATTAAACTAGACTTGGCTTAGTCATAACAATTATGACTAACCTAGTGGCATGGGTCAGCTCGGATTATTGACCACCTCAGATCAGAACTGTGTCAACAGATATGGCCAGGTAAGTGAGACCGGTGGAAGGAATATGCCGTTAACTCGCACAAGAACGCATTCAGGTCGAGTAGCTTCCAATTAAAAACCAGTCGATCGTCTGTGCCAAACTTACCTTAGACACCAAATTGTTGAGTCAGAACCAATTGGGTTAGCCTACAATCCAGACTCTAACCTCTGAGCCTAATTAGGTCTTGCTTGATCGTGACTCGATCTTGACCCAGACTTAATCCTATTAGGCTGGTCAATTTAAGCATTGTTGATCCCATCTAACCAACTCTTGATTCGATTTGATCAACCGCTTAGACCTAATTGAGCTACCCAAGCCCGAACCCAGTATTATGAATATGTCTTAGATCTAAAATTCTCAATTTTAGACCTAATTAATATTCCATAAACTTAATTCTTAATTAAGTTGGGTTCATAAACAAAATATGCACAATAAATCCTAGGGTTTCAGGATCTAGGGTTTTGCAGAAAGTAAGTTTTGGGTTTCTGATTAAGGACGAACACGCAGCACCCCTACACGTCATAAGAACACCCCATCGAATGGGAAGAGAGGGCCTTTAAACCCTTCTTCGTTCTTATGACCGGACGGCCAAGAGGAACGCCTTAATCAGGAACATGTAAATCTACAAAACAGTTATAGATCTATATCATATATCTCATATACAAATTTAGATCTAATCAAGGCATATTTTGCATACATCTCATATATCAATTCATGCATGTTTTCAGATCTAAATTATCACATAATAATCTAAAAAATTAGATTTAAATTGATCTAATCAAAATAAATTCTAATCTAGACAATTATGTAGAACTATTCTACAATTAGTCTAGTCATGCATCTATCATATCTCATATGATATTTAAAATTAAATAATTTTTTATTTGCTATTTATCAGATGTTATTATAACACTTATAATATCAGAAAATAGTAAATAAGAAGATCTAAAATATGATTTAATCATATTAAATCAAAGACATGCAAAACTATTCTATAGAACTATTCTATTCTAGAACTAGTCATGCATATCTTCATGTTCTTAGATCCAAATCATTTAATTTTAATTTTTCTGATTTCAGATCTGATCACATCTCATGTGACATCTGAAATCACGTTATTTTTAATTAAAATAAAATTAAAATTAGATCTAAACAATCTAGAACCATGGCTCTGATACCAGTTGAAGGGAAATCCTGATTTCCCGGTCCAGGTTCGTCCAGATCTGATTAGATCAAGAGATATATTTCAAAAATTTTCTCTTGACCTTAATCAGATCTTGATATGTTTTAGATCTAATTCTTATTATTTTAATAAATAAAATAAAAGAAGATAAATTAAATCAAATTCAATTTACCTGATTTGGGTAATCCTATTACCCTGTAGATGATCCTGATTGCAGCGGAAGGTTCTGGATCTTAGCCACGCAAGCGCCTGGCCTCTACCGGTATCCACTCGGGTTGGATCTGGAGAACCTCTTCTTCTCTATCACACCTCCAAAAATTAGATCTGGATCTGATCTGGAGGATCTTCAAAACTCTTTTGAAGATCTGCAGTCGTCCTTTTGCAGCAGCGCAGCCTTCTTGCTTTTGATCGCCTTTCCTTGATCTGAATCGCACCAAACTAAGTCCAAAACATCTTTTGGACGTGGAGAGCAAGAGGAGAATAGACTATGGTGGGGAGAAGGAGGGGAGAGGCAGCCTTGGGGCGTATCTAATAGCATTAGAATTAGGGTTGGGCGCAAGGTCTTATTTATAGACCTCTTGTGATCCAACTCCTCTTCCTCTCAACCAATCACAACCCTTTTGTGAAATCAGATCTAAATCTGATTGGTTGGAATAGAGACCCCTGGATTCCTCCTTAGAGGGCGCCTAAGACCAGTCAAACTGGATTCTTAGTAGAACTCTAATTGGAATCCTAAAGGGAGGTGGAGTCCTTGTCCAACAAGGACTCCTAGGCGCCTCCTACTTGGGCTCACGCTACCCTTGGCGTGCGCCCTTCTCCTTGCCAGGTTCTGGCAGGGGGACAAGCCCCCACCAGCTCTCCAATAGGTGCATGACATGTGGTCAAAAGTCAAAGGGTGAATGGTCAACGTTTGACCAGTCAAAGGTAGACTTTTGACCAAAGTCAAAGAACAAGAAATGGCAGGTGACCAAAAATGGCAGGTAATGTCTTACAAATAAGACAACCTATTCTGACTTGGACAACCTCCAGTCAGACCATATGAAGGCCTCTGATTGAGCACAAACTCCTTTGGCTCAGTCAGGACAACTTATTTATGATAGTAAAAGAAGAACGTTAGGTTCAATCGAGTGCTAGCACGATTTCCTTGAACCTAATTGAATCTCATTCAGATCAATTGAACTAGATCAGTTCAATTGATGATCACCAGATTCAAACCCTTATTTGTGTGACCCAGTTAGGTTCAGTTCTGTATGGTAATGGGATATGTCATGATCTCTATCATAGACATCATCGAAACTCCTTTCGATGGATCAGAACTCTTCTGATTCGAACAGCTAGAATGATCGATCATCTAAATCATTCTAATTGCTCCCAAAATCCACCAGTGACACCTAGCAGTATATGGTGGCAACCCATCGGAGCTGAATGCGAACCTCTTGGTGCAGTTACCTGTGTGATTCAGTTCTTCTATCTTGAGCCCCGATCAGATTAGGGTTAAGGTGAACTCGTCAAACCCTAGTCTCTGTCATATGATGTAATCATTCGATTCGAGTCCAATGTGAAAATCTAAATAGAAACTCTTTCTATTATTTCACTCTACCATGGCCATGGATTTCTGGACTTGATTCTCATGATCATCATAGGGCTGCTCCTCTACCACCGAGGTAGATAGATCCCATCTTGATGCAATCCAGTTCCTACAATGAACATGTCACAGCCAACATACACCTCAGGGTTCCATATGGCTAGGAGACCGAGTAATGGTGTAGTCAAACTATGACACCCTCAAGGTGAACTGCCGATGCATCTCAGGTCAAAGAACCAGACACACTACTGCAGCATCGAGTCAGTCATTGACGAGAAGGTAGGCTCCCTAATGACTACTCGAGGTGGTCACGCTCAGTGCTCTCGTTCTCTAACGAGTACCTGTACTCTCGCTCCGATGTCTCCACACCGTAGACTCAAGACTCATCTACTAAAGAGAAGCGATCGTACACCAACCTTCCGGATCAATCACCATCCTCGTGATGATCCTATGGTCGGGAGCTGTTTATGAGTTAATAATGATTATTCATGTCTTAAATTTTCAACTCTTGAAAATATGAATTATCATTACCATTAACTCAAAGGATGTATCACAGACACTAAATACACATGTGTGATAGAAAATAACCCATTTCATTAATTATAGTCAAAATTATAATTTTGCCCCTAGAAGTGTATTACAAGTGTCAGCCAATTCTGGCTTCTAGGGCACATATATCTAACAACTAGAGTGCAGATTGCAATAATGGTGATAAAGATTGAGGAATATGGAGAAGACAAGCACAATCAAGGTGGAGATCAATAGGTTCGATGAAAAAAATAATTTTTTCTTATGGCAAGCAAGAATAAAGGATGTCATCATCCAACATGGATTGATCGATGCTCTCTTATATAAGGAGATGTCAGCCACCATGGAGGTGAAGGATTAGAAGCATATTCAAATATAGATGGTGAGGACAATCTACTTATACTTAGTGGATTATATCATGATCCATGTACTTTGTGAAACGGTAGAAAAAACTGCTTTTTCCTGCCATAGGATCGATCTAATCGGATCATATCTAAGGTAGAATTTTAAAATTTTTCTATGATGATCTAATCAAATCTAAAGCATTCTCAGATCTGATTAGATGATCTGATTTCAAATTCTAAAATTAAAATATAATTGTAACAACAATTGTTACCTGATTTAGGTAAACACATTATCCTTTCGATGATCTGACTTGACTTTGAGGTTCTGGATCTAGCTGCGCACATGTCTGGCCTCTATCGAAGTCCACTTGGGCCAGATTTGGATTCTATCTCCTACTAGATCTGATCTCCAAAGATCATATCTGATGTCTTTCTATAGAATCTTGAAATCGAACTTCAAAAGCTGCATGTTTGTCTCACGAACACTATCGTCTCTTGCTGATTCTCATGCCTGCAGAACTTGAATCCTACTTTTGATGTTTCGCCCAGCAACTTGGGCAAGGAGAAGAGGGTGAGGAGTGGATGAAGGAGGCATGGAGGTGGTGGGAGAGGTAGGGCTTTGCCATATTGAATTGTGATGCACAACAGCTTGCGTAGGATCCAATTTATAGACCTACCCAAGAGTCCCTTAGCATATGACTTTGACCAGGTCAAAGATAACATGTAGGACTCTCCATCAGATCTCCATGCCCACACCTGAATATCTTAGATTTTTGTCACACAAAATCATAGAGAAAGTGGCTTGGAGATGGGAGGATGAAGATGAATTGGCGCAAGCAACTTATCTTCAAGGAATTTGAATCAAATTCAAATCGTTAGACCTAGTCAAACCTATTTGAATAGGGCTCTCTCCATGCTATCTTATCCATTATGGGGTGCATGGCTAAGGGGACGTGCACCCTCTCCATTCCTCATGGATCCATCTGGGGGGCCACGACCCTAGAAAATCTCTAGGGGTGCATGCCCCCTCTTCCTTCTTTCCTACATCTAAGTCAAACTTTGACCCTTGTCCTGTTCCATCCTGAGGAATTAGGACAAGTCCTAATCAAGTCCCATCTAATGGAATTAGGATTAATCCTAATCAAGTTAGGATAAGTCTTGATCAGATCAGGACTAGGTCCAGTCAGATCAAAATAAATCCATGCAGGTTACCTAGATTAGCATTATCCAAATTTCATCGCATGATTTTAGGACAAGCCTTGTTTTGACCAAGACAAGCTTGTTCTGACTAGGACAAGCTCTAGTCAGATCAGGACAAACCCACACAAGGTTCTCAGATGAGCCAAATCTAATTTAGCTCAGTCAAGATGAAGTAGAAAGACTATAGAAGAAGAATGTTAAGCTCAATCGTGTGCTAGCATGATTTTCTTGAACCTAATTGGATCTAATCCAAATCAATCAAATTAGGTTAGCCTAATTGATGACATCAAGATCCAAACCCATATTTGTGTGATCTAGTTAGATTCAGTTCTATATGGTAATAGAACATGTCGTGATCTCTATCATCGACATCATCGAAACAACTTTCGATGGACTAAAACTCTTTTAATTCACTCAATTAGAATTGTCAATCATCAAGATAATTCTAATTACTCTCAAAATCCACCAGTGATATCTTGCAATATATGGTGGCAACCCATCAGAATCAAATACAAATCTCTCGGTGTAGCTACGTATATGATTGGATTCTTCTATCATGAGTCTCGATAAGAGTAGGATTAAAGTGAACTCGTCAAACCCATCACCCCATCATATGATTGAATCATTTGATTTGAGTCCGATGTGAAATCCTAATACAAAACTCCTTTTTTATTATATCACACTGCCATGGCCATGGGCTTAAGGACTCAATCTCATGCTCATCATAGGACTACTTCTTTATCAAGGTTGATAGATCCCATCTTAAGACGATCCAATCCCTACAATGAACATGCTATAGCCAACATACACCTCAGAATTTTGAATGGTTAGGAGATCGAGTTATGGTGTAGTCAATGTGAGCTCAGGTATGGTGCTCTTAAGCCTTGGAAATAGATGGAGAGAGAGCAAGGAGTGAATGGAACCAACCATCAAAAAGCTTCAACCAATACTTCAGTCGAGCCGACCCAAATCCTAAGAGAGCTGGCTCGAGTAGGTCCAAAAAGTGTATTAGACTGATACACTGGAAGGGTAGACTCAGGTCCTATTAGAGCCAGTCTGAGTAAAAGTCGAGCCAGGTCAGACCTTGAGATAATCGGCTCAAGCAGTAGAGCGGAGAGCGGTGATTCAGGCTCTCGTAGGAGACATTATAGTCGAGCCAGCCTAACTGCTAACCAAGTTGATCGAAGAGGCAAATAGAATAGTACGTGGGTTTTATTCTGGCCTGGGATTGGGTTTAATACTAGGGACTTAGGGCCTTAGTTTGTGAGGTCCTAAGTGGCTAACCTATGGATTGGACTAGGGATTAGTCCAATCGATGTGTGCATGTGAGATATGGGTGTACATGGGCTTAGAGAGTACATCACATTAGATTAGCTAGGAGAGTTTTTTGGGTTGGATCAATTTGACCAAGTATATATACTCTGTATTGAGTTTGTAATTTAACACGAATGAAATACAAGCCCTTTTCTTCCTAAAAATTCTCTCTTCCTCTCTCGTTCTCCCTCTCTTCTCTTCGCCCTAGGATTTTCTAAGGTTTGATAGGATGGTCATATATTTTCTCAGATCCTTGTTGCTGCTTTTGCAATCATCAAGTAGCAAGAATAGTTTCTAATAGATTAGTATCAGAGCAGCCATCTAGAACAACAATTGGTATCAAAGCCCTGGTGTTAGATCTGGTGGAGGAAAGGTCAAAGTTTTGCTAAGATTGTGGTAAGGTGCTAAATAGATTTCTTTCAACATTGTTTATTCTCTTTTGTGTTTGGTTATTGAAAATCTGGTTGGGATGGCATCGAGTACTACCAAAAATCCTTATATGACCTTTATGAGATACATAACTTATTAGGGCTTTATTGTAAAATTTTCTATTTAGTTAACGGGTCCAAACTGATTTTTGGATTTTGGGTTGAGACCCAAACCTGTTAGCCCAAAAGTCCTTTCCCCTCATCTCTTCTTCTCCGATCAAACTAGAAAAATCATGGCCACCACCCCTCTTGGCCAGCGATCGACTGCCCCGCAAACACCACCAGCAAGGGCCAGTCCGTATTTATACACCGGTGGCCGGCCTTGAGACAAATCATCTTTAATTAATTAGGTTATAAGTGGACCACATCAAGTTTCTAAAATTTGAGACGAGTACAACAATTCAAACATATAAAACTCATCGTTGGGCCACATGACATGGCCTGAATCAAGCTCAACAGATAAAGATGTTCTTTTTCTCACATGCCATTTTGGTCTCTAGAATATTTCAATGAGAAAGGGTTTAATCATGGGGTAAAATCAACCGTAACGAAGAGATTTTCTTGAGTACGTAGTTGAGACCAGATAATAGAATCTATAAGATCTTAACTCGAAAAAGATCGAAAAAGATTTCTGTTGAAGAGTGGGAGGAACTTGAAGAGATAGCTTTCAGCACAATTCATATGTGCGACACTGATGAAGTTTTATCAGAAATCAACATAGAAATCACACCGAAGGGGCTTGGCGAAAACTGGAGAACACGTATATGGTCAATGTTGGGGTCAAACCCACTTCTATCTAAGTTCGGCTTGGTATCTTATCTCAAGATGATCTGCAGATGGCTGCCCTCTAGTCGAACTTCTTCCGGACTCCTTCAGTCGAACCCCTTCCAGACTCCTTCTAGCCAGACTTCTTTAAGCCAACCAGAGTCCTTCCAGCCAGACTCCTTCAAGCTGGACTCCTCCAGTCGAATCCCTTTCAGACTCCTTCCAGCCGGACTCCTTCAAGCCGGGCTCCACCAGTTGAACTCTTTTCGAACTTCTTCAAGTCGGACTCCTCTAGTCGAACTCCTTTCGAACTCCTTTAAGCTAAACTCCTCCAATCGAGCTCCTTTCGAACTCCTTCTAGATGTCCAAAGGGTTCCTTCCAGTCAAGCTTCTCTCTATCGCTAGAAGGACCTTGGTATCTTAATATAGCAACCATCAGTCAACACAGGTGATCTCGGAGACATCCGAACACCAACTATTAAATTCCAATAGACTGGTATGTCATGATAATGGATACTATCCTCCGTAATAAACTCTACGTGGCTCCGAACAGCCCACTACCAGGCTATCACCATCAGTTTGTTACAGGCTTCATCTATATAAGAGATTCTCCAGATACTTTTTCTCTCTAAGCTCTAAACTCTTCTCAAAATCTCTCTGAGTACTCCATTTTTGTTAGCCAGAAGAGCTGACTTGATCGTCAGAGGATCCTACCAAAGCGACCACCTCTGACTCTGGATAGGATTTTATTTTGCAGGTCATCAACGGCGACCTCATCTTCTCCAGCTCTAGCTCTATTTCAGTGTCAACCAGATTCTGCACCAACAAAATTAGCACTAGAGGAAGGGCCCTGAACCTTTGGTCCCTTATTCTTAAAGGAGTACTCGATAGAGATCCTTCTTCTTCTTCAAAGTTCTTCTTTGACCAGCTTTGCAAGGATGCCACCCAAGAAGGCATCAACCCAATGATCTACCACCTCCACGACTAGATCTCATCCAAATTTGCCTGCTCTGACTTCATCTCTAGCATCGCAAACTCCTCCACTGATAGCAGTGGTAGACGTGGAGTAGTTCAACCTGCTGATCCAGTAAGTCAGGGGCCTCACCAAAGTAGTGCAGGCCATGCAGCAGCAACAACCATCGACATCAATTCAGCCATTGACAGCTTCACCAAAATATCAAGATTCGGTGCTAGGATGGCCCGCCTGGGCTAGTGATCAGGCGATCCCCAAAAAGGGAAAGTAGAGAATAGAGAGCTCTTGTTCAGATCATGACTCCACTCCTGGAGGATCCCTGCCTCCATCTGCTAGAAGACCCTCAAGATCCATGATCGAGAGGATCTTTTGGATCAAAAGTTTTAGAAGATGAACTGGTAGATCGAGGAACTCTGCCATGCTCCCTCCACCCACGGTGACAATATCTACACCAACCCTCCTTTTTCCTAGCAAATCATATAGGAGTCGATCCCGTCGAACTTCAAGCTCTCCCAATTCAAGAGCTACAATGAGACCACTGATCCGGTCAACTACCTGAAGGTCTTTCAGACTATGATGCTGCTCCATGGTGCACCAAATTGTTAGATATATGTGCCCTAGAAGCTAGAATTGGATGACACTTGTAATACACTTCTAGGGGCAAAATTATAATTATGACTATAATAAATAAAATAGGTTATTTTTTATCACATATGTGTATTTAGTGTCTGTGATACATCCTTTGAGTTAATGGTAATGATAATTCATATTTTCAAGAGTTGAAAATTTAAGACATGAATAATCATTGTTAACTCATAAAATGCTCCCGACCATAAGACCATCACGAGGATGGTGATTGATCCGGAAGGTTGGTGTACAATCGCTTCTCTTTAGTAGATGAGTCTTGAGTCTACGGTGTGGAGACATCAGAGTGAGAGTACAGGTACTCGTTAGAGAATGAGGGCACTGAGCGTGACCACCTCGAGTAGTCATTAGGGAGTCTACCTTCTCGTCAATGACTGACTCGATGCTGCAGTAGTGTGTCTGATTCTTTTATCTGAGGTGCATCGACAGTTCACCTTGAGGGTGTTATAGTTTGACTACACCATTACTCGGTCTCCTAGCCATATGGAACCCTGAGGTGTATGTTGGCTATAGCATGTTCATTGTAGGAACTGGATGGCATCAAGATGGAATCTATCTACCTCAGGTGGTAGAGGAGCAGCCCTATGATAATCATGAGAATCAAGTCCAAAAGTCCATGGCCATGGCAGAGTGAAATAATAGAAAGAGTTTCTATTTAGATTTTCACATCGGACTCGAATTGAATGATTACATCATATGATAGAAACTAAGGTTTGACGAGTTTACCTTAACCCTAATCTGATCGGGGCTCAAGATAGAAGGACTTAATCACATAGGTAGCTGCACCAAGAGGTTCACATTCAGCTCTAATGGGTTGCCACCATATACTGCTAGGTGTCACTGGTGGATTTTGGGAGCAATTAGAATGATTTAGATGATCGATCATTCTAGCTATTTGAATCAAAAGAGTTCTGATCTATCAAAAGGAGTTTCGATGATGTCAATGATAGAGATCATGACATATCCCATTACCATACAGAACTGAACCTAACTGGGTCACACAAACAAGGGTTTGAATTTGGTGATCATCAATTGAACTAATCCAGTTCAATTGATCTGAATGAGATTCAATTAGGTTCAAGAAAATCGTGCTAGCACTCGATTGAATCTAACGTTCTTCTTTTGCTATCATAAATAAGTTATCCTGACTGAGCCAAAGGAGTTTGTGCTCAATCAGAGGCCTTCATATGGTCTAACTGGAGGTTGTCTAAGTTAAAAAAGGTTGTCTTATTTTGTAAGATATTACCTGCCATTTTTGGTCACCTGCCATTTCTTGTTCTTTGACTTTGGTCAAAAGTCTACCTTTGACTAGTCAAATGTTGACCATTGACACTTTGACTTTTGACCACATGTCATGCACCTATTGGAGAGCTGGTAGGGGCCTGTCCCCCTGCCAGAACCTGGCAAGGAAGAGGGCGCATGCCACCCTTGGCGTGTGCCCAAGTTGGAGGCACCTAGGAGTCCCTGTTGGATAGGGACTCCATCTCCTTTTTGGATTCCAATTAGAGTTCTCCTAAGAACCAACTTTGACTGGTCTTAGGCACCCTCTAAGGAGGAATCCAAGGGACTCTATTCCCACCAATCAGATTTAGATCTAATTTCATAAAGAGTTATGATTGGTTGGGAAGAAGAGAAGTTGGATCACAGACAGTCTATAAATAAGACCCTATGCCCAACCCAGATTGTGATTGAAAGTTATTGAAAGGAATCACAATTCCCCACGCCCAAGGCTAGCTCTCCCCTTTTCCTCCATGCCAAACCACCTTCTCCCCTTCCTCTCCATGTCCAAAAGGAGTTTTGGACTTTTGGTTGGTGCGATCCAGATCAAAGAAAGGCGACTGAAAGCTAGAAGGCTGAACTGTTGCAAAGGATGACTGCTGATCTTCAAAAGGAGTTTTGAAAGATCCTCCAGATCAGATCTAGATCTAATTTTTGGAGATGTGATAGAGAAGAAGAAGATCTCCAGATCCAGTCTGAGTGGATACCGGTAGAGGCTAGGCACTTGCGTGGCTAGATCCAAAACCTTCCGCTGCATACAGAATCATCAATGGGTAATAGGATTACCCATATCAAGGTAAATTAAATTTGATTTAATTTATCTAAATTTTATTTAAATTCTAAAATAATAATAATAAAATATAAAATATTTTAAATTTAATCTAGATTAAAGAGAAAAAATTTTAAAATATATCTCTTGATCTGATCAGATCTGAACAAATCTGGTCCGAAAAATTAGGATTTCTCTTCAACTGGTATCAGAGCCAAGGTTCTAAAAGTATTTAGATCTAATTTTAAAATTAAAAAATAAATGATTTCAGATATCACATGAGATGTGATCAGATCTAAAATCAGAAAAAAATTAAAATTAAATGATTTGGATCTAAGATTAGAAAATATGCATGACTAGTTCCAAAATAGAATAGTTCTATAGAATAGTCTTGCATGTTTTTGATTTAATCTAATTAAATCATATTTTAGATCTATTTATTTACTATTTTTTGATATTATAATGGTTATAATAACATCTAAAAAATAGCAAATAAAATTATTTAATTTTAAATATCATATGAGATATGATTGATGCATGTCTAGACTAGTTGTAGAATAGTTCTACATAATTGTCTAAATTAGAATTTATTTTGATTAGATCAATTTAAATCTATTTTTTTAGATTATTATGAGATAATTTAGATATAAAAATATGCATGATTTGATACATGAGATGTATGCAAAATATGCCATGATTAGATCTAATTATATATGAGATATATGATATAGATCTAAAACTATTTTATAGTATTGCATGTTCCTGATTAAGGCGTTCCTCTTGGCCGTCCGGTCATAAGAATGAAGAAGGGTTTAAAGACCCTCTCTTCCCATTCGATGGGGTGTTCTTATGATGTGTAGGGGTGCTGCGTGTTCCTCCTTAATCAGAAACCCAAAACTTACTTTCTGCAAAACCCTAGATCCTGAAACCCTAGGATTTATTGTGCATATTTTGTTTATGAACCCTACTTAATTAAAAATTAAGATTATGGAATATCAATTAGGTCTAAAATTAAGAATTTTAGATCTAAGACATATTCATAATATTGGGTTCGGGCTTGGGTAGCTCAATTAGGTCTAAGCGGTTGATCAAATCGAATCAAGAGTTGGTTAGATGTGATCAACAATGCTTAAATTGATCGGCCTAATAGGATTAAGTCTGGGTCAAGATCGAGTCACGATCAAGCTAGACCTAATTAGACTCAGAGGTTAGAGTCTGGATTGTAGGCTAACCCAATTGGTTCTGGCTCAATAATTTGGTGTCTAAGGTAAGTTTGGCACATACGATCGACTGGTTTTTAATTGGAAGCTACTCGACCTGAATGCGTTCTTATACGAGTTAATGGCATATTCCTTCCATCGGTCTCACTTACCTGACCATATCTGTTGACACAATTTTGATCTGAGGTGGTCAATAATTGAGCTAACCCATGCCACTAGGTTAGTCATAATTGTTATGACTATGACAAGTCTAGTTTAATGAGACCTGAATCAATTCTCCCTAAGAAAAGATTAAGTCTGAGGTCTTCCACCATTGTAGAGTGCGGGCCCTTCTCGGGATTGATTGTTCTCGACTGGATGCAGTGGCTCAGTTACACCGAGAAGATGCAACCATGTCATGATCTCTATCATCGACATCATCGAAACTCCTTTCGATGGATCAGAACTCTTCTGATTCGAACAGCTAGAATGATCAATCATCTAAATCATTCTAATTACTCTCAAAATCCATCAGTGATACCTAGCAGTATATGGTGGCAACCCATCATAGCTGAATGCGAACCTTTTGGTGCAGCTACCTATGTGATTAAGTTCTTCTATCTTGAGCCCCGATCAGATTAGGGTTAAGGTGAACTCGTCAAACCCTAGTTTCTATCATATGATGTAATCATTCGATTCAAGGCCGGTGTGAAAAGCTAAATAGAAACTCTTTCTATTATTTCACTCTGCCATGGCCATGGGCTTCTAGACTTGATTCTCATGATCATCATAGGGATGCTCCTCTACCACCGAGGTAGATAGATTCCATCTTGATGCAATCCAGTTCCTACAATGAACATGCTATAGCCAACATACACCTCAAAGTTCCATATGGCTAGGAGACCAAGTAATGGTGTAGTCAAACTATAACACCCTCAAGGTGAACTGCCGATGCACCTCCGATCAAAGAATTAGACACACTACTATAGCATCAAGTCAATCATTGATAAGAAGGTAGACTTCCTAATAACTACTCGAGGTGGTCACTCTCCGTGCCCTCGTTCTCTAATGAGTACCTGTACTCTCGCTCCGATGTCTTCACACCGTAGACTCAAGACTCATCTACTAAAGAGAAGCGATTGTACACCAACCTTCCGAATCAATCACCATCCTTGTGATGATCCTATGGTCGGAAGTATTTTATGAGTTCATAATGATTATTCATGTCTTAAATTTTCAACTCTTGAAAATATGAATTATCATTACCATTAACTCAAAGGATGTATCACAGCCACTAAATACACATATGTGATAGAAAATAATCCATTTTATTGATTATAGTTAAAATTATAATTTTGTCCCTAGAAGTGTATTACAAATGTCAGCCAATTCTGGCTTCTAGGGCACATATATCTAACAAGTCCATCTAAGCTTATATCAGCCACTTCAATGCTGTTGCACTGGAGGTCCAAAATCTAGACCAATTTATTGCTATGGCCATGCTGAAAGGTGGCCTTCAATAGAATGATCTTCTATTTTTCCTGCAAAAAAGGTATCCTAGAGATTTTGCTGATTTGCTAGCAGGGGATGAAGGTTATGCCCAAGTTGAAGAAGCCTTCAAGTTGAAGGATGAAGAAGCCATGAGAGAGTGGTAGGTGGGCGATTCCAACAAGCCCGTAGTTGAAGAGAAGTCGAGTGAAGCTCGGCCACGCTCCCGAATTCTTCCTGAGCACAAGCTAGCCCTAACCCCTCCTCAAGCTCGCTATCAAAGAAGCCCTGACGGAAGGGCACAACAAAACTCTCCCTCTAGAAGGTTTCACAACTATAGCCCCCTCAATGCTCCAAAGATCCAAGTACTGATAGAAATCAAGGAGCAACTACCAAGGCTGAAGAGGATGTGCACTCATCCTGGCAAGTGCAATCCTAACAAATACTATCTTTACCATCATGACCATGATCATGATATTAAAGAATGTATTCAACTCCATGACAAGATCGAAGAGCTCATCAAGCAAGATCGACTTGGCCGATTTCTATGACGTTGGCTTGAAAAAAGGAAGGATCAATCGAGAGTGTTTCCACAGCCAAAACCACCATGGAGGGAGGAACAGCAAGGAGATCGGCCACCCCTCGGCTTCATCAACACCATCTCCAGGAAACTTCAATAGAAAGAGGCTAGTGGATCAGTAGAGCTAGCGAAGAGGTGGAGGAATGAAGAACCTATAGCTTTCACTGAAGAAGATGCTCAAAGGGTTTAATTCTCTCATAACGATGCGGTTATGGTTTCTTTAAATATTGCGGACTATGATGTACATCATGTTCTTATTGATAATGAAAGCTCTGTCGATATCTTATTTTATGATATTTTTTTTAAGATGTCCATATCTTATAATCGCCTGGGACCAATGAACTCTCCATTGGTGGACTTTACTGGTGATGCTATGCTAGTTGAAGAAATAATAATATTAACTATGGTTGCAGGGCAATACCCAAGACAATCTAGAGCACAGATGGATTTCTTAGTAGTAAGAACACCATCTACCTATAATGCAATTCTCGACCGACCTGATCTTAATGCACTTCGGATGGTGGAGATGAGGTTTCCAACAAGCTACAGGATTGGAGAGGTTAGAGAAGATCAAGCTTTGGCAAGACACTGTTACTCAATTACTTTACAAAAAAGCGATCAATCAGATCCTTATCCTATTAATGGGCTGAATGTCCGTGATGACCTTACTGAAGAATGGGGAAAGCCTATGGAGGACCTTGTAGCCATCCCTTTGAATGATGGAAATGTGGAGCATACAGTGCAGATCAGTCCCAACTTGGAAGAAGAGGTACGAAAGCAGCTCATCATCTTCCTACAAAAAAATGCAGATGTCTTTGCTTAGATCCCTACAGGTATGCCCAAGATTGATGCTAAAGTCATGGAACATCATCTGGCTATTGATCCCAAACATTGATTGGTGAAATAAAAGATATGCGGCTATGCACCAAAAAGGTAGAAGGCAATAGGGAAAGAGGTTGACAAACTCCTTAAAGCCGAATTCATCTAGAAAGTCAACTATATATATTGGATCTCCAACATGGTCCTCGTCAAGAAGGCAAATGGTAAATAGAGAATGTGCATAGACTTCAAGAAGCTGAACAAGGCCTGTCCAAAAGATTGCTATCTCCTGCTCAGAATTGATCAACTGGTAGATGCAACCTCGGGCCATGAGCTCCTCACTTTCATAGATGCCTTCTCTAACTATAATCAAATTCAGATGGCACCAGAGGATAAGGAGAAAACTGCTTTTATTACTGACCGTGGTTCTATTATTATAAGGTCATGCCTTTTGGGCTCAAAAATGCATGTGCAACCTATCAGTGCTTGGTCAATAAGATATTCAAGGAGTAGATTGACCGCAACATGAATGTCTACAAGGATGACATGCCTGTAAAGAATAGATCTTCAGTAAATCACAATACCGACCTTGAAGAGACCTTCAATGCCCTCCAAAAATATAAGATGAAGCTGAACCTGACTAATTGTGCCTATGGAGTAACCTTAAAAAAGTTTCTAGTTTTATGGTGTCAAGGCACGGAATTGAAGCAAACCCAGAGAAGATTTGGGTCATTCAAAAAATGACTGCTCTCAAGTCAATAAAGAAAGTTCAATGCCTAATAGGAAAGGTAGTAGCTCTGAATTGCTTTGTCTCAAAGTTGGCTGAGCGATGTACACCCTTCTTTCAAGTTCTCAAGAAACCAAAGAACTTCCGCTAGACTATCGAATATCAACTAGCATTTGAAGAACTTAAAAACTAAAGAACTATCTCGGATCACCTCCCCTATTGGCAAAGCTCGAACCTAGAGAAGAATTATTCCTATACCTAGCGGTCTCTCCGACAGTCCTTATGGCAGTCCTAGTTAAGAAAGAGGCGAAAGTACAATGATCGATCTACTATATAAGCTAAGTTCTGAGGGATGTCGAGATCAGATACACCAAGTTAGAAAAGCTAACTTATGCTTTGTTGATTGCGGTCTAAAAGCTCCGACCTTATTTCCAAGAGTATATTATAATGCTCCTCACTAATCAACCAATCAAGGTAGTTCTTCATCGAACAGATGTCTCCAGAAGAATAGCAAACTAGGCAATTGAGCTTACAGAGTTTGACATCAACTATCAATCTCGATCGTCGATCAAGGCCCAAATATTGATAGATTTCATAGTGGAGTGCATCATTCTGGATGAAGCTGAGCCTAAACAAAATGAAATCGATATTCCATGGTTGCAGCCAAACTCCTTTGAAGAAAGAGCAGACCTTTCTGAAGTTTTTTAGGCCTTATATGTGGATGGCTCATCCAATGCTTCTGGTGCAAGCGCAGGTCTAATTTTGGTCAACCCAAAAAGAGTCATTATAGAGTACACGCTGTGCTTTGAATTTCTTGCAATAAATAATGAGGTCGAGTATGAGGCACTAATCGCAGGGTTGAAGATAGCTAAAGAACTAGAAGCAAATCGGCTCCAAGTTTATAGTAACTCACAGTTGGTGGTGGAACAAGTCAGTGATAATTATGAAGCTCGAGAGGATAGTATGATCAAATATCTGAAAAAGGTAAAGAGTATAACCCCAGCCTTTAGCAGTTTCGATATCAAATAGATTTCAAGTGCAGAGAACATTAGGGCCAACCTTCTCTCCAAATTGACCATGCTAGCCCCGATAGAACTACCTAAGGGGGTCTTCTTTGAAGTTTTGAAATGACCTAGTTTAGAGGAGCCACAATCAGTAATGCAGGTCGACCATGAGCCTAGCTGAAATGACCCACTAGTTGCTTATCTTAAAAATGGAGTTCTTCCATATGATCCAAAAGAAGCCCGGAAGCTTAGAAATCAAGCCTCTGGGTATGTTTTATATGCGGGTAAGTTACATAAAAGGTCATATTCTTTACCACTTTTGAAATATCTCCAACCTTTGAGGCTGATTTTGCACTATGAAAAGTGCACGAAGGAATCTTCAAAAGTCATTTGGGGGCTAGGTCCTTATCTCACAAATTACTTCGGTAGGACTATTATTGGCCAACAATGCACCATGATTCTATAGAGTATGTTAGAAAATGTGACCATTGTCAAAAAAATGCAAACATCCAAAGACAACCAGCCTTTGAACTTACACCTCTGAGCACCCCATGGCCGTTTGCACAATGGGGGATGGACATACCCGAATCCTTTCCTATGGCTTCTGGATAGCAGATGTTTCTCCTAGTGGCAATTGATTACTTTACAAAATGAGTTGAAACTGAATCTCTGGTAAAAATCACTGAAATTAAAGTGCAGGATTTCATTTGAAAGTTAATTGTGTGCAGATTTGGTCTACCCCAGAATCTTATAACAGATAATGGATGCCAGTTTGCAGAGATAAAATTTATCGAGTTCTATGAAGATCTAAATATTGCCCATAATTTTATATCAGTAGCCCATCCACAGGCAAATGGCGAGGCTAAAGTAACCAACCAAAACCCTGCTATAGGGTATTAAAGCAAGACTTGAGAGAGCAAAAGGGACTTGGGTTGATGAATTCTATCATGTACTCTGGGCATATCGAACTACACAAAGACTGCCAATCAATGAGACTCCATTTATCTTGGCTTTTGGAATAGAAGCAGTCATCCCAATAGAACTCAAACTTTCATCAGTACGAGTCATGGCATTCAATGAGCAGTGCAACTTGCAGGATCTCAGGACTAACTTTGACTTGTTGAAGGAAAAATGAGAAAAAGCTCAAGTTTGGATGGCGGACTATAAGCAGAAAATAGCTCGCTACTACAACTCTAAAGTCTGGGGCAAAGTATTCAAAGTAGGAGACTTCGTACTTCGATGAACAGCTATTTCACAACCTCAGAACCAAGAAAAGCTCACCCCAAATTGAGAAGGCCCATATGAAATCGAGGTCATCCAACCCAGAACTTATTATCTGAAGGAACTTGGAGGGGCAGATCTCCCACATCCATGGAATTTAGAGAATCTGCAAATGTACTACCAGTGACTTCATTTTGAATAATGTTTCCATGTTTTAACATCTCCATTCTTAGTACAAATCTATGATGATAGGAAATAACCCTCGAAATAATCAAAGTTAATCATATCAAAAATAGGAGGATCTCGTCCTGACATGGATGAAGACCTCCAATTATTTAAGATAGGAGAAAGAGAGAGGCCCTTCAATGGCTCTTTCGTGCCCCTACTATTCTGTTAGAAATTTAAGGAGAATCTCATCCTAATATGAGCAAGCCTAATCGTGTCAGGAATAGGAGGAGGACCTCATCCTGACATGGATGAAGACCTTCGGTCATTTAGGATAGGAGGGAGAGAGAGGCCCACTCAACGTCCCTTTCGTACCCCACTATCCTGCTAGAAATAGAAGGAAAATCTCATCCTAACAAGAGCAAAATCCAACCATATCAGGAATAGGAGGAGAACCTCATCCTGATACAGATGAAGGCCTTCGATTATTTAAGATAGGAGAAGGAGAGAAGCCCACTCAACGATCCTTTCGTGCCCCTACTGCCCTATTAGAAATAGGAAGAGAACCTCGTCCTAACAAGAGCAAAGTCCAACCATGTTAGGAATAGGAGGACCTCATCCTAACTCGGATGAAGACCTTCAATCATTTATGATAGGAGGGAGAGAAGCCCGCTCAACAATCCTTTTGTATCCCTACTGCCTTGTTAGGAATAGAAGGAGAATCTCATCCTAATAAGAGCAAAGTCCAACCATGTCAGGAACAGAAGGAGAACCTCATACTGATAAAGATGAAGGCCTTCGGTCATTTAAGATAGGAGGGAGGGAGAGGCCAACTCAATGGCCCTTTCGTGCTCCTACTATCCTATTAGGAATAGGAGAAGAATCTTATCCTAATAAGAGCAAAGTCCAACTGTGTCAAGAACAGGAGGAGGACCTCGTCCTGACACAGATGAAGACCTCCGATCATTTAAGATAGGAGGAAGGCAGAGGCCCACTCAACAATCCTTTCGTACCCCTATTATCCTATTAGAAATAGGAGAAAAATCTCATCCTAACAAGAGCAAAGTCCAACCATGTCAGGAAAAGGAGGAGGACCTCATCCTGACATGGATGAAGACCTCCGATCATTTAAAATAGGAGGGGAGAGGCCCACTCGATGACCTTTTCATGCTCCTACTGTCCTATTAGGAATAAAAAGAGAACCTCATCCTAACAAGAGCAAAGTTCAACTGCATCAAGAATAGGAAGAGAATCTCGTCCTGATATGGATGAAGACCTTCGATTTTCTAAGACGGAAGGAAGATATTTAGTCAACAGTCATTCTGTCGAAAGATGAAGTGAAGAAAATAGAAAAATTGACAAACATCAAATCCATGCAGAACAAGAAGACAACTGAGAAAAACATTATTTCATTAAGGTCAAAGTTCATTATAAAGTACAGGTCTGTAAGACTAGTTACAAAAAAAAGAAGGAGAAAGCGAGATGAGTCCTATTCAGGATTGGACTTCGGACTATCAGGTCTAGCCATCATAAGAGAGAGTTTCAACCCTTCAACCTCCTCCTTGAGCCTCTATCGAGCTGCCAAACTCTCCCTCAGCATCCTCTCCCACCTGCATGACTCCTCCTCTGTCTCCCTCGATCTCTTCCTTATAACTGTAGATTCAGCTTCTATGTCCTTCATGATGTCCTCCTGGTATGCCATTTGAATCTTCAGTTCTCGTAGCTCGATTTTATCTTTTTCATGTGCTGTGGACAAGCTCTCTAAAGTGCCTTCAAAGAGAGTATCAACTAAAAATCTCTGCTCGAGCCAGCTTGAGCTCTATTTGATATTTGTTGCCGAAATCGGGCAATCTCACCATCGATCTTTTCGAGTTTATGTTGAAGGTCGACAACTTGACCACACCAACCTCATCTATAATCATTATATGACTCTTCGGCTACTTGCAACTGGCTTTATAACTTTGAGAACCTTTTCGACCAATCCCAACCATATTTAGTCCAATTGGTGGACCATACTGAACTTCCTTTAAGTATTTGAATCCTCTCATGTGCGGCCCTTAGCTCGATCTCCAAAGAGCTTGCCTTGGCAGTCAAAGTCCAAGCCTTCTCGCTACTGAACTTCTTCACTCATTCCAGTTCCTTAGTCAAATAGTGCTTGTTATTGATATAGTCCATGAAATTCTTCCTATGCACTTGGCACAAGTGAGTAACCTCTATCATCGCCTCTAAACAATCCTTCCTCGACCTCTAAAGCTTGCCTTCTATTTTCTTCAACTTTTTCTTTAAGTGATGAACCTCTTTTTTCAAATTTCTAACCATTAATTTTAGGAGAATACCCTGAGGTAGGGGATCAGCCCCGACTAGAGATGGTGGGTCATGACTTTGATTACTAAGAGAATTCTAAATAGTAAACAACATAAGTATAAAAAAAGAAGATCTACTTTCATTATTCAAAATGCTGAAGGTACATCAAAAAAGAAAGAAGAAAAATACAACTATTCGAGGTTCTCAACCTTAGGAGGTGTGGCAGCGGACAAGATTGGAGCGTTCTCGGCAACCCTAGGCTCCGATGGATGTTTGGGCACTTTAGTGATAGGAATGGTGTACAAGGTGGAAGCATGGATTTCAAAGCAAAACATGAAATCATACAAACCAAACGCGAACCCTAAGACTATCTTATTAGCAATTAAATCATATAACATGCATTTGTAATATAAAAGAAAGTATTAGAATATACCTCTTATCGCTTAACCCTAAATTATCCCTAATTGTCGGCAGCAGTCCATCAGGGGTTCCACCAAGTGCCCATGTGTTCATCCTCCAACGTTGATCCACTAGAGACTTGATCAAGACACCAGTACCTTTGATTTATATAATTAAAATTTTAATAATAAAAACTTTAATTAAATGGGCAAGACCTTCCTTAGCCTTTATGTCACCTTCCTTGCCTCTCCTTACCTCTCTTTCTTTTTTCTTGTCTTCTTAATTTTTTTACCTAATCTCTTTGTCCTAAAATGACTTCTTATTCTTATAAGGATAAGGTCTAGATAAGAGAAGGAAAGAAAAAAAAATTGGACAATAGAAAATATTTGTAAGAAAGAAAGATAATTTTTCACTCCTTTAAACTCTTGATGCGCACCCCTATTTATAATGTACGTAGGGGTGCCATCTTAATTTCTCATGCCCTTCCCTCATCAATATCTCATGCCCCATCATCATATCTCACACCCATCTAAATTTTGCGCTATTTAAAATTACGTAGACTTAGTCCAAGAGGTGCCTTAAAATAGAAGGACTCTTTAGACTAATTCTACGTAGTTTTTCTATGAAGAGTCGTGATGCATAAGTATATGGCACCATAATTTCAAGGGCTTGGATTACATTAGATGGCCATCTAATGGCCCTTAATGGGATGCCCATTCGGTAAGAAAGCATGGAGATGAACTTTGAATAGTCAAAGTCCCAAGGGACTTTGACTTGGTCCAAGAGGCATCAAGGATGAGAGGGCGGCAAGGAGTCTTGGGCAGCAAGTATTCCTAGGCGATAAAGAGTCCCTTCTAAAAATAATAATGGAGTATTTCATCTGTAGAAGGACTCTTCTATGCCCCATATCTGATGTTCATGCCTATTTAAAAAATTTATGCGACATAACAAATGGGAGAAGTTAAAGAAGGTATGTTCATGCCTATTCATCACTCAGTTAACAAATGGGAGTATTCCATGCGCCAAAAATTCTTTGCACATGAAAGACTTCCTACGCACAAGAGAGAGACTCTCTAGCATGTGGGATTTAGGTATGTGGCACTCCAATTGAAGCCCAATCAGTTTAGGTTACTCTAATTCAAGACCAAATCCTATTTGGCTCAAATTGGATCTTAATTAGCCCAAATTGGAAGTTGATTCGAATCCAATTCAAATCTAGGTGCTAGGGTTTGCTACATGTGCTAGCATGTTCATCTTGCAAACATGGTCTAATCAAATTAGATCCTTAATCAATTCTCTTTGTGTGTGACCCATTGGGTTCCACATCTAACCAGCAGTGAGTCTGGGTGTGATTTGATCTAATCTGGTTAGAACTCAACCAACCGATCAAGGTCAAAACTAGCCAACCCAATTTGACTTAATTTAGAACACTTTCTAATTTAATGATCAAATTAAAATTTTAATTTGATCGAACCCACAAGACACGATTGATGTCTAGCAATATATCATAACTTTCCAAAAGATGTGAAATTTTGAGGGAAATACCAAAAATATTCTTTAGTGAAAATTACCATGCAACTAGATCCTTCGATCTCCCTGCATCCTGAATATGACTCTAGGTATAGAAATATGTCAACCCTAATATCATATTCATTTCACTTTCAATCTTATGATGATGATTCATTTAATGAAATATTAGAAATCATTTCTAATTTTCATCATGCTTTGATCAAAGTCTTCCCGAATCATCATTTGTTTGAAGTAGGTAAGATGCTATTTCCTCTTACCAGGAGTGATCGATATCATGTTAACCTACTCACAACCTTCATATATATAATCTACCATATCAAGATCATCCCGTACATAACTGAGTGATGAATGAGTATGAACCAAAATATGAATTTATATATATAAGATTCTATGGTAGTTTCAGGTCAAAGGATTACATGCACAAATTCCACTATGAGAACCATCTATTGACATGTAGATAAGACTCCATTAGATATTTTCAATTTGGATCAATTCAGTAAACTCATTCTCTAATGAGCACCCACATTCTTGTATTAGTGTTATACATAAGTTATTATGAGATCAATCATCCTCTCAATCGAGCATACAAAGAATGTGCTAGTCTTACCGAAAAATATTGATCCCTAACTCAATATCCCATCGACTAGGAATATTTAAATTAGGATTTTAAGTTTTTAGGTCTCACTAGTATGATCTCATCATAATCCTAAAATTATAGCCCTAATTTATGGGATTCATCATAATCTTAAATAAATAATAAGATACTGCATATGATGAAATAAATGCTTTAATTAAAAAAAATGTCATTACATGAGTTTGGAAGATAAAGAACAACCCAATAATTGATTGACTTGAGGGCATATTCCTTTCAATCTTCCACTTGCACTAAAGCTAATCGCCCTTATATTTTAATCCCATACAATCAAGGTGGCGATCAAATAGTTGCAGTGGTAAAGCCTTAGTGAATGAGTCTGCTATGTTGTTCTTTGTGTCAACTCATGTTGTGACTATATCTTGTCTTTCAATAATTTTATGAACGAGATGGAAGCATCTCAAAATGTGTTTGGATTTATGATGAGACCTTGGTTCCTTTGCTTGAGCAATAGCTCCAGTATTATCACAGTAAAGTGGTACTGGATTCTTAATTTCAGGAATAACACCTAATTTAGTGATGAACTTCATCCAGACAGCTTCCTTGGTGGCTTCACTTACAGCTATGTATTATGCTTCAATGGTTGAGTCAGCTACAGTTGGCGGCTTAGTACTCTTCCAACTTACTGCTCCACCATTCAAAGTAAAGACATACCTTGAAATGGATTTGCTATCATCTGGGTCTGATTGAAAACTAGAGTCAAAATATGCTTCTAATTTAAGATAAGAACCACCATATACTAGAAAAATATCTTTAGTCCTTCTCAAGTACTTAAGAATATTTTTCATTGCTTTTCAACGATCCTCTTCTGGATCATCTTGAAATCTACTTGCAATGCCTAAAGCATAAGCAACATCAGGCCTTATACATAACATGGCATACATTATTGATCCAACAGCCGAAGTAAAAGGAATAGAACTCATTCTATTTCTTTCTTCAGGTGTCTTTGGAGACATCTTTTTAGAGAGATGTATGCCTTGACTCATGGAAAAGTAACCTCTTTTACTTCCATCTATACTGAATCTTTTCAGTATTAAGTCAATATACCTAGATTGGGATAAGCCTGGCATCCTCTTAGATCTATCTCTATAGATCTTTATTTCTAGTATATAGGATGCTTCTCCCAAATCTTTCATGGAAAACTTATTTGATAGCCATAATTTGACTGATTGTAACATTAGGATATCATTCCCATTTGAGGAGTATGTCATCTACATACAGACCAAGAAGACTATGGTTCTCTCACTAGTTTTCTTGTACACACATAGTTCATTCACATTCTTGATAAAATCAAACTCTTCTACTATTTCATCAAAATGGATGTTCCAACTCCTTGATGCTTGCTTTAATCCATAAATGGATCTCTTAAGCTTGCATACTTGATTTGGTCTCTCATTTGACTCAAATCCCTTTGGCTGTGACATATAGACCTCCTCCTTAAGGAAACCAATAAGGAAGGTAGCTTTACATCCATTTGCCATATTTCATAGTCGTGGTATGCTGCTATAGCAAGCATAATCCAAATAGATTTGAGCATGGCAATAGGTGAAAATGTTTCATCATAATCAATCTCCTGTTTTTGCCTAAAACCCTTAGCCACCAATCTGGCCTTATAGGTTTCAATTTGACCATCAGCTCCAATCTTTTTCTTAAAAATCCATTTGCATCCAATAGGGTCTATATCCTCTGGTGCATCCACCAAAGTCCATACTTTGTTGGTGTGCATGGATTCCATTTTGGATTGCATGGCAACCAGCCATTTGTAAGAGTCCTTACTTTTCACTGCTTCCGTATAGGTCAGAGGTTCGTCATTCTCAATGACTTGAGCTTCATTATTCTCAATAATGAACCCATACCTCACAGGTGTATTTCATACTCTTTTAGACCTATGGATAGGAGTTATGTGTTCTGGTTCTTTTATGTGATTATTTGATTGAGAAATTTTTATTTGTTTTTCTTGAACTTCATTAAGTTCAATATTTCTACCACTGCCCTTTTCTAGGATAAATTTTTTTTCATGAAAGTGGCATGCCTACTTATAAATTCCTTTTATTCAGTAGGATAGTAGAATAAATATCCTATACTATTTCTAGGATATCCTATAAATAGATATCTGTCTGATCTAGCATCAAGTTTATGTCCAAATTTTTTTTTGACATATGCTGGACAACCCCATATCTTAAGATACTTAAGATTAGGTTTCTTACTTCTCCATATGTCATATGAAATACTAGATATAGATTTAGAAGGTACTCTATTCAAGATGTAAATTGCAGTCTCCAGGGCATGACCCTAGAAGGAAATAGGTAATTTAGTAAAGCACATCATAGATTGTACCATATCTAATAAGGTATGATTTTTTCTTTTGGCTACACCATTTAATTATGGTGTATAAGGAGGTGTCCATTTAGAGAGAATCTCTTTAACTTTAAGATAGTCTAGAAACTCACTAGATAAGTATTTTCCTTTCCGATCAGATCGAAGGATTTTTATACATTGTCCAGTTTATTTTTCGATCATTCTTTGATACTCTTTAAATTTATCAAAGGCTTCTGATTTGTGTTTCATAAGATACACGTATCCAAACCTAGATAAATCATCAGTGAATGTTATAAAATAAGAGTATCCTCCTCTAGCTTGAGTTATCATAGGACCACATACATCCGTATGTACAAGTCCTAATAACTCATTTATCCTTTCTCCATATCCACTAAATGGAATCTTGGTCATTTTACCCATGAGGCATGATTCACAAGTTCCTAATGATTCATAATCAAAAGGATCAAAAAACTTTTTTTTGTATAACTTGTTAATCCTAGCCTCACTAATATGATCTAATCGACAATGCCAAAGTAAAGTATTATTTATGTCATCTCTCTTATATTTTTCATTTTCATCAATATGAAATATATTATCATCCAAACATAGAGTCAACAAACTATTGCTAAATATGCCAAAACAAATATTTTCATTAGAATATTTGATCGAGCAACCTTCGCTCGTTACATTAAGACTATAACCTTGTTTTAATAACAAGGCTATAGATATAATATTTCTAATGATCTTTGGTATATAATAATAATTTGTAAGCTCTAAGATCTTTTCATAAGGTAACTTCAATATATTTGTCCCTATAGCTTCTGCTTAGATAGACTCTCTTCCAGTGCCACAGAGCTTGAAGTCAAATTTCTTCAAACTCTTAATTTTCTGCAGCTCCTACAAAGATTTGTAGATATGAAAATCACAGTCGGTATCTAATACACAAGAATTTAAAATAAAAGAATTTAATGATAATATAGTATGTATCTCATACATACCTTTTGGTGCATTATTTGCATTAGACTTCATGATTGCAAGGTAAGCCTTGCAATTCCTCTTCCAATGATCTATTTTACCGTAGTGAAAATAGGTCGTCTATTCGGAGACCTTCTTCCCCTTTTTCTTCTTATTTATACCACCTTTAGGGTTCAACCTTCTTTTTGAACCCTTTTTGGCTGCCTTCTTTTTGGGGATCTCATCCACAAGAAGAAGAGGAGCCTTATCCTTCTTAATATGGCTTTCTACTGTCTTGAGTATATTTAATAGCTCAGGCAAGGAAGAATTTAGTTTGTTCATATGATAGTTCACGACAAACTGAGAAAATGATTTTGGGAGTGATTGCAGGATCAAATCCTGACTTAACTCTCCATCCATAACAAAACCTAATTGACTTAATCGAGTGATTAGGTCAATTACCATCAAAACATGATTTTGTACGGATGTTCTTTCTGTCATTCTTACACAAAATAATTACTTAGATATCTCATATCTAGAAGTCCTACTATGCTCTCCATAAAGCTCTTTTAGATTGAGTAATATGGATTGAGTGTCCATGCGATCATGCTGCCTCTGTAATTCATTATTCATAGAGGCAAGTATGATGCATTTGACAGTAAGGGAATCATTTTGCCACATCTTGTATGTGGACTTATCTTCATCTGTGGCATCATTTTCTAATGGCTTAGGATCAGGGGCATCAAGAATATAGGATAGTTTTTTTTGACTGAGTACTATTTTTAGGTTTCTCAACTAGTCAACATAATTTTGACCAGTCAATTTATTTGAATCCAAAATTGAATGCAATGAAAGTGAAGAAGCCATTTAATCTATATAATAAAGAATAATATATAAGCAAACAACTCATGATGACAAACATAATTAAATTAGGATTTTAATTTAATTATGTTTCCCACTATTTAATCAAAAAATCATAACCCTCTTATTGATTTTCTTAGTGAGAATAAGATCCTAATTCCTTATAAAAGGTCTTGTGGTTGCACAACAAACCTGTTATAAGTTCAAAGGTAGAAAACTCTTTTCAATTGTATTTTATGCAACTCTCAAAAAACTTTTATCTTTAAAGCATTAATAGCCTTGTGTTAGCACAACAAGCTTTAATATTTTAGTTTAAATAGAACCCTTCATTTCTATACAGTCAAAATGAAATATAACTACTTTTATAGTTACACAACAAAGCAGTATATTCAAAATGCTGTAAGCATCTCAATGCACTAGATTAATATTACATCATTCCCCATGATAGATCTTATGGTTACACAACAAAACTAATATGGTTCTGGACATAATAAGAATCTAGTATAAAGGAAGGCCATAATGTAGTGAATATAATACCAAGCATTTCAATCTAGAATTAAATTAATCAAATCGATCAGGTAAGTGGGAGAGAAGTGGGAGTCCCCCGTTGCTTTTCTTAGACACCAATAAATTGGCTAGGTCAGACAACAGAATCAATTAAAAAATTATATTTTCTTTACCAATCATGAACCATTTATCCTAGACACCGATTGATCAATTAGATATCCCGACTGATACAGCTATAGATTAATTACACTACAACTTAAAATAATTTTTAAAAAGGGATTTAAAAGGTTTCGATGCACATTCTAATTTAAATCAAACTAAATGCCTAATAGCATCAATTATGATAAAATTTATATATATATATTAACATGTATAATTATTCTAGGACAACCATTATTATATAGTGAATATTTTTCCACTATATCAGGGCAATCTTTACAGAAAAATATATACATCATAATCTCATTATGATAAATAGAAGAATATGATCTCATCATATAAATACCATGCAAATAAATAAATAAATAAATATATAAATATATAAATAAATATATATATATATATATATATCATACTTTTCTTTTATGAGCAAAGCATTATATGATTTAACCTAATAAGGCTTGCTTTGATACCACTGATAGGAATGGTGTATAGGACAGAAGCATGGATTTCAAAGCAAAACATGAAATCATACAAACCAAACCCGAACCTTAGGATCACCTTATTAGCAATTAAATCATATAATATGCATTTGTAATATAAAAGAAAGTATTAGAAAATATCTCTTATCGCTTAACCCTAAATTGTCCCTAATTACCGGCAGCAGTCCGTCAGGGGTTCCACCAGGTGCCCACGTGTTCACCCTCCAACGTTGATCCACATAGAGACTTGATCAAGAGATTACTGCACCCTTGATTATATTAATTTAAATATCTTATTAATACGATACTTTAATTAAATGGGTAGACCATTCCTTAGGGCTTGTTATGTTCACCTTCCTTGCCTTGGGATACTTCTATTTCTTGTGCCGTTATATGTCTAATTTGATTCATCCACTAATATATGTCTATAAAATCTGCTTATCCTTATCAAACAAGTCCTTTGGACACAGTAGAATAATAAAAAACAGTGGAATTATGAAAAAGACTTGTAAGTAAAAGATAATTTTTATCCTTCAGACTCTTGGTGCGCACCGCCTATGTTCATGTATCATAGTGGTGGTTGGCATTCTTGAATTGTCTCAGCACGCTTCCGCTGATCAAATATCATGCCCCATCATTAATATCTCACAACCATCTAAAGTTTTATATATTTAAAATTACGTAGACTTAGGTCAAGAGGTGCTTAAGATAGATACAGGTCTTACAAGAACTAATTCTAAGTTAGTTTTGCTCGAAGGTCGTATTACATAAGGTATATAGGCACCTAATTTCTAAGGGCTTGGATTACGATTAGATGGCATTAATGGCCCTTATGGGCATGCCCTATCTGGCATCAAGAAGGCATGGAGATGAACTTTGATAGTCAAAGTTCCAAGGACTGTTGACTTGGTCCAAGAGGCGTCAAGGATGAGAGGGCGGCAAGTATTCCTAGGAGACAAAGAGTCCCTTCTCAAAATAATAATGAAGTATTTCATCTACAGAAGGACTCTTCTATGCCCCATATCTGATGTCCATGCCTATTTAAAAATTTATGCGATATAACAAATGGGAAAAGTCAAAGGAAATAGGCGCCAACTAATTCCATGCGCCAAAAATTCTTTGCGCATGAAAGACTTCCGACGCACAAGAGAGAGACTCTTTGGCATATGAGATTCAGGTATGTGGCACCCCAACTAAAGTCCAATCAGTCTAGGTTAATCCAATTTAAGATCAAATCCTATTTGGCTCAAATCGGAAGCCGATTCGAATCCAATTCGAATCGAGGTGCTAGGATTTGCTACATGTGCTAGCATGTTCATCTTGCAAACATGGTCTATCCAATTAGATCCTTAATCAATTCTCTTTGTGTGTAACCCATTGGGTTCCACATCTAACCAGTAGTGAGTCTGGGTGTGATTTGACCTAATCTGGTTAGAACTCAACCAAACCGACTTAGGTCAAAACTAGCCAACCCAATTTGACTTAATTTAGAACACTTTCTAATTTAGTGATCAAATTAAAATTTTAATTTGATCGAACCCACAAGACATGATTGACATCTAGCAACATATCATGACTTTTCAAAAGATGTAAAATTTTGATAGAAATACCAAAAATATCCTTCAGTGAAAATTACCATGCAACTAGATCCATCGATCTCCTTGCATCCTGAGTATGTCTCTAGGTATGAAAATATGTTAACCCCAATATCATATTCATTTCTCTTTCAATCTTATGATGATGATTCATTTAATAAAATATTAGAAACTATTTCTAATTTTCATCATGCTTTGATCAAAGTCTTCCTGAATCATCATTTGTTTGAAGCAGGTAGGATGCTATTTCCTCTTACCAGGAGTGACCGATTCCATGTTAACCTACTCACAACCTTCATATATATAATCTACCATATCCAAATCATCCCGTACATAACTGAGTCATGAATGAGTATGAACCAAAATATGGATTTATATATATAAGATTCTATGGTAGTTTCAGGTCAAAGGATTACATGCACAAATTTCACTATGAGAACCATCTATTGACATGTAGATAAGACTCCATTAGATATTCTCAATTTGGATCAATTTAGTGAACTCATTCTCTAATGAGCACCCACATTTTTATATTAGTGTCATACACAAGTTATTGTAAGATCAATCACCCTCTCAATCGAGCATACAAAGAATGTGCTAGTCTTACCAAAAAATATTGATCCCTAACTCAATGTCCCATCGACTAGGAATATTTAAATTAGGATTTTAAGATTTTAGGTCTCACTGGTATGATCTCATCATAATCCTAAAATCATAGTCCTAATTTATGGGGTTCATCATAATCTTAAATAAATAATATGACACTACATATGATGAAATAAATGCCTTTATGAAAAAAAATGTCATTACATGAGTTTGGAAGATAAAGAACAGTCCAAAAATTGATTGGCTTGAGGGCATATTCCTTTCATTCAGTAGCAGTTTCGAAGGGCTTGCGGGTGACTTTGGTGGGAGAAGGATTGACCGCAGTAGTGGATGGTCCCACCTCTTCATCAAAAATTTTCTCATATAGGAAGCTAAGATCAAGCTCGAGGAATTTGCGAGCCACTCTATCTTCACAGTGCTCGTACCCCTTGATGAAGGCCTGCTAGCCAAACTCGACATTCAGGTTCCTCATTTCAAAGAATACCTTGAACTCTTCCCTCGCCTGAACCTCGGAGCTGGACTTACTCGACATTCAAGTTCCTTATTTCAGAGGAAACCTTAAACTCTTCCACCACCTGAACCTTCGCCTTCGAAATCTACCTTAAGATTTGATCCTGTAGCTCAGCGACCTTGACCTCGACCTTCTTCCTGCTCTCCTCCTCCAAGGCTAGAGTGGCTTTTAGTCAAGCAGAGATAAGCTCCTCCTTCCTGAGCGCCTCCTAGAGACCTTCGACTTCGACCGCCTTCTCCTTTGTGAGACGATCAACCTCGACTGCCTTCTCTTCTTGAAGATGGATGACTTCGGCCTAAAGATCCTCCCAAACCTTCAGGGCTTCTACCCTCAGATGATGCATCATTCTAATGTGGGCAAGCATTTGGTGACCCGACTACAATAAATGAATGGTGTTATGCATAAAAAAAAAAGAGAAAGAGAAGAGAATCAATAAGGTGATTACCTTGAGGAAGGTCCCAAGGGAATCCCAGATGAGCTATGCATGATCAAGGTTGGCCATCCGGTCTATCACCTCGAACATGGTGAACTTGTCAGTTAGGTCCTGGATAACCTGAAGGGATCTTCTTCCAGATTGTCACTATCATCGTTGAACTCACCAGGACAAGCCTTGTGAAACATCTTCATGACAACCTTTTTTTTTTCTTCTCCTCCCCTCCTTCCTCTCTTTTTGCGGGAAGCTGCGGAGCTTGGTCTTCAACTAGGGGGCTCAAAAACATTGGAGGCACAGAGCCCCCATCAACAGCACCGACCTCAGTGGTGGGAACAACTTCGGCACCTTTAATAACTTTGAAGGCAACAACGACAGTGGTGGGGGTTGCGGAGCCTAGAGCATCGATTTTCGCCTTCTTCGTGCTTTCGCCTAGTGCCTTTCCTTTCCTCTTCTAGGAATAAAGCTCCTTGGTAAGCATTTTGACTACCTGGTGTCCATCTCTGCAACAAAAATGGAATCATAGTCAACAACATATGAATATGAAACCTTATAAAAGTGCATGAAGTAGAAAAGTATACCAGCAGGATTGAGAGGACTCAAGCCTATGTTAAACTGAGCCTATTCTTTTAGAAGTTCGAGAAGGAGAGGAGCCTGATATATTGGTAGAGTCAAGGTCGCCCCTATCAAAACTGGTAGCTCAGTGGATTGACTCTCTAAGCAGACCCCAAGAAGGAAGCCCTAGCAGTAGAGTTGGACAATACATGAAGAAAAACCTCTCCTTCCAATTATGGATAGAACAAGGAGAACCTTTTAATAACACCTTCTTATCGAACTGGAACAAGAAGTACCACCAGTCCTTCATAGAAGGATGGTGTTTCAAGGTATAGTAGTTCCTAAAAAGAAAAATGGTCGGATGAACATCGGTCAGGTGGCAAAGGAAGAAAAATTCGACCATAAATCTAAAAGAGTTCAGGACTATGAAAGCTAAGGAGATGTTTAAAAATTGGAAAAGCATAACTACAAAATGTGGAAGAAAAAGTCTTAGTCCAGCACGAAGAGCTTTCAAGTACAGACAAAATTGGTCGGGCAGGGGAGAACAAGCCCGATCGTTGGGTCCAGGGAGTTCTAGTTCGTATTCCAGAGGGACCTCGTATTGAATCCTAATCAATGAAAGGTTGTTTAAGGTTAAGGTACAGGGGATCGTGCTCGATGCAAAGGTCAAATGGAACATACTTCTAAGGTTAGTCTCATCTATGGGATTAGGATTTTGGAAGGTTAGATTGAACAAACTCCAAGAACCGACAGACTGAGAAGTTTTCAAAGACATTCGGATTAAAAAAACACAAAAAAATCTCCAAAAAAATAAGAAAATAAGGTACAAAACCTTCTCAAAGAAATCGAAGGAACAAGATGCAAAAGATATCGAAATAATCAAAGAAAAGATTGTGAAACTAACCTAGATTGATTGAGAAGGGCAACGAGACAATGAGTGCAATGAAAATCGAGCAGAAAAGCACCCACGAACGAAAGAAACAAAGGAGAAAATTGAAGAGCTCTCGAGCGAGGAGGACACCAGAGGAAGAAAGAGAAGAGTTCAAAGAGAAGTAAGGCCCCTAGGAGAAGAAGATGAACTTAAATACCCTGCAAAGTCCAAGATGGTTATGATGGCAGGTTATCTTCGGCCGATCTATGATTGACACATGCCCCACTCATCATGATAGGCAATTGGCGACTGGCGAAACTTTAATTGTGCCATATCTGGGATAGAGTTTGGATGGGAGTTTTGAGAAATTATCTTTTTAGATCATCTCATATTTAAGAAGCTTTAGCACTGACACCATAAATGCCAAGACTCTCCATCCAACGAGTGCATAACTCAGAAAAGAACTTTGACAGCCATCTTTTTTGTACTTTCTTCCTTCGAATTTTGAACTCGAGAGTAGGAAGACTATTGTTGGGGTCAAACCCACTCTTACCGAAGTTTGGCTTGGTGTCTTGTCTCAAAATGATCCGGAGATGGCCATCCTCTAGTTGAACTCCTTCTGAACTCCTTCAAGCCAGACATCTCCAGTCAAACCCCTTCCAAACTTCTTCCAGCCAGACTCCTTCAAGTGGGACTCCTTCAGTCGAACCCCTTCCAGATTCCTTCCAGCCAGACTACTTCTATCCAGGCTCCTCCAATCAATTTTCTTTCGGACTCCTTCAAGCCAAACTCCTCTAATCGAACTCCTTCCAGACTTCTTCAAGCCGGACTCCTCCAGTCAAACTCCTTTCGAACTTCTTCTAGTTGTCCAAAGGGTTCCTTCTAATCGAGCTTCTCTCTATCACTAGAAGGACCTTGGCATCTTAAACAGCAACTATCAATCAACACATAGGTGATCTCGATGACATCCGAACCCCAACTATTAAATTCTAATTGATTGGCACATCGTGACAAGGGATATTATCCTCCGTAACAAACTCCATGTGGCCTTGAACGACCCATTACCAGGAAGTTATGGATATCACCATCAATTTATTATGGGCTCCACCTATATAAGAGACTCTCCAAATATGTTTTCTTTCTAAACTCTAAACTCTTCTCAAAATCTCTCTGAGTACTCTATTTCTGTTGGCTAGAAGAGCTAACTTGATCATCGAAGGATCCTGCCGGAGCCACCACCCCCAACTCCGAATAGGACTTTATTTTATAGGTCATCGATGGTGACCTCATCTTCTTCAGGTCCAGCTCTGTTTCGACGTCAACCAGATTTTGTACCAATGGACAAAAATATGACAAACAAGCTATGGTTGAAGAAATAGCTATATAGTTTATGGATGCCCAAAAGAAGAGATCTCATTTTCCACATTTAGAAGTTCAATTAAGTTTGCTTGGATGTCAAAAGCCTTGATGTGAAGATTGATGAGGAAGATAGAGCTCTCTTATTATTGTGTTTGCTACCAGTAGCATATGATGGTCTCATTACTATTTTGGTATATGGAAAGGAGACATTAAACTTCGAGGAAATGGTTTGAGTTCTCAGGTCTAACGAGCAGTAAGAGAGGCTAGTTAAAGAAAATCCTAGTTCAGAGATGCTTTCTATGAATGAGGGGCAAAGATCTTGAGAAAATCAAAAGGATTTCAAATACTATAAGTGTCATCAACCTAATCATATTAGAAAAAAATGTCCACTTTTAAAGAATAAAAAGAAGAAGGGCACTTCTAAGGATGAGTCGACCAGCAAGAATAGTGCTCTATCATCTGAAGATAGTGAAGATGATATACTAATAGTATCAGATAGAGTCATAGAGTATGATAGCTACTAGACACTAGATTCAACATGTTTCCATCACTACATTGCACATCGGGAGTGGTTCTCATCATATGAGAGATCTGATAGAGGAAGTGTTAGTCTTGAAGATGATCACCGATGTAAAGTTGATGGCATTGGTACAGTCGGAGTGAGGACGTATGATGGTATCATACGAACACTCAGTAATATGAAGCATATATCAGAACTGAAGAAGAACTTGATATTCCTAGGTTATTTGGAAGGACAGAGGTTTGAGGATTTTCAAGGGTTCATTGGTGGTGATGAAAAGGAGAAGACTGAGCAATAACCTATACAGGATGGAGGGCTTAGTGGTTATAGATAGTGTAGAGGTGTCTATAGCAGCATAGGAGGAACAACTAAACTACAAGCTGTGGCTCTATCGTATAGGTCACTTAAGAGATAGGGGGCTCACTAAGTTGAGTAGGAGAGGTCTAATTCTAGCATTCAGAAAAGAAGGAGATGACCTATGTGAGCCTTGTATTTATGATAAATAGCATAGAGTTACATTTACCAGTAATACCAAGTGGAGTGAAGCTATTTTGGAGCTAGTTCACTCGGACGTATGGGGAATGGTACTTGTTGCATCCCAAGGTGGAGTGAGATATTTTGTCACTTTCATAGATGATTTCTCTAGGAACGAATGGATATATCTAATCAAGAAAAAATCAGATATTTTTGCTTGATTTAAAATCTGGTGAGCTGAGGTGGAGAAGAAGACTGGGCAGTCAATGAAGTATTTAAGGTCTGATAATGGAGGAAAATGCACCAGCCTGGCATTCAAAAAATACTGTGAGGAAAATGGCATAAAACATCATTACATAATGAAGATGATCCCTCAGCAGAACGACATCATGGAGAGGATGAATCAGACACTGACGGAGAAGGCCAGGAGCTTGAGGCTGTGGGCATCACTGTCCAAATCCTTTTGGGATGATGCTCTTACTTATTCTTGTTTTATTGTTAATAGGTTTCCCCATAGAAAATTGAATGCAGGACACTCAGAATCTATCTAAAGTGAAAAGAAGGTGGAGCTAGGCCACGTGAAGGTGTTCGACTATCCTACATATGCTTTGATAGAAGAAGCCGATAGGAGCAAGTTAGACCCAAAGTCATAGAAGATGGTATTCATTGGATTTCCATGAGGTGTGAAGGGTTTCTTGCTGTGGGATTCATAATCCCATAGAAGTATCATTAGTCAGAATGTGATATTTGATGAGAAGAGCATCGTATTGAAGTCAGGAATTGTAGGTGAAGTTGTCAAGATAACACAGGGTAGCATGGGACAGCTCTCGGATACAGGTGATTTGCTCTCAACATCAATCTTGGGTCATGTTCAATTTGAGATGGAGTTGGGTAGGCATGGTGATGAATTTGTGGAGGTTTGATAAAGAGAGCAATCTATCCTGAAAGAGGAGCAGAGGTAGCCACAGGTAGTAGACTTATAGGATACCACGAGAGGAGTAGCACTACACAAGCCAAAGCACACTATTCACAAATTGGTGCTATATGGCATTGATGAGACTATCTCTTATGCTCTCATCACTACAAATGGAGATCTAGAGAGCTTTGAGGAGGCTATAAAAAGTCCAAATCAAGAATCATGGATGTAGGCTATGATGGAGGAGATGAAGTCTCTCAAGAAGAATCGGACATGGTAGCTGGTGGATCTACTGGATGATGCTCGACCCATTGGGTTCAAATGGATTTTCATCAAAAAAGAGGCACCTTCAGAGCAAGGTATAGTGAGGTACAAGACTAGACTAGTAGCCAAAGGGTACTCACAGAGAGAAGGAATTGATTACTTAGAGATCTTCTCTCCAATTGTCAAACATACATCCATTAGGGTGATGTTGAGCATAGTTTTTACTCATGACTTAGAGCTGGAGCAAATGGATGTTAAGACAGCATTCCTCCATGAAAATTTGGAGGAGAACATATACATGGAGCAGCCATAGAACTTTAGGAAGTCTGGGTTAGAGGGAGAGGTCTATTTACTAAAGAAATCACTGTACGGGTTGAAGCAGTCTCCTAGATAATGGTGCAAGTGATTTGATGCATATATGAGAAGTATTGGCCTTTCTAGGTGTGATTATGACTCGTGTGTATATGTGAGGTCTCTGAAAGATAGATCTTGGTTATACCTACTCTTGTATGTAGATGACATGCTAGTAGCATGCAAGAGTAAGGAGATTGTGCCAGGAGTTGAAAGGAGCTTTATCTTAGGAGTTTGAGATGGACTT
Source organism: Cocos nucifera (assembly GCA_006176705.1). Taxonomy (NCBI): domain Eukaryota; kingdom Viridiplantae; phylum Streptophyta; class Magnoliopsida; order Arecales; family Arecaceae; genus Cocos; species Cocos nucifera. The sequence goes on from QRFJ01001686.1 coordinate 74,304, forward strand.
AGGGCCCATGAAGAAGATCCTAGGTATGAAAATTGTCAGAGACAGAACCAAGAGGCTGCTACATCTATCGCATGGAGAATATATCAAGAAGGTTTTAGAGAGATTTGCAATGAAAGAGGCCAAATCGATAGAGTTGTCACTTGCCAGACATGTTAGACTCTCTAAGACCATGTCACCACAAACTGAGATGGAGGTTTAGGAGATGGAAAAGATTCCAGATGCTTCTAGTGTGGGGAATATTATGTAGTCTATGGTATGCTGCAGGCCAAACTTAGCCCATGCAATGAGTCAGGTGAGTAGGTTTATGGCTCAGCCTGACAGGAAGCACTAGAGAGCACTGAAGGATATTTTCAGATACTTGGCAAGTTTAGATGAGATTGGCATCTACTATAGTCAATGGGAAGGTGCTGAGGAATATTCTAACATGTCCAAGAAGGCTCGAGGGCTAATAAAGGGGCATGTGGATGTAGATTTTGATGGAGATATGGACATTCAATGTTCAACGATAGGTTTTGTGCTTAGCCTATATGGAGGTCCAGTCTCATGGAGATCTTACTTGCAGTCGATTATAGCCTTATCTACTACCGAAACTGAGTATATTGGTATCACAAAGGCTGCGAAGGAAGCTCTATGGCTAAAGGGCTTGGCGCTGGAGATAGGATTCCTACAGGATGTAGTTAGGATGCATTATGATAGCCAGAGTATTTTGTTGCTCGTATAGAACTCTGTGTATCATGCGAGGATCAAGCACATTGATATCAAATATCACTGAATTAGAGAGCTAGTGGATGATGGTGAAGTAGAGCTGGTGAAGGTTTACACCAAAGAAAATCCAGCTGATGTGCTTACAAAGGTACTTCCCTGAAATAGTTTTCATAATTGTATGGTATTGATGGATAGAGCTAAGTTCACAAAGACTTGGGAGCATCAAGGTGGAGATTGTGAGCTCAGGTATGGTGCTTTCAAGCCTTGAAAGCAGGTGGAGAGAGAGAGTAAGAGGCGAATGGAACCAACCATCAAAGATCTTTAGCCAATGCTTCAGTCAAGCCAGCCCAAATTCTGAGAGAGCCAGCTCGAGCAGAAGTCCAGAAAGTATATCAAGCTGACACACTAGAAGGGCAGGCTTGGTTCCTATCAAAGCTAGTCCAAGTAGAAGTTGAACCAGCTTGGATTCTGAGACAACTGGCTTGAGCAATAGAGCAGAGAGTGGTGATTCAGTCTCTCATAGGAGACATTACAGTCGAGCCAGCCCGACTGCTAACCGAGTCGATTCGAGGGGTGAATAGAATAGTACGTGGGTTCTGTTTGGTTTGAGATTGGATTTAATTCTAGAGACTTAGGGCTTTGGTTTGTGAGGTCCTAAGGGACTAACCTATGGATTGAAATAGGGATTAGTCCAATGGATGTGCGCATGTGAGACATGAGTGTACATGGGCTTGAGGAGTGCATCACATTAGGTTAGCTAGAAAAGTTTTATGGGTTGGATCAATTTGACTAAATGTTTATACTCTATATTGAGTTTGTAAATTAACATGAATGAAATAGAAACACAAACCATTTTCTCCCTAAAAATTCTCTCTTCCACTCTTATTCTCCCTCTATTCTACTTGTCCTAAGATTTTCTAGGATTTAATACGACGGCCATCTATTTCCTTGGATCCTTATTACTATTTTCGTAATTAACAAGTAACAAGAATAGTTCCCAATAGATTGATATCAGAGCAGCCATCTGGAACAACAGTCAAACTATAACACACTCAAAGTGAACTACCGATGCACCTTAGGTCAAAGAACCAAATACATAACTGCAGCATCAAGCTAGTCATCGATGAGAATGTAAACTCCATTATGACTGCTCAAGATGGTAAGCTCGGTGCCCTCATTCTCAATGAGTACTTATACTCTTACTTCGATGTCTCCATACCGTAGATGTTAGATATATGTGCCTTAGAAGCCAGAATTGGCTGACACTTATAATACACTTCTAGGGGCAAAATTATAATTTTGACTAAAATCAATAAATAGGTTATTTTCTATCACATATGTGTATTTAGTGTTTGTGATACATCCTTTGAGTTAATGGCAATGATAATTCATATTTTCAAGAGTTGAAAATTTAAGACATGAATAATCATTATTAACTCATAAATTGCTCCCGACCATAGGATCATTGCGAGGATGGTGATTGATCCGGAAGGTTGGTGTACAATCACTTCTGTTTAGTAAATGAGTCTTGAGTCTACGGTGTAGAGACACCAGAGCGAGAGTACAGGTACTCATTAGAGAATGAGGGCACTGAGCGTGACCACCTCAAGTAGTCATTAGGGAGTCTACCTTCTCGTCAATGACTAACTCGATGCTGTAGTAGTGTGTCAGGTTCTTTGACCTGAGGTGCACCGACAGTTCACCTTGAGGGTGTTATAGTTTGACTACACCATTACTCGGTCTCCTAGCCATATGGAATCCTGAGGTGTATGTTGGCTATGACATATTCATTATAGGAACTGGATGGCATCAAGATGGAATCTATCTACCTCGGTGGTAGAGGAGCAGCCCTATGATGATCATGAGAGTCAAGTCCAGAAATCCATGGCCATGGTAGAGTGAAATAATAGAAAGAGTTTCTATTTAGATTTTCACATTGGACTTGAATCGAATGATTACATCATATGACAGAGACTAGGGTTTGACGAGTTTACCTTAACCCTAATCTGATCGGGAGCTCAAGATAGAAGAACTTAATCACACAGATAGCTACACCAAGAGGTTCATATTCAGCTCTGATGGGTTGCCACCATATACTGCTAGGTGTCACTGGTGGATTTTGGGAGCAATTAGAATGATTTAGATGATCGATCATTCTAGCTGTTCGAATCAGAAGAGTTCTGATCCATCGAAAGAAGTTTCGATGATGTCGATGATGGAGATCATGACATATCCCATTACCATACAAAACTGAACCTAACTGGGTCACACAAACAAGGGTTTGAATCTGGTGATCATCAATTGAACTGATCTAGTTCAATTAATCTGAATGAGATTCAATTAGGTTCAAGAAAATCGTGCTAGCACTCGATTGAACCTAATGTTCTTCTTTTGCTATCATAAATAAGTTGTCCTGTCTGAGCCAAAGGAGTTTGTGCTCAAACAGAGGCCTTCATATGGTCTGACTGGAGGTTGTTAGGTCAAAAAAGGTTGTCTTATTTGTAAGACACTACCTGCCATTTTTGGTCACCTGCCATTTCTTGTTCTTTGACTTTGGTCAAAAGTCTACCTTTGACTGGTCAAATGTTGACCATTGACACTTTGACTTTTGACCACATGTCATGCACCTATTGGAGAGCTGGTGGGGGCTTGTCCCCTGCCAGAACCTGACAAGGAGGAGGGCGCATGCCAAGAGTGGCGTGCGCCCAAGATTGGAGGAGTCTTGGAGTCCTTGTTGGACAAGGACTCCACCTCTCTTTTGGATTCCAATTAGAGTTCTCCCTAAAACCAACTTTGACTGGTCTTAGGCGCCCTCTAAGTAGGAATCCAGGGGTCTCTATTCCCATCAATTAGATTTAGATCTGATTTCACAAAGGGTTGTGATTGGTTGGGAGGAAGAGGAGTTGGATCACGCTTAGTCTATAAAAAGGACCCTGCGCCCAACTCAGTTAGAGATTCAATTGAGAATTGAAAACCCCATGCCCCAAGGCTGCCTCTCCCCTCCTCCTCCATGCCAAAGCTTCTTCTCCTTCTCCTCTCCACGTCCAAAAGAGTTTTGGACCTTGGTTGGTGCGATCCAGATCAAAGAAATGCGATCAAAAGTAAGAAGGCTGCACTGCTGCAAAAGGACGACTGCTGATCTTCAAAAGGTGTTTTGAAGATCCTTCAGATTAGATCCAGATCTGATTTTTGGAGGTATGATAGAGAAGAAGAGGATCTCTAGATCTAGCTTGAGTGGATACTGGTAGAGGCCAGGCACTTGCATGGCTAGATCCAGAACCTTCCATTGCAAACAGGATCATCAATAGGGTAATAGGATTACCCAAATTTAGGTAAATTAAATTTGATTTAATTTATTCTTATTTTATTTTATTTATTAAAATAATAAGAATCAGATCTAAAACACATCAAGATCTGATTGGGATCAAGAAAAATTTTTTTGAAATATATCTCTTGATCTGATCAGATCTGAACGAACCTGATCCAGAAAATCAGGATTTTCCTTCAGTAGACTCAAGACTCATCTACTTTAAGAAAGCAATTATAGATCGATCTTTTAGATCAATCACTATCCTCATGATGATCCTATGATTGAGAGCAGTTTATTAGTTAATTATGAAAATATATGTTTTAAATTTTTAACTCTTGAAAATATGCATTATCATACCTATTTACTCAAAAAATATATCATAGACACTTTATACACAATGTGATAGAAGAAAAATAATTCTCTATTAATTTTAAGTCAAAATTATAAAAATATTCCTAAAATATGTATTACAAGTATTAGCCAATCTGGCTTTTAGGGTACTCATCTAATAGAGACTTCTTCGATGGTGCTGTGGTCAAAGCTCGAGGAGTTGTACATGGCAAAGTCGCTCACAACATGCTATTTCTTTGGAGGTAGTTCTACCAACTATGGATGGTCGAAGGTCAGAGCATATAGGAGCATCTATCCAACTTCTAGAAGATCCTTACCGATCTCCTCAGTATTGGCAAAAAAGATGAGAAGATTAGGACAATGGTCTTGCTAGCGTCGCTTCTCCCTTCATATAAGTCCTTGGTGACTACTCTTCTAGTGAAAAAGAGCACCATCAAGATGGATGAGGTTATTGCAGTGATTCTCCAGAATGAGGTTCTCAAGAAGAAGAATCTAGCTTTGAGCTCAAATGATGGCAGCTCAGCTTTGACAGTTTCTGAAGGAGCAGATGGCAGAAGATGGAGTGGCAGAGGATCAGGAGGAGGACGATCCAGGTCTAAGACGAGGGATCAGAGCAAGATCAGGTGTTATCAATGTGATGAGTTAGGGCATCGAGTCAAGGATTATCCACAACTCAAGGATCGGATGAGGACTACTATGGTGATGGCCAGTAGTAATACAAAAAGCAGTAATGATGTCCTTCTGGTTACTGATGAGGTATCTACATCTTCCTCCTAATGGATTATGAATTCTACTTATTTCCATCATGTATGTTGCATAGAGGAGATGTTTGACTCCCTGAAGACTAGTGAAGGGATTGTGTTCCTGCCAGATGGATCGAGCTGTGAGATCAAGAGCTATGGAACAATCAGCATGAAGCTCCATGATGGAATGGTGAAAATGTTGGATGGGGTCCGATACATACCTAGCTTTAAGAAGAATCTAATCTCACTAAGCAAACTAGATTCGATCGATTTCAGATGAAAAGTTGATGGAGGAATCCAGAAGGTCATGCACGGCAATAGGATGGTGTTAAGTGGAAGAAAGTATGGAGGATACTACCTCATGATAGGAAGCCCAGTGTGAGATGGAGCTCTAGGTGGAGATAGATTAGGTACGAGATGAGAGACTTGGGAGAACGACATGTGACATCGCAAGGTAAAGATCCTATTGCCATAGGAGGCTACCCCGAGTAGGTCTTAGGTTAGAAGGTTCACAGCCATAGATGGGAGTGGGATCGACCAGCCTATTTCAACTTCCACATTTGCCCATCCATGAGATAGCAGGCAATTGCCCTAGGGCATAGGGGCAAGAGGATCCAAAAACTCTCAAATTAAGGTGGAGGCCAAATATCGAGTCGAGGTGGAGATTGTTAGAATTTGACATCTCAAATTCAACCCATAGTAAAAGAGAATCAGTATCAGCATACAGTCAAGTTGACTCGGATATGGGTTGAGATAGCTTGGGCTGACATCGAGCTAGCTTAGACTACAGTCGAGTCAGCCCTCTCAGGCAGATAGAAAGCAGATGTTCAAGTGAGATGCAGTCGAGCCAACTCGATTGCGTCTTGCCAACTCAACTTCTGATAGAGTCGGCTTGATGGAAGCAAATAGAACAGGATAGGATTTTCTGTTTGGACTCAAATTATGATTAATCCATGGGGTCTATGAGAGTTGCATATGGACCACAAGATCTAATGGCCATGGAGGATTGTGATCATGATCTGAAGGCTGAGAAACACTCCAGACTTTATAAAGATCCTATTCAACTCATATTAGGAGACAGAGTCCTATTAGGACTCTTGTGAACTACTGAGAAGAGGATTCTCAAGCCTATTTAAAGATTGTGATGCTGTGAGTGGTGAGTGGCAAGGTGTGGCATGCAGAGGCATGCAGAGAGGCTTTGACAACCGCCAAGAGGAGCTTGGTAGAGCACCGAGTACGTGCAACCTGCGAGAGAGTAGCAATAGATGCATAGCATCCGATGCGGAGGCCGTAAGGGTAAAGCATCTTGTAGCTGCTGAGGATCTCCTTGGAGATTTTGAGAGAGCTTTTATGAGAGCAGCTTCTAGTCGAGAGAGGATTGTGTACAACGAGTTAAGAGTGAAAAATCTTCTCTTGTATCTATTCCTTTTCCATAGTGAAGCTTTGCATACCCCATGGAGGCTAGCCTTTAGACTGATCCATGTACTTAATTAATCTTATTTATTTTTTTCTTTCTTTCTGCCGTAATAATTTGGTACCAGATTCTCAATAAGTGGTATCAAAATGAGTTGATATCACAACATGATTATAAAATTTGGCAGATGAATGTCAAGACCACTTTTCTTAACAATAACCTTGAGAAAGAGGTCTATATGACTCTGCCAAAAGGTTTTGTCTCCAGTGGGAGGCCAAATCAAGTATGCAAACTTAAAAGATCTACTTAGGGATTAAAGCAATCTTTAAGGAATTGGAATATCTGATTTCATATGACAGTCAAAGAGTTTAGCTTCATGAAAAATATGGATGAACCTTGTGTATGTCTTCTTGGTTTTGTATATCGATGACATATTACTTATTGAAAATGATATCCCAATACTCTAGACAGTTAAAACTTGGCTATTAAATAAGTTTTTCATGAAAGATTTGGGTGAAGCATCCTATATACTTGGAATAAAGATCTATAGAAAAAGATCTAATAGGATGCTAGGCTTGTCCTAATCTAGGTACATTGACATAGTGTTAAAGAGATTCAACATGAAGGAAAGTAAAAGAGGTTACTTGCCCATAAGTCAAGACATACATTTATCTAAGAAGATATCTCCTAAAATATCAAAAGAAAGAGAAAAAATAAATTTCATCCCTTTTGCTTCGATAGTGGGATCTATTATGTATACCATGTTAAGTATCAGGCCTGATGTGGCTTATGCTTTAGGCATAATCAGCAGAAGTCAAGCTGATCTAGGAGAGGATCATTGGAAAGCTGTGAAAAATATTCTTAAATATTTGAGAAGAACTAAAGATGTTTTTCTAATTTTTGGAGGGTCATAGTTGAAATTAGAAGGTTATACTGATTCTAATTTTCAATCAAATCCGAATGATAGCAAATCAATATTAGGATATATGTTCATCTTAAATGGTGGAGTAGTGAGTTGAAAAAGTGCAAAATAGTAGACTGTAGCTGACTCAACAATAGAGCTAGGATATGTTGCTGCTAGTGAAGCTGCTAGGGAATTTTGTGCGCCATATGCTGGTGGTCCAGAGAAGAAAAAAGGGGGCGCCCAACTCTTGGGTGCCCCATATGTTGCCTTGTAGCTGCCTCTGAAGATCAGAGAATTTCTTTGACCAATCCCAACCATATTGTTCATGGTCAATAGACCAAGCCAAACTACCTTCCAGCTGCTGAATCTTTTCTTCAGATGCTCTGAGCTCAACCTCGAGAGGGCTGATCTTAGTCGTCAAGGTCCAGGACTTCTCATTGGCACGCTTTTTTATTTCTTTAAGTTCTTCCTTCATATGATTTTTCTTGATGGTATAATCTCTGAAGAATTGTTTAGATGACTGGCGAAGGTGATTGATTTCGACAGCAGCCTCAGCATAATTCTTCTTGGAGCTTTTAAGTTCATCATCTATCTTTTCCAATTTCTTCTTGACTTGACGAACTTCTCTCTTTAAATTTTTAATTTGAGCCTTCTGGAGGATACCCTAAGGTAGAGGATCGGCTTTGACTGGGGGCTATGTTTGTATAGAAAATATGCATATATCACATCCAAGGTATGACAGAAGAAATCCACTTTCATTAATCAAAATATTTTCCAAGAATATGAAGATAGAAGAAAAGAAAAAATGTACAACTAATGGAGGTCCCCAACCTCCGAGGGGGGAATAGCAAACGAAGTGGATGTGGCCCTAGTCGGGGGTGGTTCATCAATAGGTGCCGCTGCAGGTTCAGAAGGTGGAAGTTCAACACCGGTAGCTGGAGGCCCGACTTCATCCTTAAAGCCTTCACACAAAAAGTCAAGGTCCATTTTAGGAAATTTTTCCACAATCTTCTTCTAGCAGACCTCAAACCCCTTAAGGAAGGACTCTTTGGTGAAAGCAATTTTAATGTCCTGCATCTCCCTCAAAGACTTGAAGGATTCAACCGACCGCTCCTTCTTCAAGCTGACCTCCTCTTTCGCCATCTTCTATTTGGCCTCCTCTGAAGTCAAGGTGGCTTTAAGCCCCGACGATGCCAGATCCTCCCTCTGAAGTGCCCCATGGAGGCGTTCGACTTCGACAAAATGAGCCTCTAAAGCCTCCTTCAGGCTTTCAACCTATGCTTGGGCTTCTATGCAGGCCTCTTCAATAGCCTTGGAAACCTTAGCTTGGCAATGGTTCACTGCCTCTAAGTGGGAGTACAAATAGTGTTCCAACTGAAAAAGACAACAAGTTATGACTTTAAGGTCTTTCGATGATTAATCAAACAAAAATAAGCCGATTACCTCCAAAAAGGCCATGAAAGATTTTCTGAACCTCTCCTTCTCATCTTTGTGAACATCCTCTTAATGATGTGGGGAAGGATGCTTCCTTCCATCAGGGGTTGGACGACCTCCCAATCATCCAGGGAACCCCATTCCTATTCAGAGTCCTGGCTGCTGTTGCCACCAGTGCTTCTCTTGACCTTCCTAGTAGCAACCTTTTTCCTCTTCTTCTCTACTCTCCCTTGCTCAAGAGGCACCAAGGTGTCAGCTTCGTTGGGCAGAGGCGGACTTGGTGTAGGCACAGCAATTTCTGGGATGGACACAACTTGAGTTGGTGCGGTCGAGCTTTGACCTTCTGCCCTGGCCTGCTTTGATGATTCTCCAGAAGAGCTACCCTTCCTCGTAAGAGTCTTAATCCTTTTTGACAATTGGTTCAACTCTTCCGAAGTCATCTCTGCAATGATATAAGAATCAATTAGTAGAAAGAACAAATTTCAGTTATTAAAATGTAGTAGTATACCTATGAAATTTAGAGGACTCAAGTCGAGGTTGAATAGAGTTTGATCTTCTAATAGATTAGACAAGGGAGGAGCTCGAAAATCCCTTAACTTATTTATCGAGTTGAGGTTTGTTGCTTCAAGAATTGATTTTGATGATTACAAAGAACTTGAGGGGATTACTAATAAATTTTGGCTTGGAAAAAGACCTTTTGTATTTCAAAAGCAAAATCATAATTTTATCAAGTTTTGATCTGAGAGCCTCAAGAGCAAGAATAGAATATTTCTGATCCTTTGAAGATAGTCCCATGATTTTTGGACACATATTTTGGGAGAAAATCAAGTTTGAAGCAAAAGGATCGACCCCTAAATCATCTCCTATTGAAATGGGCTATTTGGCACGCTGTCTTTGTGCCAAGGATCGACCCCAGGATTGACCTCCACTATTTTGAAGGTCAAAAATATAGAACAGTTAATTTTCTAGATTCTGTCTTAGAGGTCGACCCATGAGTTAACCCTTGTGATGAAAATTTTCTACAATGGCTAGTTTTATCCAATTTTGGCAGCATTTAATGATTTTTTTAAGATCTTCAATGGCTATAAATCTTGCCTAGGATTCTCTCCTCCATCCATTGAAGATTTAAAAGGCTATAAAAAGGAGAAAACATAAGAGATTTTAAGAGATTCAATTCAGTCCTAAGCAAAAAGTCATCTTCAAGCAAAGAAGCTTTCATTTCAAATTCTCCAATCTCTCAAGAGCTTATTCAAGTCTCCAACAACCTTGAGAGAAATCAGAAAAGCTTCCTTCATTATTATGAAAAGTGTTCTTAAGATTTTATTTACTCATTAAGAAAGCTATATTTGTATTTGGTTGTCATTAACTCTTAAACTCTACTTTATTATTTTGATTCAAGTTTTGAAGGATTCCAAAACTTGGGAAAGTTGATCCGAACCTTAAATCGGAGTGTGTAGGGTTGGCTTGTATCCAAAAAATAAGTGTACTAGCTTGGGATAGCTAGGATCGGAGGTACCAACTTTGTATTCTATTTGAATACATTTAGTTATTTTGAATTTTCAAGTAGGAGCTTGGGAAGTGGATATGGGTGCAAGAAAAGCACCGAACCACTATAAATCTTGCTTGTTTGTGGTGTGCTTGCTATCTTTCTTTTCTTAGTTTGTTAAATTCTTTCTCTTAAGTCTTTTATATTTTCATCTAACCTAAATCGCTTTACATACATGACTTGCATATCATCATTCAATCTTGATATCTTTAAATTAGTTTTAAAATTTTAAAAATCCAATTCACCCCCCCTCACCTCTTGGGTTGCATAGCTGGATAACAAGTGGTATCAGAGCTCGGTGCTCTTGTCCTACTTTGATTTAACCATCAAGAGTCAAAGATCTATGGCAACCCAAGTTAGTATTTTTCTAGCTGAGGGGCAGTCCATAAACCAACCTCCACTTTTCAATGGATCAAACTATACCTATTGGAAAGCTCAAATGAAAATATTTATATAAGTATTTGACTATGATATGTGGAGTATCATAGTTAATGGACCACACACACCCACTAAGATAATTGATGATGTGGAATCAACCTAATTCGAAAGAGAATGGGATGAGATTGATAAGAAAATGGCTCAACTCAATACAAGAGCCATGAATGTTTTTTATTATGCTTTAGATGCTAATAAATTTAATCACATTTTAATATGCATATCGACTAAGAAAATATGGGATAGGTTAGAAGTAACTCATGAAGGCACTAATTAAGTTAAGGAGTCAAAAATTAACATGCTTGTGTACAAATATGAACTTTTCAAAATGAAACATGATGAGTCAATAACTGAAATATTTACTAGATTTACGGACATTATAAATGGTCTTAAAAATCTTGGCAAGTCTTATTCTAATAGTGACCTTGTGAGGAAAGTTCTTAAGTCTTTGCCAAGGACATGAGAGGCCAAAGTGACTACAATCCAAGAAGCTAAAGATCTAAATGTTTTATCTTTGGAGGAGCTTCTAAGATCACTAATGACACACGAGCTAAGCATGAAACAATATCAAGAAGAAGATGTCAAGAAGAAGAAGAAGATAATAGTCCTCAAATCCACCACTCAACAAGATGAAGAATCCGTTAAAACAGAAGATGAAGAATAAGATGAAGAAATAGCCCTCATCACAAGAAAGTTTAAGAGATTTTTTAAGAAAAAATAAGGGATGAGGAAGAGGCTACCTACCAAAGGGGAGCATAGCAAAAAAAAGGATAAGGAGCAGCCCCTTATTTGCTATGAATGTAAGAAGCCGAGGCACTTTAGGTCTAAATGTTCTCAACTTAAAAAGATTTCCAAGAAATACAAGAAAAAGGCTATGGTGGCAACATGGAGTGATAGTGATGACTCAAGCTTCGAAGAGGAAGAAGCTCATGAACAAGCCAACCTATGCCTTATGGCACATAAAAATGAGGTAAGTGCTGAAATCTCAAATGAATTTATATTTGAAGAAATTCAACAAGCCTTCTATAATTTAGTAGATGATTTAAAGAAGTTAGGAACTAAAAACAAAGATCTAAAATTAAAAAATCAAGTCTTGCTAAAAGAAAATGAAACTATCCTAAGTGAAAAATTAGTCTTAACTCAAGAGAATCTAAATTTAAAAAATGAAATTGATAATTTAAAATAGATAGTTAAAAAATTTACTTTGAGTTCAAATAAACTTCATATAATTCTTGAAAATCAAAAAATCATTTATGATAAGGCCTATCTAGGCTATAACCCCCTAAGAAAATAAAAATTTTTAAAAAATATTTTTGTAGATTCATAAAGCAATAAATTTTTAAATGTTGCTTGCTTTAAATGTGGTAAACTAGGACACAAATCTTATAAATATTTCTCTAACAATTTAAATATAAAGAAAATATGAGTTCCAAATGGAACCATTGTGACTAACCTTAAAGGATCCAAGAAAACTTGGGTACCTAGAGTAAGGACTTGATTTTGCATGTAGGTGTGTCTTGCATCCAAAGAAGAATATCAAAGATGATATCTTGATAGCAGATGCTCAAGACATATGACCGATGATGAGTCCCACTTCATCACACTTGATGCTAAAAGTGAAGGAATGGTCACCTTTAGAGACAACGGCAAAGAAAAGATTATCGGTATAGGTAACATTAGTATCACTCCCTCCAAGTATATTAAAAATATTTTATTAGTAGATGGTTTAAAACACAATCTCTTAAGCATTAGTCAACTTTGTGACAAGAATTATAAAGTTATTTTTGAATCTTCATTATGCATTATAACTAGTTCCAATGATGATGGCATTAAGTTTGTTGAACATAGACATCGTAATATTTATATGGTAGATTTGAATGATCTTTCTATGATAAACATGCAATGTCTAGTAGCTATGAATGTCAAAATTAATGAGACTAGTTGGCTTTGGCACCGTAGACTTGCACACATTAGTATGCATTCACTTTCAAAGCTTATCAAAAAAAATTAATTATCGGTTTACCAAAATCGAACTTTGAAAAAGATAAAATTTGTAATGCATGCCAACTAGGTAAATAAACTAGAGTTTCATTCAAATCTAAAAATATTGTTTCAACTTCTAGGCCATTAAAACTATTGCACATGGATTTATTTGGTCCTACAAGAACAACAAGCTTAGGTGAAAAGTGTTATGGTTTTATAATTATCGATGACTACTCGCGTTTTACATGGATTTTCTTTTTGGCATACAAAGATGAAACTTTTCATGTTTTCTCAAAGTTTTACCAAAAAGTTACAAATGAAAAAGAATTTTTAATTCAAAGCATTCGAAGTGATCATGGAATCGAATTTGAAAACCAAGACTTTGAAAAATTTTGTGATGAAAAAGGAATAAGCCATAATTTTTCAGCACCTAGGACACCCAAACAAAATAGAGTGGTAGAAAGAAAAAATAAGACTCTAAAAGAATTGGCCCGTACCATACTATGTGAAAGGTGAAGGGAAATCCTGATTTCCCGGTCCAGGTTCGTCCAGATCTGATCAGATCAAGAGATATATTTCAAAAAATTTCTCTTGATCCCAATCAGATCTTGATATGTTTCAAATCTAATTCTTATTATTTTAATAAATAAAATAAAATAAGATAAATTAAATCAAATTTAATTTACCTGATTTGGGTAATCCTATTACCCTGTAGATGATCCTGATTGCAGCGGAAGGTTCTGGATCTAGCCACGCAAGTGCCTGGCCTCTACCGGTATCCACTCGGGTTGGATCTGGAGATCCTCTTCTTCTCTATCACACCTCCAAAAATTAGATCTGGATCTGATCTGGAGGATCTTCAAAACTCTTTTGAAGATCTGCAGTCGTCCTTTTGCAGCAGCGCAGCCTTCTTGCTTTTGATCGCCTTTCCTTGATCTGAATCGCACCAACCAAAGTCCAAAATACCTTTTGGACGTGGAGAGCAAGGGGAGAAGAAGCTATGGCGTGGAGGAGGAGGGGAGAGGTAGCCTTGGGGCGTGGGGTTTCTCAATTGAATTGCATTAGCATTAGGGTTGGGCGCAGGGTCTTATTTATAGACCTCTTGTGATCCAACTCCTCTTCCTCTCAACCAATCACAACCCTTTGTGAAATCAGATCTAAATCTGATTGGTTGGAATAGAGACCCCTGGATTCCTCCTTAGAGGGTGCCTAAGACCAGTCAAACTGGATTCTTAGTAGAACTCTGATTGGAATCCAAAAGGGAGCTGGAGTCCTTGTCCAACAAGGACTCCTAGGCGCCTCCTACTTGGGCTCACGCCACCCTTGGTGTGCGCCCTTCTCCTTGCCAGGTTCTGGCAGGGGGACAGGCCCCCACCAGCTCTCCAATAGGTGCATGACATGTGGTCAAAAGTCAAAGGGTCAATGGTCAATGTTTGACCAGTCAAAGGTAGACTTTTGACCAAAGTCAAAGAACAAGAAATGGCAGGTGACCAAAAATGGCAGGTAATGTCTTACAAATAAGACAACCTATTCTGACTTGGACAACCTCCAGTCAGACCATATGAAGGCCTCTGATTGAGCACAAACTCCTTTGGCTCAGTCAGGACAACTTATTTATGATAGTAAAAGAAGAACGTTAGGTTCAATCGAGTGCTAGCACGATTTCCTTGAACCTAATTGAATCTCATTCAGATCAATTGAACTAGATCAGTTCAATTGATGATCACCAGATTCAAACCCTTGTTTGTGTGACCCAGTTAGGTTCAGTTCTGTATGGTAATGGGATATGTCATGATCTCTATCATAGACATCATCGAAACTCCTTTCGATGGATCAGAACTCTTCTGATTCGAACAGCTAGAATGATCGATCATCTAAATCATTCTAATTGCTCCCAAAATCCACCAGTGACACCTAGCAGTATATGGTGGCAACCCATCAGAGCTGAATGCGAACCTCTTGGTGCAGCTACCTGTGTGATTAAGTTCTTCTATCTTGAGCCCCGATCAGATTAGGGTTAAGGTAAACTCGTCAAACCCTAGTCTCTGTCATATGATGTAATCATTCGATTCGAGTCCAATGTGAAAATCTAAATAGAAACTCTTTCTATTATTTCACTCTGCCATGGCCATGGGCTTCAGGACTTGATTCTCATGATTATCATAGGGCTGCTCCTCTACCACCGAGGTAGATAGATCCCATCTTGATGCAATCCAGTTCCTACAATGAACATGCTATAGCCAACATACACCTCAGGGTTCCATATGGCTAGGAGACCGAGTAATGGTGTAGTCAAACTATAACACCCTCAAGGTGAACTGCCGATGCATCTCAGGTCAAAGAACCAGACACACTACTGCAGCATCGAGTCAGTCATTGACGAGAAGGTAGACTCCCTAATGACTACTCGAGGTGGTCACGCTCAGTGCCCTCGTTCTCTAACGAGTACCTGTACTCTCGCTCCGGTGTCTCCACACCGTAGACTCAAGACTCATCTACTAAAGAGAAGCGATCGTACACCAACCTTCCGGATCAATCACCATCCTCGTGATGATCCTATGGTCGGGAGCTGTTTATGAGTTAATAATGATTATTCATGTCTTAAATTTTCAACTCTTGAAAATATGAATTATCATTACCATTAACTCAAAGGATGTATCACAGACACTAAATACACAGGTGTGATAGAAAATAACCCATTTCATTAATTATAGTCAAAATTATAATTTTGCCCCTAGAAGTGTATTACAAGTGTCAGCCAATTCTGGCTTCTAGGGCACATATATCTAACAATCTCCCACTTGTCCTAAAGCCAATTGGCTACAAGTCTAAGTCCCATCTTCTCAAGGTGGGCTTCGATCTTCTGCTGGCCCAACGGCTTTGTAAGTGGGTCTGCCACATTATCTGCGGAGTTGACTCTCTTGACCTCAACGTAACCTTTTTGAGGTAATCGTGGATGGGGTGGTATCACCGTTTGCTAGGAACTCTTCCAGCACAAACAGTCTGCCAGATGTCGACTTTCGATCATCTATATCAGACATGAAATCTGAGTCTGTGTATCCCTGAACTTGGAGTTCTCCATTACCAAAGACCAACATCATATCCTTAGTTCTTCTCAAGTACTTAAGGATACATTTCACAGAAGTCCAGTGTTCTTCACCTGGATTTGACTGATATCTGCTTGTGACACTCACAGCATGGGCTATATCAGGTCGTGTACATAGCATGGCATACATGAGGCTCCCTATTGCAGAAGCATAAGGGATCTTGCTCATGCATTCTATTTCCTCAGGTGTGCTGGGGCACATCTTCTTGGAAAGATGAATACCATGTCTGAAGGGTATTAATCCCCTCTTAGAGTTTTCCATACTAAACCTCTTTAGTACTTCCTCTATGTACATCTTCTGTGAAAGTCCTAGCATCCTATTCGGTCTATCCCTATAGACCTTAATTCCTAGAATAAAGGATGCTTCACCTAGGTCTTTCATGGAGAATTCCTTGGACAACCACATCTTGACTGATGTCAACATGGGAATATCATTCCCAATAAGGAGGATGTCATCCACGTACAATACGAGGAAGACAACAGCGCTCCCACTGACCCTTTTGAAAACACATGGTTCCTCTTCATTTTTGATGAAACCAAACTTTTTGATCACATCATTGAAACGAGTGTTCCAGCTCCGAGATGCTTGCTTAAGTCCATATATGGACCTTTGCAGCTTGCAAACCTTGTGATCAGTATCACTGGATGTGAAACCTAGCGGCTGTTCCATATAGATATCTTCCTCAAGATATCCATTTAGGAATGCCGTTTTCACGTCCATTTGCCATATTTCATAATCGAAATAGGCTGCAACAGCAAGCAATGTGCGGATGGATTTTAGCATAGCTACTGGGGAAAAGGTATCCTGATAGTCAATGCCTTCGCGTTGACTATAACCTTTTGCCACCAGTCTAGCCTTGAATGTCTCCACATTCCCATCTGCACCAATCTTTCTCTTGAAGATCCATTTACACCCAATAGGTACTATACCTTCTGGTGGATCTACCAAGGTCCAGACTTGGTTTGAGTGCATCGAGTCAATTTCTGACTTGCATTGCCTCTAGCCATTTCTCGGAGTCGATATCTGATATCGCCTCGTTGTAGGTTTTGGGATCATCACCATGAGCACCATTACCTACGAGGAACATTTCCTCTACATCCTCTGAAATAATACCTAAGTATCTTTCAGGGGGACGGGAAAACTCTTTCCGATCTACGAGGTGGAGGAGGTAGTGTTCTTATTGGCTCAACCTGATTTGGTTCCAACTTGGTCCTTAGCTCGTTCTACTTGTGAGACTTTCTCATCAAGCTTAATCTGCTTTCCAATGCCACTATCTTGAATAAACTATTTTTCAAGAAATATGGCATGTCGACTCACAATCACATTGTGGTCTTCTGGAATGTAGAAATAGTATCCTAATGACTCTTTAGGATATCCTATGAATCGAGCTCTAAAGGACCTAAACTCTAACTTGTCCGCTTGTTGTCTTTTGACATGAGCCGGACAACCCCAAATTCTGAGATGACTCAGACTTGGTTTCTTACCGTGCCATATCTCATACGGTGTGGTAGGAACGGTTTTAGAGGGAACCCTATTCAGTAGATAAGATTGAAGTTAACAATGAAGTGTCCCCAAAGAAAATCAGGGAGGTCTGTGAAGCTCATCATGGATCGAACCATATCCAATAGAGTCCGATTTCTCCGTTCTGAAACCCCGTTGAGTTGAGGTGTTCCTGGTGGAGTCCATTGAGAGACTATGCCATTTTCCTTAAGATAGTCTAGGAATTTCCGGCTAAGGTATTCACCTCCTCGATCTGATCGAAGAACCTTAATGGGTTTTCCAGTTTGTTTTTCTACTTCATGTCTGAATTCTTTGAACTTTTCAAAAGCTTCAGACTTGTGTCTCATAAGATACACATACCCATACCTAGACAGATCATCGGTAAAGGTAATGAAGTAGACAAAATTGCCTCTAGCCGGCACATCAAATGGGCCGCACACATCAGTATGTACTAGGGCAAGGAGATCTGTGGCCCTCTCCCCATGTCCAACAAAAGGGAGTTTAGTCATTTTGCCTTGAAGACAAGATCACAAGTTGGATATGACTCAAAAGTCAATGGACTCAATAGCCCATTTTTCTCCAATTTGTTAATCCTATCTTCTGCTATATGACCTAATCTCAGGTGCCATAGATATCTGTCGTTTGGACTATCCCTAGGTCGTTTGGCATTCACGTTTTGCTCGATAGTTAAAACAGGTACATCAATATGCAACTGATAAAGACCATTAATAAGGAAACCATTTGCAATTTTATTTCTTTCATAAAGAATGTTACAATGGTCCTTAAAGAAGGTGATCACATAACCTTCTTGTGCTAAGCATGAAACAGAAATCAAATTCCTGCTAGCTGCAGGCACATAATAACAGTCAAAATACCAGAAACTGATAAAGACCATTAACAAGGATATTTCTTTTTTTCCTTCATCCTTTGCATTGAAATAACAGATTCAAATAAAAAATATATGATTCAACCTCAGACCCTTTTGAATGTAGCGGATAACAGCGGAGCTCGAGAATTGATGTGTATTCGAATCATAGGAGCTGGTAATCACCGATATGCTCATATTGGTGACGTTATTGTTGCTGTAATCAAAGAAGCAGTGCCAAATATGCCTCTAGAAAGATCAGAAGTCATTAGAGCTGTAATTGTACGTACATGTAAAGAACTCAAACGTGACAACGGTATGATAATACGATATGATGACAATGCAGCGGTCGTCATTGATCAAGAAGGAAATCCAAAAGGAACTCGAGTTTTTGGTGCGATCGCTCGGGAATTGAGACAGTTGAATTTTACTAAAATAGTTTCATTAGCTCCCGAGGTATTATAAATACTAGTAGATGACACTATGATATAGTAGGCTATCTGAAATAGATCAAATTAATAGATTGTGTCTCACGCATATACTTTTAAAAATTTCATAATTCAAAAAAAAAAAAACAAAGAAAAAAGAAAAAAGGAAACATGTTGATTATATCAAAATTAGGAGGCACAAAAAATTATAGTCCGTTAGTCTAAACCAGATGGTAATCGAAGAGGGTATGTTCCCACGGCTACTGCAGCAACTCTTGCTCCATTACCGATGCGTAGGATCATGTCTCCATCCCTCAGCCTCCTGCTATCCTCAAGACCCTGCATAGAAGTGCACAGATGAGCACTAGAACCAGAGTCAAGCACCCAACTGGATGCAGAAGAAACCGTAAGGTTAGACTCAATAACGAGCATACCTCCAGAAGGACCTTCCTTCTTGTTCTTTAGGGTGGCCAGGTAAGTAGGGCAGTTCCGCTTCCAATGGCCGTCGCTGTTGCAATGGAAACACTTTCCTTTGCCATCGACCTTCTTCTTCGGTTCTGCCTTCTTCTTCTTTGATCCTTCCACCTTTTGCTTTTTCACAGACTTCTTTTTCTTTCCATAAGACTTTCTTTTGGAAGAAGTCCGTTCCATAGCAAGAACTGAGCCTTTAGAACCTTTCATAGAAAGCTCAGCGGTAACCAGCATATTCATCAACTCGGCCAAGGAATTTTGAAGTTTATGCATGTGGTAATTCATGATGAATTGCCCATATGCATCAGTCAAGGATTGCAGAATAATATCGTTCTGCAAGTCCAAGTCCAAGTCCAACTTCACACCGAGCTTCTCAAGCTCTTCCATGTCCTTGATCATTGTCAGACAGTGATCTTGGACTGACTGCCCATCACGCATCTTAGCCTTAAAAAGTCATTTTGTGACTTGATATTTGGCTGCGCGACTCTGTTCACCAAACATCTCCTGCAGGTGAGCCAACATTTGGCGAGCAGTCCCGATATCTTCATGTTGGCGCTGGAGCTCATCAGACATCGAGCCCAACATGTAGTATCTGGCCTTATTGTCTTCGTCAATCCATTTTTCCAGAGACGCTCTCTGTTCAGTGGATGGACGAGCTGGTAAGGTGGGAGGGTCCTGGTCCAAAACATGTGTTAACTTCTCTGAACCCAAAACAATTTTGTAGTTCCTGAGCCAATCTTTATAATTGGGTCCAGTCAGTAGGTCTTTCATGGAGAGATTCCTTGGCAACACATCTTGACTGATGTCAACAATGAGAATATCATTCCCAATAAGGAGGATGTCATCCACGTACAATACGAGGAAGACAACAGCGCTCCACTGACCTTTTGAAAAACATGGTTCCTTCTTCGTTTTTGATGAAACCAAACTTTTTGATCACATCATTGAAACGAGTGTTCCAGCTCCGAGTGCTTGCTTAAGTCCATATATGGACCTTTGCAGCTTGCAAACCTCGTGATCCAGTAATGTCAAACTGGATGTGAAACCTAGCGGCTGTTCCATATAGATATCTTCCTCAAGATATCCATTTAGGGAATGCGTTTTCACATCCATTTGCCATATTTCATAATCGAAATAGGCTGCAACAGCAAGCAATGTGGCGGTGATGGATTTTAGCATACTAACTGGGGAAAAGGTATTCCTGATAGTCTATGCCTTCGCGTTGACTATAATCTTTTGCCACCAATCTAGCCTTGAATGTCTCCACATTCCCATCTGCACAATCTTTCTCTTGAAGATTCCATTTACATCCAATAGGTACATACCTTCTGGTGGATCTACCAAGGTCCAGACTTGGTTTGAGTGCATCGAGTCAATTTCTGACTGCATTGCCTCTAGCCATTTCTCGGAGTCGATATCTGATATTGCCTCATTGTAGGTTTTGGGATCATCACCAGCACCACATTACCTACGAGGAACATTTTCTTACATCCTCTGAAATAATACCTAAGTATCTTTCAGGGGGACGAAAAACTTTTTCGATCTACGAGGGTGGAGGAGGTAGTGTTCTATGGCTCAACCTGATTTGGTTCCAATTGGTCCTTAGCTCATTCCACTTGTGAGACTTTCTCATCAAGCTTAATCTGCTTTCCAATGCCACTATCTTGAAAAACTATTTTTCAAGAAACATGGCATGTCGACTCACATCACATGTGGTCTTCTGGAATGTAGAAATAGTATCCTAATGGACTTCTTTAGGATATCCTATGATCGAGCTCTGAAGGACCTAAATTCTAACTTGTCCGCTTGTTGTCTTTTGACATGAGCTGGACAACCCAAATTCTGAAGATGACTCAGACTTGGTTTCTTACCATGCCATATCTCATACGGTTTGGTAGGAACGTTTTAGCAAGGGATACCGGCCGGCAAGGGGAGAAGAAGCTATGGCATGGAGGAAGGAGGGGAGAGGCAGCCTTGGGGCATGGGGTTTCTCAATTGAATTCATTAGCATTAGGGTTGGGCGCAGGGTCTTATTTATAGACTCTTGTGATCCAACTCCTCTTCCTCTCAACCAATCACAACCCTTTGTGAAATCAGATCTAAATCTGATTGGTTGGAATAGAGTCCCCTGGATTCCTCCTTAGAGGGTGCCTAAGACCAGTCAAACTTGGTTCTTAGTAGAACTCTAATTGGAATCCAAAAAGGGAGGTGGAGTCCTTGTCCAACAAGGACTCCTAGGCGCCTCCTACTTGGGCTCACGCCACCCTTGGCGTGCGCCCTTCTCCTTGCCAGGTTCTGGCAGGGGGACAGGCCCCCACCAGCTCTCCAATAGGTGCATGACATGTGGTCAAAAGTCAAAGGGTCAATGGTCAATGTTTGACCAGTCAAAGGTAGACTTTTGACCAAAGTCAAAGAACAAGAAATGGCAGGTGACCAAAAATGGCAGGTAATGTCTTACAAAATAAGACAACCTTTTCTGACTTGGACAACCTCCAGTCAGACCATATGAAGGCCTCTGATTGAGCACAAACTCCTTTGGCTCAGTCAGGACAACTTATTTATGATAGTAAAAGAAGAACGTTAGGTTCAATCGAGTGCTAGCACGATTTCCTTGAACCTAATTGAATCTCATTCAGATCAATTGAACTAGATCAGTTCAATTGATGATCACCAGATTCAAACCCTTGTTTGTGTGACCCAGTTAGGTTCAGTTCTGTATGGTAATGGGATATGTCATGATCTCTATCATCGACATCATCGAAACTCCTTTCGATGGATCAGAACTCTTCTGATTCGAACAGCTAGAATGATCGATCATCTAAATCATTCTAATTGCTCCCAAAATCCACCAGTGACACCTAGCAGTATATGGTGGCAACCCATCAGAGCTGAATGCGAACCTCTTGGTGCAGCTACCTGTGTGATTAAGTTCTTCTATCTTGAGCCCCGATCAGATTAGGGTTAAGGTGAACTCGTCAAACCCTAGTCTCTGTCATATGATGTAATCATTCGATTCGAGTCCAATGTGAAAATCTAAATAGAAACTCTTTCTATTATTTCACTCTGCCATGGCCATGGGCTTCTGGACTTGATTCTCATGATCATCATAGGGCTGCTCCTCTACCACCGAGGTAGATAGATTCCATCTTGATGCAATCCAGTTCCTACAATGAACATGCTATAGCCAACATACACCTCAGGGTTCCATATGGCTAGGAGACCGAGTAATGGTGTAGTCAAACTATAACACCCTCAAGGTGAACTGCCGATGCACCTCAGGTCAAAGAACCAGACACACTACTGCAGCATCGAGTCAGTCATTGACGAGAAGGTAGACTTCCCTAATGACTACTCGAGGTGGTCACGCTCAGTGCCCTCGTTCTCTAACGAGTACCTGTACTCTCGCTCCGGTGTCTCCACACCGTAGACTCAAGACTCATCTACTAAAGAGAAGCGATTGTACACCAACCTTCCGGATCAATCACCATCCTCGTGATGATCCTATGGTCGGGAGCAGTTTATGAGTTAATAATGATTATTCATGTCTTAAATTTTCAACTCTTGAAAATATGAATTATCATTACCATTAACTCAAAGGATGTATCACAGACACTAAATACACATATGTGATAGAAAATAACCCATTTATTGATTTTAGTCAAAATTATAATTTTGCCCCTAGAAGTGTATTACAAGTGTCAGCCAATTCTGGCTTCTAGGGCACATATATCTAACAATCTCCCACTTGTCCTAAAGCCAATTGGCTACAAGTCTAAGTCCCATCTTCTCAAGGTGGGCTTCGATCTTCTGCTGGCCCAACGGCTTTGTAAGTGGGTCTGCCACATTATCTGCGGAGTTGACTCTCTTGACCTCAACGTAACCTTTCTTGAGGTAATCGTGGATGGGGTGGTATCACCGTTTGCTTGGAACTCTTCCAGCACAAACAGTCTGCCAGATGTCGACTTTCGATCATCTATATCAGACATGAAATCTGAGTCTGTGTATCCCTGGACTTGGAGTTCTCCATTACCAAAGACCAACATCATATCCTTAGTTCTTCTCAAGTACTTAAGGATACATTTCACAGAAGTCCAGTGTTCTTCACCTGGATTTGACTGATATCTGCTTGTGACACTCACAGCATGGGCTATATCAGGTCGTGTACATAGCATGGCATACATGAGGCTCCCTATTGCAGAAGCATAAGGGATCTTGCTCATGCGTTCTATTTCCTCAGGTGTGCTAGGGCACATCTTCTTGGAAAGATGAATACCATGTCTGAAGGGTATTAATCCCCTCTTAGAGTTTTCCATACTAAACCTCTTTAGTACTTCCTCTATGTACATCTTCTGTGAAAGTCCTAGCATCCTATTCGGTCTATCCCTATAGACCTTAATTCCTAGAATAAAGGATGCTTCACCTAGGTCTTTCATGGAGAATTCCTTGGACAACCACATTTTGACTGATGTCAACATGGGAATATCATTCCCAATAAGGAGGATGTCATCCACGTACAATACGAGGAAGACAACAGCGCTCCCACTGACCCTTTTGAAAACACATGGTTCCTCTTCATTTTTGATGAAACCAAACTTTTTGATCACATCATTGAAACGAGTGTTCCAGCTCCGAGATGCTTGCTTAAGTCCATATATGGACCTTTGCAGCTTGCAAACCTTGTGATCAGTATCACTGGATGTGAAACCTAGCGGCTGTTCCATATAGATATCTTCCTCAAGATATCCATTTAAGGAATGCCGTTTTCACGTCCATTTGCCATATTTCATAATCGAAATAGGCTGCAACGGCAAGCAATGTGCGGATGGATTTTAGCATAGCCTACTGGGGAAAAGGTATCCTGATAGTCAATGCCTTCGCGTTGACTATAACCTTTTGCCACTAGTCTAGCCTTGAATGTCTCCACATTCCCATCTGCACCAATCTTTCTCTTGAAGATCCATTTACACCCAATAGGTACTATACCTTCTGGTGGATCTACCAAGGTCCAGACTTGGTTTGAGTGCATCGAGTCAATTTCTGACTGCATTGCCTCTAGCCATTTCTCGGAGTCGATATCTGATATCGCCTCGTTGTAGGTTTTGGGATCATCACCATGAGCACCATTACCTATGAGGAACATTTCCTCTACTTCCTCTGAAATAATACCTAAGTATCTTTCAGGGGGACGGAAAACTCTTTCCGATCTACGAGGTGGAGGAGGTAGTGTTCTTATTGGCTCAACCTGATTTGGTTCCAATTGGTCCTTAGCTCGTTGTACTTGTGAGACTTTCTCATCAAGCTTAATCTGCTTTCCAATGCCACTATCTTGAATAAACTATTTTTCAAGAAAGATGGCATGTCGACTCACAATCACATTGTGGTCTTCTGGAATGTAGAAATAGTATCCTAATGACTCTTTAGGATATCCTATGAATCGAGCTCTAAAGGACCTAAACTCTAACTTGTCCGCTTGTTGTCTTTTGACATGAGCCGGACAACCCCAAATTCTGAGATGACTCAGACTTGGTTTCTTACCGTGCCATATCTCATACGGTGTGGTAGGAACGGTTTTAGAGGGAACCCTATTCAGTAGATAAGATTGAAGTTAACAATGAAGTGTCCCCAAAGAAAATCAGGGAGGTCTGTGAAGCTCATCATGGATCGAACCATATCCAATAGAGTCCGATTTCTCCGTTCTGAAACCCCGTTGAGTTGAGGTGTTCCTGGTGGAGTCCATTGAGAGACTATGCCATTTTCCTTAAGATAGTCTAGGAATTCCCGGCTAAGGTATTCACCTCCTCGATCTGATCGAAGAACCTTAATGGGTTTTCCAGTTTGTTTTTCTACTTCATGTCTGAATTCTTTGAACTTTTCAAAAGCTTCAGACTTATGTCTCATAAGATACACATACCCATACCTAGACAGATCATCGGTAAAGGTAATGAAGTAGACAAAATTGCCTCTAGCCGGCACATCAAATGGGCCGCACACATCAGTATGTACTAGGGCAAGGAGATCTGTGGCCCTCTCCCCATGTCCAACAAAAGGGAGTTTAGTCATTTTGCCTTGAAGACAAGATTCACAAGTTGGATATGACTCAAAAGTCAATGGACTCAATAGCCCATTTTTCTCCAATTTGTTGATCCTATCTTCTGCTATATGACCTAATCTCAGGTGCCATAGATATCTGTCGTTTGGACTATCCCTAGGTCATTTGGCATTCACGTTTTGCTCGATAGTTAAAACAGGTACATCAATATGCAAGCTGATAAAGACCATTAACAAGGAAACCATTTGCAATTTTATTTCTTTCATAAAGAATGTTACAATGGTCCTTAAAGAAGGTGATCACATAACCTTCTTGTGCTAAGCATGAAACAGAAATCAAATTCCTGCTAGCTGCAGGCACATAATAACAGTCTTTTAAAACATACGGAGTCTGCCCTAGCTATATATTTCTTTTTTTCCTTCATCCTTTGCATTGAAATAACAGATTCAAATAAAAAATATATGATTCAACCTCAGACCCTTTTGAATGTAGCGGATAACAGCGGAGCTCGAGAATTGATGTGTATTCGAATCATAGGAGCTGGTAATCACCGATATGCTCATATTGGTGACGTTATTGTTGCTGTAATCAAAGAAGCAGTGCCAAATATGCCTCTAGAAAGATCAGAAGTCATTAGAGCTGTAATTGTACGTACATGTAAAGAACTCAAACGTGACAACGGTATGATAATACGATATGATGACAATGCAGCGGTCGTCATTGATCAAGAAGGAAATCCAAAAGGAACTCGAGTTTTTGGTGCGATCGCTCGGGAATTGAGACAGTTGAATTTTACTAAAATAGTTTCATTAGCTCCCGAGGTATTATAAATACTAGTAGATGACACTATGATATAGTAGGCTATCTGAAATAGATCAAATTAATAGATTGTGTCTCACGCATATACTTTTAAAAATTTCATAATTCAAAAAAAAAAAAACAAAGAAAAAAGAAAAAAGGAAACATGTTGATTATATCAAAATTAGGAGGCACAAAAAATTATAGTCCGTTATTAAAGATATCTGAAGGGTGGCCAGGTAAGTAGGGCAGTTCGCTTCCAATGGCCGGCTGTTGCAATGGAAACACTTTCCTTTAACTTCGGTTCTGCCTTCTTCTTCTTTGATCCTTCCACCTTTTGCTTTTTCACAGACTTCTTTTTCTTTCCATAAGACTTTCTTTTGGAAGAAGTCCGTTCCATAGCAAGAACTGAGCCTTTAGAACCTTTCATAGAAAGCTCAGCGGTAACCAGCATATTCATTAATTCGGCCAAGGAATTTTGAAGTTTATGCATGTGGTAATTCATGATGAATTGCCCATATGCATCAGTCAAGGATTGCAGAATAATATCATTCTGCAGCAAGTCCAAGTCCAACTTCACACCGAGCTTCTCAAGCTCTTCCATGTCCTTGATCATTGTCAGACAGTGATCTTGGACTGACTGCCCATCACGCATCTTAGCCTTAAAAAGTCATTTCGTGACTTGATATTTGGCTGCGCGACTCTGTTCACCAAACATCTCCTGCAGGTGAGCCAACATTTGGCGAGCAGTCCCGATATCTTCATGTTGGCGCTGGAGCTCATCAGACATCGAGCCCAACATGTAATATCTGGCCTTATTATCTTCGTCTATCCATTTTTCCAGAGACGCTCTCTGTTCAACAGATGGACGGGCTGGTAAGGTGGGAGGGTCCTGGTCCAAAACATGGGTTAACTTCTCGGAACCCAAAACAATTTTGTAGTTCCTGAGCCAATCTTTATAATTGGGTCCAGTCAGTCTATGTGTGTCCAGGATACGTGCCAATGGGTTGGACGCAGACATTTTCCTGTAGAGAGTCAAAGATTCTAGTTAGATACTGTAATTTTGACTTGACCAATTTGTTTAGGAATTTTATTTTTAAACAAATTAGCTCCCACTATTTTCTCGGATCCCTACACTCCCTCTGTAGAGATGCGAAAATCTCCACGATTAATGATTTCTAGTGGGTGGTGCGGTCTCACCAACTGACTCATCACCTCACCTAACAGTTATTGGTGATGGGTTAGCCAATGAGTGAACAACTCTTGTTCAATGATTCTCTAATCATGGTGCACCCAAACTTGGTCTCTAATTCATGAATCTCACCGTATCCGGAATATTGATCCACTCCTTAGTTAAGTCAGACCCACCATTTGCATAGACTGGGTTCCTAATTGAGTCTCTCACCGTATCCAAAATATTGAGCCCAACTCATCCTCCAGCCCATAGCATCCAATGCCTAATAGACATGGTTGCATCTTCCCGGTGCAACTGAGCCACTGTATCCAGCCGAGAACAATCAACCCCGGGAAGGGCCCGCACATCTACAATGGTGGAAGACCTCAGACTTAATCTTTTCTTAGGGAGAATTGATTCAGGTCTCATTAAACTAGACTTGGCATAGTCATAACAATTATGACTAACCTAGTGGCATGGGTTAGCTCGGATTATTGACCACCTCAAGATCAGAACTGTGTCAACAGATATGGCCAGGTAAGTGAGATCGGTGGAAGGAATATGCCATTAACTCGTACAAGAATGCATTCAGGTCGAGTAGCTTCCAATTAAAAACCAGTCGGTCGTATGTGCCAAACTTACCTTAGACACCAAATTGTTGAGTCAGAACCAATTGGGTTAGCCTACAATCCAGACTCTAACCTCTGAGCCTAATTAGGTCTTGCTTGATCGTGACTCGATCTTGACCCAGACTTAATCCTATTAGGCTGGTCAATTTAAGCATTGTTGATCCCATCTAACCAACTCTTGATTCGGTTTGATCAACCGCTTAGACCTAATTGAGCTACCCAAGCCCGAACCCAGTATTATGAATATGTCTTAGATCTAAAATTCTCAATTTTAGACCTAATTAATATTTCCATAATCTTAATTCTTAATTAAGTAGGGTTCATAAACAAAATATGCACAATAAATCCTAGGGTTTCAGGATCTAGGGTTTTGCAGAAAGTAAGTTTTGGGTTTCTGATTAAGGACGAACACGCAGCACCCCTACACATCATAAGAACACCCCATCGAATGGGAAGAGAGGGCCTTTAAACCCTTCTTCGTTCTTATGACCGGACGGCCAAGAGGAACGCCTTAATCAAGGAACATGTCAATACTACAAAATAGTTTTAGATCTATATCATATATCTCATATACAAATTAGATCTAATCATGGCATATTTTGCATACATCTCATGTATCGAATCATGCATATTTTCAGATCTAAATTATCTCATAATAATCTAAAAAATTAGATTTAAATTGATCTTAATCAAAATAAATTCTAATCTAGACAATTATGTAGAACTATTCTACAACTAGTCTAGACATGCATCAATCATATCTCATATGATGTTTAAAATTAAATAATTTTTATTTACTATTTTTTAGATGTTATTATAATAATTATAATATCAAAAAATAGTAAATAAATAGATCTAAAATATGATTTAATCAAATTAAATTCAAAAACATGCAAGACTATTCTATAGAACTATTCTATTTCTAGAACTAGTCATGCATATTCTTCTAATCTTAGATCCAAATCATTTAATTTTAATTTTTTTCTGATTTTAGATCTGATCACATCTCATGTGACATCTAAAATCACTTATTTTTTAATTAAAATAAATTTAAAATTAGATCTAAACAATTTTAGAACCATGGCTCTGATACCAGTTGAAGGAAAATCCTGATTTCCCGGTCCAGGTTCGTTCAGATCTGATCAGATCAAGAGATATATTTCAAAAATTTTTCTCTTGATCCCAATCAGATCTTGATATGTTTCAGATCTAATTCTTATTATTTTAATAAATAAAATAAAATAAGATAAATTAAATCAAATTTAATTTACCTGATTTGGGTAATCCTATTACCCTGTAGATGATCCTGATTGCAGCGGAAGGTTCTGGATCTAGCCACGCAAGTGCCTGGCCTCTACCGGTATCCACTCAGGTTGGATCTGGAGATCCTCTTCTTCTCTATCACACCTCCAAAAATTAGATCTGGATCTGATCTGGAGGATCTTCAAAACTCTTTTGAAGATCAGCAGTCGTCCTTTTGCAGCAGCGCAGCCTTCTTGCTTTTGATCGCCTTTCTCTTGATCTGAATCGCACCAACCAAAGTCCAAAACACCTTTTGGACGTGGAGAGCAAGGGAGAAGAAGCTTGGCATGGAGGAGGAGGGGAGAGGCAGCCTTGGGGCATGGGGTTTCTCAATTGAATTGCATTAATTGAGTTGGGCGCAGGGTCTTATTTATAGACTCTTGTGATCCAACTCCTCTTCTTCCCAACCAATCACAACCCTTTGTGAAATCAGATCTAAATCTGATTGGTTGGAATAGAGTCCCCTGGATTCCTCCTTAGAGGGCGCCTAAGACCAGTCAAAGTTGGATTCTTAGAAGAACTCTAATTGGAATCCAAAAAGGGAGATGGAGTCCTTGTCCAACAAGGACTCCTAGGCGCCTCCTACTTGGGCTCACGCCACCCTTGGCGTGCGCCCTTCTCCTTGCCAGGTTCTGGCAGGGGGACAGGCCCCCACCAGCTCTCCAATAGGTGCATGACATGTGGTCAAAAGTCAAAGTGTCAATGGTCAACATTTGACCAGTCAAAGGTAGACTTTTGACCAAAGTCAAAGAACAAGAAATGGCAGGTGACCAAAAATGGCAGGTAATGTCTTACAAATAAGACAACCTTTTCTGACTTGGACAACCTCCAGTCAGACCATATGAAGGCCTCTGATTGAGCACAAACTCCTTTGGCTCAGTCAGGACAACTTATTTATGATAGTAAAAGAAGAACGTTAGGTTCAATCGAGTGCTAGCACGATTTTCCTTGAACCTAATTGAATCTCATTCAGATCAATTGAACTAGATCAGTTCAATTGATGATCACCAGATTCAAACCCTTGTTTGTGTGACCCAGTTAGGTTCAGTTCTGTATGGTAATGGGATATGTCATGATCTCTATCATCGACATCATCGAAACTCCTTTCGATGGATCAGAACTCTTCTGATTCGAACAGCTAGAATGATCGATCATCTAAATCATTCTAATTGCTCCCAAAATCCACCAGTGACACCTAGCAGTATATGGTGGCAACCCATCAGAGCTGAATGCGAACCTCTTGGTGCAGCTACCTGTGTGATTAAGTTCTTCTATCTTGAGCCCCGATCAGATTAGGGTTAAGGTGAACTCGTCAAACCCTAGTCTCTGTCATATGATGTAATCATTCGATTCGAGTCCAATGTGAAAATCCTAAATAGAAACTCTTTCTATTATTTCACTCTGCCATGGCCATGGGCTTCTGGACTTGATTCTCATGATCATCATAGGGCTGCTCCTCTACCACCGAGGTAGATAGATTCCCATCTTGATGCAATCCAGTTCCTACAATGAACATGCTATAGCCAACATACACCTCAGGGTTCCATATGGCTAGGAGACCGAGTAATGGTGTAGTCAAACTATAACACCCTCAAGGTGAACTGCCGATGCATCTCAGGTCAAAGAACCAGACACACTACTGCAGCATCGAGTCAGTCATTGACGAGAAGGTAGACTTCCCTAATGACTACTCGAGGTGGTCACGCTCAGTGCCCTCGTTCTCTAACGAGTACCTGTACTCTCGCTCCGGTGTCTCCACACCGTAGACTCAAGACTCATCTACTAAAGAGACGTGATCGTACACCAACCTTCCGGATCAATCACCATCCTCGTGATGATCCTATGGTCGGGAGCTGTTTATGAGTTAATAATGATTATTCATGTCTTAAATTTTCAACTCTTGAAAATATGAATTATCATTATCATTAACTCAAAGGATGTATCACAGACACTAAATACACGGGTGTGATAGAAAATAACCCATTTCATTAATTATAGTTAAAATTATAATTTTGCCCCTAGAAGTGTATTACAAGTGTCAGCCAATTCTGGCTTCTAGGGCACATATATCTAACAAAAGGAATCTTTCAAGATACTTTTAGATGGAAGCAATTAATACGGCATGTTACATCTTAAATCGTGCCCTAATCAGACCAATTTTAAAAAAAACATCTTATGAGCTTTGGAAAGGTAGAAAACCTAACATTGCATATTTTCATGTTTTTGGTTGTCAATGTTTTGTTTTGAATAATGGTAATGAAAAACTAGATAAATTTGATGCAAAATCTGATGAAGCTATTTTTCTTGGCGGCTACTCTTCTAGTAAACCTTTTAGAGTATTTAAGAAAAGAACCTTAGTAGTAGAGATGTCAATACATGTTGTTTTTGATGAAACTAATAATCTTCCATCAAGGAAGAGTGAGAATATTGATGATGCGGATTTTCTTATAGAAGGAATGAAGGAGATCATCCTAAAAGATTCAACAATTCAAAATGAAGAGGATCATGGAGACAAGCAAGAAAATAAAGGTGAAGGACAATAAGAACAACCTCAAGATACAAATGATCTTCCAAAAGAATGGAGGTATGTTCACAATCATCCCAAAGAACTAATTATTGGTGATCCTACACATTGGGTAAGAACTCGCTCTTCACTTAGAGATGCATACAATCATTTTACATTTATTTCTCATTTTGAACCTAAAATCATAGATGAAGCCGAAAAAGATTATAATTGGATAAATACAATGCAAGAGGAACTTAATCAATTCGAACAAAATAATGTATCGATCTTAGTATCAAGACCTAAAAATCACCCAATAATTGGCATAAAATGGGTATATAAAAATAAATTGGATGAAAATAAAAATATAATTAGGAATAAAGGAAGATTAGTTGCAAAGAATTATAATCAAGAAGAAAAAATTAATTTTGATGAAACTTTTGCACCTGTTACTAGACTAGAAGCAATTAGACTTTTACTCGCTTATGCATGCTTTATGAATTTTAAGTTATTTTGAATGGATGTTAAAAGTGCTTTTCTAAATGGATATATTGCTGAAGAAGTTTATATAGAACAACCTTTCGATTTTGAAAATCATGCTTTTCCAAATTATGTTTTCAAATTAAACAAAGCATTATATGGTTTAAAACAAGCACCTAGGGCTTGGTATGAAAGATTAAGTAAATTCTTGCTTAATAATGGATTTTCAAGAGGAAATATAGATACAACCCTTTTCATTAAAAGAGATCATGATGACATCTTAGTAATACAAATATATGTTGATGATATTATATTTGGATCTACTAATGAAACTTTATATCAAGATTTTGCTAAGCTCATGCAGGAGGAGTTCGAGATGAGCATGATGGGTGAACTAACGTTCTTCCTCGGACTTAAAATTAAATAAACAAAGAAAGGGATCTCCATCATCCAAAGCAAGTACACAAGAGAGCTACTTAAAAGATTTGGGATGGAGAGCTCCAAAGCCATTGGTACCCTCATGAGTCCATCATGTAAGCTTGATAAGGATGAAGGAGGTAAAAGTGTTTATACAAAGCTTTATAAAGGCATGATAGGCTCTTTATTGTATTTAACTGCTAGTAGATCAGATACCATGTTTAATGTTTGTTTATGTGCATGATTTCAATCTAATCCAAAAGAATCATATTTAAATGCTATAAAAAAAATATTTAAATGCCTAAAAGAAACTTAATCCATAGGTTTATGGTACTCTAAGAATTCATCAATCGATTTAATTGAATATTCAGATGCAGACTTTGCTGGATGTAGATTAGATAGAAAAAGCACTAGTAGAACTTACCAATTTCTAGGAGTTAACTTAATCTCTTGATTTAGCAAGAAGCAAAATTTGGTAGCATTGTCTACAGTTGAGGTCAAATACATTGTAGTCAGAAGTTGCTGTGCATAAATCTTATGGATTAAGCAACAACTTGAGAACTTTGGCATCAAACTAAATAAAACTTTCATAAGATGTGATAATATTAGTGCCATAAATCTATCGAAGAATCCAATCCAACACTCTAGGTCAAAACACATTGAAATAAGACATCATTTCATAAGAGAGCATGTTCAAAATAATGAAATAATTCTTGATTATGTTTGTACTGAAAAATAATTGACTGATATTTTTACTAAGGTCTTGAGTGAAGATAAATTTTATAAAATTAGGAGAGAATTGAAAATTCTAGATCTTTTTGCTTAAATATCCTTCTTTTGATCCCAACTTATCCTCTACTAATATTTTTGGATCAATCTTTGAGACTTAATTTCATTACTTTAAGTTAAAAATTATTCATCCTTCTTATCTTTTTCTTGATTATATGAAGAAAAATTATTTTTGAACTTAATAAAAAAAATCTTGGATAAATAATTATACTTTACTTGTCTCATGTATTTATTTGAGCATTCTAATGATTTTGATCATATTATTATTCTTTTTTAAAAATTAATTAGTATCAAGAAATCTTTTTTATCTTAAAAGAGGATTACTGATGAATATTCATGCCATATTCAGATTGATTAATTTTAAAAAATAAATTTAAGAAAAATACTCTTTTTAAGTTTTTTGATATTAATGTCAAGTAAAATATTTTAAAGAAGCTATTAAAATCAAATATTCAAAGAGGACTTTAGTTTTTAATCAATTGATATCAGACAGCTTACCATTTATTTTATATTTTATTGATCTTAAATATATATATAATAATAATAATAATAAAGAAGAGATGATCCCTAAAAAATTGAATATATCTTATAATTTGCTTTGAATGATCTATTTAAAATCTTTAATCTTTGAATTATTCCATCTCTCTTAAATCTGTGAAGTTTAAAATAATTTTATTTAATATATTTATTTTATTCAAAAAGGGAGAGATGTATTTTTAATCCATGTTATTCATAAATAGAATTAAAAAAAGAGAGATATTCATTCTAAATTTATTATATTCTTTCAAAATGGGAAAGAAAAGCTAAAAGATAAATTTATCCAATAATAATTATGAAAAAAAGAGGAGAAAATATTATGTGATAATTTTTTTGGTATTTATAGGTATCAGATGTTTGTTTGTTAAATAAGAGGAAAGATGTTTGTTTATTAAATATTATCTAGTTAGTCTTGACTGAATATTCTAATTAATTTGAGCTAAGGATAATGAACTTTGATTGTTTTATGATCCTTTTAACTTAAGCCTTCATGTGATTATTTAGTTTAAATTCAATTGATTTGATTGCCAAATTATTTTTGATAACTAATTAGAGTTAAAACTAATTTGAAATATATTCTCACTCCAAATAAATTAATTTTAATACATACTTATAATTTTAAAACTCATTTAAAAATATGAATATAATATAGAATTTTTAATGTACCTTTAGAAATCTTTGTAAAATTATTTTTTCTTTGATACTATCTTTATTTTGCTCGATACATTTCTGATATGTATCTTTTTCGAGCTTAATTGACTAAAATTTATTTTAAAAAAGAAAAGAATGAATAATGAATTAAATATTATGCTTGATTCCACTATTTAAATCTTTGAAAAGCTTTAATCCTCTTAAAGCTTAAAAGTACATACTTAAAAATCTGTTCAAAGAATCATATTCATTCAAAAAGGAAGAGAACCTTTGATATTTGAGGAGAGCTGATTCATTTGATTTGATTTAATTTTCTAAATTTTTTATTTAATTTTTTGAATTTGATACATCTGTCATTTGACATGCTCCATCACATCTCTGATTTCTCATCTGATTCAGATACTTCTAGCCATGATCTCTACTAGATCTAGTTTAGTCATCTTTGTATTAGGTTATGATCTAGTATCTCTTAGTTGTTTCTATAAGTTATTGATCAAGTCATGGTTGGTTATTTTTTTTTGGATCTAACTTATGGCATTGGTACTATTGGCTGCTTGGGTCATGGATGGTTGTATCCATGAATTTTATATATTTTGATGGCCTAACTCTTATGAATGCTTTTTGATATCTTTAGCACTTATATGTTTTGATGACTTGATGTTATGATTTATTATGTATTGAATGATAATCATTTGGATGTAAATATGTGTATATAAATATGATGATGTCATTTGAATGATATGAAATGTAACCTCTGTAAATTGGCGAAAATTCCATGATGATATGCTGAAAACACTGTGTTGTATGTAAGCAAATTGAAAGTTTTGTTATAAACTCTTGTTCTAATAGAAAAACATATGGAATAAATTAAGGGAGAGGCTTTTTCTTTTTGAATTTTAAAATCTCTTAAGATCTTACTTGATGATGTCAAAAAGGGAGAGTAGAGTAAATAAAATTAGGCTATAAGCAAAATTGAAGTAAAATTGACAAAAGGAATAAGTAAGTCAAACACTTTTGCAAATAATTTGAATGTCTAATCATAAGTAATCTTCAAACTATTCTTTATGCAATATTTATCAAATAACTGAATATGATATTCTAGTAAATGATGTAGGCTTCTATATGCTTTATTTTTGCTCATGCTTAAATATTTTATCATTATTAAAAAAGAGAAGATTGTTGCTCCAAGAATTAATTTTGATGATTACAAAGCATTTGAGGGGATTACTAATGAATTTGCTTGAAAAAAGACTTTTTATATTGCAGGGGCAAAATCATAATTTTATTAAGTTTTGATCTGAGAGCCTCAAGAGCAAGAATAGAAGATTTCTGATCCTTTGGAGGCAGTCCCATGATTTTTGGACACAAATTTTGGGAGAAAATCAAATTTGAAGCAAAAGGATCGACCCCTAGGTCGTCCTCTGCTAAAATGGGCTATTTAGCATACTATCTCTATGCCAAGGGTCGACCCCAGGATCAACCTCTACTGTTCTGAAGGCCAAAAATATAGAACAGTCAATTTTCTGAATTTTATCTCAGAGATCGACCCATAAATCGACCCTGTGATGAAAATTTTCTACAACGGCTAGTTTTATCCAATTTTAGCAGCTTTTAATGATTTCTTTAAGGTCTCCAATGGCTACAAATCTTGCCCAGGATTCTTTCCTCCATCCATTGAAGATTTAAAAGGCTATAAAAAGGGGAAAACATAAGAGATTTCAAGAGATTCAATTCAGCCCTAAGCAAGAAGTCATCTTCAAACAAAGAAGCTTTCATTTCAAGTTCTCCAATCTCTCAAGAGCTCATTCAAGTCTCCAACAACCTTGAGGGAAATCAAAAAAGCTTCCTCCATTATTGAAGCTATATTTGTATTTGGTTGTCATTAACTCTTATACTCTATTTTATTATTTTGATTCAAGTTTTGAAAGGTTCCAAAACTTGGGAGGATTGATCCGAACCTTAAATCAGAGTGTGTAGGATTGGCTTGTACCTAAAAAATAAGTGTGCTAGCTTAGGATAGCTAGGGTTGGAGGTACCAATTTTGTATTCTATTTAAATACATTAAGTGGCTTTGAATTTTCAAGTAGGAGCTTGAAGAGTGAATGTAGGTGCAAGAAAAGCACCAAACCACTATAAATCCTACTTGTTTATGGTGTGCTTGCTATCTTTCTTTCCTTAGTTTGTTAAATTCTTTCTTTCAAGTCTTTTATATTTTCATCTAACCTAAATTGCTTTACACACATAATTTGCATATCATCATTCAATCTTCATATCTTTAAATTAGCTTTAAAATTTTAAAAATCCAATTCACCCCCCCCCCTCTTGGGTTGCATAGCTGGGCAATAAGATTGTTTCTCTCTAGCCCGGGAGCTCGATGGATAGAGTCTCATAATTTCCCCTAAGGAGGAAGCCTAAATTCCATCGAAGGATATGAGACAAAAAAAAAAATTCTTCTTCCAGTTATGAATAGAAGAAGCGCCCTTAAGCAACCCCTTCTTGCAAAACTGGGGAAACACGCACCACCAGCTCTTAAGAGTGGGATGGCACTTGAAGGTAAAATAGTTGCAGAATAATGAAATGGTTGGTTGGACCTCAGCCATGGTATAGAGAGAGAGGAATCCTATGATGAACCTGAAGGAGTTCAGAACTATGAAGGTGAAGGAGATGTTCAATAACCTAAGAAGTGCTATGATGAAGGAATTAGAAGCCGAAGTCCAGCACGAAGAGCTTCAACGTACAAGCAGAAGCGATCTGGAGGAGGAGAGCAAGCTCGATCACTCGGTCCAGAAAGCTCTAGTTCATAGTCTGAAGGAACCTCGTATTAGATTCTATGTAAAGAAGGATCTTCATGACACAGCAAACAAGGGATAGTCTCGAGAATAAAGACTAGAGGAGATACTTCTTCAGGTTTGATGGTTTTCCTAAGGTTAGGGTTTGATAAGTTTGGATGGGCCGAACTCCTAGAATCGGAAGACCAAGACCCTGTGGAAGACATCAGATCAAACTAAACTCAAAAAATCCCCAAAAAATCAAAAGAAAAGGGTTATTGATGTTTTTAAAAATCCAAGAAGGGTGCCAAACTTTTTAGGAGAAATCGAAAGGCTGCAAAGCAGAAGAAAAGTGAAGAAATAGGAAGGGGAGGTTAGGAAACTAACCTAGGTTGATCAAAGATCTTGGGGGAATGACCGGAAAGGAGGAAGTTAGATAGGAGAGATGCCGACGGATGGAGGAATCATGATGGAAAGTGAACGAAAGGCCCAGAGGAAATGAAGAGCAAAGGAAGGAGAAGAACCTGGGTGAGAATAGAAAGTCGGGTGGAGAAGGAGAGTTAAAATATTAGAAGAGGTTATGATTACAGATCTTTTCTACCCCATCCTTGCTCGCCATGTATCCCACTCATCATGGCAATGATTGACAAATTGATAGGGAGTTAATGGAGTCATACCTCGAGCCTTGCCCTGGGGGGGATTTCGAACTCCAGTCTTTTCAAATTACTAGAGGTTCAAGAAACTTCAATGCTGGTTGGGAAAAAACCAAAATTGTTTCATCTCCTAAGAGTGGGAAGCTAGAAGGAAACTTTGGTAGTCACTGGTTTTATACTCTCTTCATCCAAACTTCGGACTCGGAAGTAGGAGGACAAGTATTGGAAGTAAAATAGCTTCCGTCGAAGTTCTGCTCGATGTCCAACCTTGATGAGGCACAGCTTGGAATTGTGGTGATAGGTCTTGAACTCCAAGGCAACTTTATAATTGCAGACCCAGCCAAGGTTGGGTAATAAAGTTCGACCAAATAAGCTTGAACAATACCACCCGAATTTAGTCACTGGATGACCTTGAGGGTTGCCAAATTCCTCTATTTCAACCTATAGTTTAGATTAAACAGTAGTCACCCTGAGCGGATCTCCTACACCACTGGACCTCAACAGTTCTCGAACTCCTATCCGACCAAATTTCTTCACTATGGATGGCAGATGCTATTGACTGCCTCTCATAGACCTTGATTGGACAAATTTGAATAAGCAAAAGGACCTCGACCAAATGCACTTGAGTTAGTAAGAGGACTTCGCCACTGACGTAGGTCTAAATTCTCCCACAAGAGGCAGCCAAACTTCCAAAAGTAGAAATCAATCCGTAGTCCTCATCAAAGAGCCTATTATTCTCTCACTTCTAGTTTGAATGTTTATGTCTACTCTCGACCGACCTTGAAGGTGGCAAAGCTTTTCAGAGCTATCAAAGGTAGCCCCAGCAGAATCTGATCACGAGTCCGTCATTAACTACTTAGAAGCCAACCTTCAAGTTCGGCCAATCCGATTTTAAGTTTTCCATCCCTAATATGAATAACCTGCTACCAAGCATAGAGCTCTAGCTTCTAATCCGAACCCCATCAAATTAAATCCAACTACCTACAAATCATGATAAATGATAGCCCACTCTCTATAATAAACTCCACTTGGTCCGAACAGCCTACTGACATTCTGTTATGGCTATCACTATCATTTTATCACAAGCTCTACCTATAA
Source organism: Cocos nucifera (assembly GCA_006176705.1). Taxonomy (NCBI): domain Eukaryota; kingdom Viridiplantae; phylum Streptophyta; class Magnoliopsida; order Arecales; family Arecaceae; genus Cocos; species Cocos nucifera. The sequence continues at coordinate 113,348 of QRFJ01001686.1, forward strand.
AAGGGACCCTCCAGATACGTTTTTATCTCTAAGCACTAAGCTCTTCTCTCTACTCTAAATTCCTATGAACTCTATTTTGGTTGGCCAGAGAACTGACTTGACCATCGAAGAGTCCTACCGGAGCCACCCATCTCCTGTCTGAACTTCAGCTTGCAGGTCCCAACAATGGTCGTCTCTTCCAACTCCATCGAACTCCGATGTTAGCAGTCATTTTCTACACCAACAATACTCAATCATGACATTTAGTCATGAATAGGATGTTTTGGATATAGTTGAGAGTGTATGAAGTTTGTGAGTATGTCAACAAGGATCGATCACTCCTAGTAAGAGGAGATGATATCTATTGGGGGTAAAATAGCTCCCACCAAAGTTCGATTGGATGTCCTACCTTGACATGGTTGTGATAGCCAAGTCTGAACCTTGGCCAAGTTGATTCTCAAGTCCAAGCTGATTCCAAAAGATTGACCTCCAAATCTTGTGCATCAGTCGACCTTCTTAGTGATAATCCTCCCAGCTCTCTCTTGATAATAGCAGACCTTGACAAAGCTACACTATAAACCTTGGCCAGATAAGTTTGAATAGTGGGAGCAACCTGCCACTTGACTGATTCCTATTTTCAGCCCAGAATAGACAACAGTCATCTCACAAATATGGATCTCCTTCACTGCCTGACTTTGACTAGCGGTCGACATTGAAGGCAGCCAAATTCCTCCACTTCGCTCTACAAAAAGTAGATCTCGCCAATTTCGTACTAAGAACTTTGGCTAGATGAACTTAAGTTAGTAAAAGGATCTCACTGCCAATATGAGTCAAATGTTCAGCCTGGGATAAGCAATAGTCATTTGAGAAGCAATGAATCTCAATACTCACCCATCCTAGCTTCAAGTCGACCCTAGATATCCACCAAACTTCTTCAAGAGAGCCTAGCCATGGTCCTCATTGAAGAACTTGCCACTCCTTTTTGGCTTCCAGTCTACCAAACCAGAATACCTACACCTGCTCTCGATTGACCTAGAAGATGGTCGAGCTCCTGAAAGCTATCAAAGATAGCTCCATCAAGATTCAAACACGAAGCCTAATCTATGAACCCATCATCTACAACTTGGGAGCTGACCTTCAAGCTTAGTTGAATCGATCTCTAGTTGTGAATCCCAGCATGAATACTACACTACCAGGCTCAAAAGCCTCCAACCTCCTATCCAAACTCTAGTAAATAAAATCTAACCGACTAGTAAGTCGCGATAAAGGATAGCCCACTCTCCATAACAAACTTTGAGTGGCTCGAGCAGCCCTCTAATATTCCATTATGGCTATCACTATCAATTTATTACAGGCTCTACCTATATAAGAGATCCTCCAGATTTATTCTTCTCTCTAAGCTCTTCTCTCCATTTTATTCTTCTGTATACTCTATTCTTATTGGCCAAGAAGCTAACTTGACCATCAAAAGGTCCTACCGAAGCCACCCACCTTTGGCCCGAACTTTATTTTGCAGGCCTCATCGGTGAGATCGTCTCCTCAACTCCAGCAAACTCTAATGGCTGACCATTTTCTACACCAATAGTGTAGATGGTGTGGTGCTCCCAAGTCTTAAGAGATTACGGGAGGAGCTAGGTGTTGGCTCCAAAAAGATTAGGACAGGTATGGTCCTAGGGCTAGGACAAAAATTATCCTAGGATGGAGGTGGGGTATAGCCCTCCACGGGCTTGAGGTCCAAGTATTGAGGACCTTGAGAGGCTTTGTTAGTACTTCAGAGACCTGGGATACAAGGTGGAGCAACAAACCAAAGCTAAGAAATAAAGACTACGAAGAAGGAGCTTTTCTACAAGTTAGTCGACTCAGTCTAAAACTAGATTGGCTAAGTCTCAATGGATAAGCCAAACAAAAAGGTGCATTAGAGATTGTAAGTACAACATGAAACTAAGCCAACCCAATCTCAAGTTAGCCTGCTCAGTGCTGAGACTGAGCCAACTCAGTGCACGGGCAGAGCTATATGGAGGGTCAGTTTGGGGCTAGGATAGGAACTTATTCTAGGAGTCTCAAGGCCTGGTTTGAGAGGTCTTAATGGGGTTAACTCATGTATGGATTCATTTTAGATTCAGGGGATAAGAGCATGTGAGACATGGGTGTACATGGGCTCGGTGAGTGCTTTCATGTATTGGGTTAGCCTACAAAAATTTGAGCTAGGGTTTATTAGGGTTCATGTGGGAACCCTAGGGAATAAAAACCTAGGTATTATAACTTTTATAATAAGAGTGGAATACAAGTGAGCTTTTGTCTCTAACTCTCTTCTCTCTTCTCTCTTGTTCGGACACTAAAATTCTAGATTCCATCCTCTTCTCTCTTCTTTCTTAGATCTTCTTCAGTTTGCTGGATTAACACCCAAGTTCATGCAAGAGATCACTTCTGTGGCTGTGGTTTCGAGCAGCCATAGGTACAACAACTGGTATCAAAGTCTAGTTGAGCATGAAGAAGGAAGAAGATTAGATTTCAATAGAGATTAGCAGCAAGATTTAGATCTAAGGCTTTTCTTCAGGCTTCATAAAGAAGAAAGTGATCTAAGGACTGCTGTCCACCATCCCTAGTCAAGATAATTTTTAGATCTACTTGTTAGCTATTTTTTATTTGGTTTGATCATGGAAAACAGCAGGTTGAAGGTAGGTTTAAAGAGGTTTGATGATAAAGGAAGCTTCACAATATGGAAGGTTAGGACAGAAGATCTGCTAATTCAAATGAGGCTAGATTCAGCCTTGGAGGATAGACCGGAGGAGATGACAGACAAGGAGTGAAAGTTCTTTAAGAAAAGAACATGTGCCATGATTAGGGCTTGTCTGGTGGATGAGATTTTATATGGTGTGTTGGAGGAGAAGACACCCAAGGGTTTATGGTCGAGGTTACATCAGTTGTACATGGCAAAGAATATATGCAATAAATTGATGCTAAAAAAGCAACTATATAGCCTTCGAATGCAGGAGGTTAAGGATGTTATAGGACATATTTAGTGATTCAATCGGATAAGCATGGATTTGCTCAACATTGGGATAGAGCTCGAAGAGAGGACAAGAGTTTATTACTGCTATATTCACTATCCAAGAGTTTTGATCTGTTGGTGACTACACTACTGTACGGGAAGGAGACACTGGGGTATAAGGAGATCGTATTAGTCCTGAGGTCTAACAAGCAGCAAGAATGGATGATGAAGAGGGAGGTCTTCTAGGAGGGTCTTGTGGTTTCAGAGAGGCCAAGGAAAGGGAAGAAGAAGGGCATGTAGAGGGGCAGCAAGGGGTCCAAGAGATGCTTCAAGTGTGGTGAAGTAGGTTTAAATGAGAATGTCCATTTTGGAAGAAATGCAAGGAAGGAGAAAAGTAGGATTCCATCAGTTTAGTCACTGAAAGTAAAGAGTCGGATGAGCTCTTGGTGATCTCGGATGAGCCCGCAGGATGAAGTATATCTGAGATAGCTTTGGATGGGTCCATAGAGTATGGAGGGTCCGAAGGAGTAGCAGCGGTGTCCAAGGAGCAGTAGTAGGTCTAGCAGTGTAGCATTGAGTGGTTGACCTCGGGTGACCCGGGTATAGAGTCAGCTTCTGTAGCATTAAAAGGACTTTAGTTTTAGGTGGAGCACTGGGCAGAGGTGGCTTCACAAATGGAGGAAAATGTAACACGAGTTCAGAGCGAAGGGATACAGAGAGAGGAGCTATATTCCAGCACTAGTGCCAAGGCTGTACAGATTTAGATGGAGAGGATTGTGTAGGGAGACATGCGTGGCTCTAAGGGGATTGTGTTAGATGGAGCATCAGGGTATGCAGTGAGTACCGGTACAGGAACGCTACATGATCTCCAAGAAAGTCCAAGATAATTAATGCAGCTGCCAAGTAGAAGGATATTTATAACTCCAAAGATGGTACAGAGGAGCAAGTCAAGGTCTTCAGCAGTCGAGGTGGTCATCCTAAAGGCCTCAAAGGGAGCTCAATAGTTGAAAAAGGATGGTGGTGGCAAGGTGAGCATAAGGAGCTGTCAGGACATGTAGTGATAGCAGGATCATATAGAAGGATGTTGCCAGGTGTGCCAAGGCTTTGGCGCACCAAGATAAAGATTGTAGATGGTGTGGTGCTTCCAATCCTTTGGAGGCCATGAGAGGAGCCGGGGTGTTGGCTCTAGGGAGACTAAAATAAGAAGTGTGGTCCTAGAGCGAGGATAGGAGTTGTCCTAGGATGGAGGTAGTGTATAGCCCTCCACGGGCTTGGGGTCCAAGTGTTGAGGTAAGGGGCTTAGTTGGTGCTTTGGATACTTGGAGCATAAGATGGAGCAAGAAACCAAAGCCAAGGAATGAAGACTATGGAGAAGAAACTTTTCTGCAGGTTAGCCACCTCAATCTAAAACTGAATCAACTAAGTCTTAGCAGACAAGCCAAATAGAAAGCCGCATTCGGGACTACAAGTATGGCATACAACTGGGTCAACTCAGTCTAAAATTGAGCCGACCTAGTCTTAGGTTAGCCGACTTAGTGCTGAGACTTAGTCGGCTCAGTACATGAGCAGAGCTACGCCGAGGGTTTGTTTGGGGCTAGGATAGGGATTTATTATAAGAGTCTTAAGGCCTGGTTTAAGAGGTCTTAAGAGGGTTAACTCATGTAAGGGTCGGATTTAGATCCAAGGGATGAGAGCATGTAAGACATGGGTGTACATGGGCTCAATGAGTGCTTTCATGTATTGGGTTAGCCCAGGAGAGTTTTTAAGCGAGGGTTTATTAGGATTCATGTGAAAACCCTAGGATATATAGACCTGGGTATTATAACTTTTATAATAAATGTGGAATATAATTGAGCTTTTCTCCCTAACTCTCTTCTCTCTTCTCTCTGGTTTCAATACTAAAATCCTAGATTCCATCCTCTTCTCTCTTTTTTCTTAGATCTTCTTCAGTTTGCTAGATTAACATCCAGATTCATGCAAGAGATCGCTTCTGCGGTTGTGGTTCTGAGCAGCCATAGTTACAATAAACAGGATTGGCACTAAAGGAAGGGCTGTCTGAGCTCTTGTTCTAAAAGAAGTATCCAGTCAAATTTTTTCCTCTCTCTTCTTCGACTCTTTTTCCTTTGATCTTTCTTATGTTCTAGTAAGATGCCACCTAGGAAGGCTCCTTCCTATCAATCTATTGCTTCTATCACTAGATCCAACCCGTAGTCAGTGGATCAGCCCATCCCAGCCCCATCGTCTACACCTCAACCTCCTCCACTGATGATACTGGTGGGAATGGAGCAGTTTAACCTACTGGTATAGTAGTTAAGAGGCCTCACAGAGGCAATGCAGACCATGCAATAGGCTCCGATGCCAGCACCATCGGAAAGACCATCACCAAAACACCAAAATGCGGTGCTAAGAAGGCCTAACGGGATATGTCAACCAGTAATCCCTAGAAGGAAAAAACAAAAAGTAGAGAGCCCTTATTCCAAGCATGACTCTACCCCCAGAAAGTCTTTGCCCCCATCAAGCCAACTATACTTTGACATTCATGATCGAGATGATATCCTCGATTAGAAGCTCCAAAAGATAAATCGATGGATCAAAGAACTCCACCATGCTATCCCTATCTGTAATGATGATATCTGCACCAACCCTCCATTCTCCTCTCAGATCATGCAGGAGCCTATCCCACCAAATTTCAAACTCTCCCAATTTGGAAGTTATGATGAGACTTCAGATCCCATCAACCATCTCGAAGCTTTTCGAACTATGATACTGCTCCATGGTGCACTGGATGCCATTATGTGCTGAGCTTTTCCCTCTACCTTGAAGGAAGCAGTAAGAAATTGGTACTCGGACCTCAAACTGGATACCATCTACTCCTCCAACCAACTGAGCTCTAGTTTATGGTTCACTTTATCAGCAGTCAGCATCAAAGATGAGGTTTGGACTCTCCTATCAATATCAAGCAAAAGAAAGGAAAGTCCATCCAAGCTTATATCAGCCACTTCAATACTACTACTTTAAAGGTCTGAAATCTGGATCACTCAGTTGCTATGGCTACACTGAAAGATGGCCTTCTAAAGAATAATTTTCTTTTCTCTTTGGAGAAGAAGTATCCTAGGACTTCACCGACATGTTGGCTCAGGCCGAGGGCTATGCCCGAGCCAAAGAAGCTTTGAAGCTTCGAGATGATGAAGCCACAGGAGAGTGGTAGATTGGAGAATCTAGCAAGTCCACACCTGTAGAAAAGCTCAACGAAGCTCGATCGCATTCTAGGATCCCTCCTGAATGTAGACGAACCCAAACTCCACCTCGAGCTCGTCGACCAAGAAGCCCACACTGGAGGATGCGGTGAAGTCCTCTCCTAAAAAATTTCATAATTCTCTCCTCTAAATGCTCTAAAAACTTAAGTGCTGATGAAAATCAAGGAGCAACTACCAAGAACAAAAAAAATGCAATCTCATCCAAGCAAGTGCAATCCAAATAAGTATTGCTTGTATCATCATAACTACGATCACAACACTGAAGAATGCATCTAGCTCCAAGACGAAATTGAAGAGTTGATCAAACGAGGTCGATTGGACTAGTTCCTATGATGTTGGCCAGAAAGGGAAGATCGATTGAGGGCTCTTCCATTGACCCCGACTTGGGATCATCAATACTATCGCTGGGGCACATTGGCAAGAAGAGGCTAGTGGATCGGTGGAGCCAGCAAAGAAGTGGAGGATTGAAGAATCCATTGCTTTAACCGAAGAAGATACACAAGGGGTTCAATTTCTGCATAATGATATAGTTGTAATTACTTTAAATATTATAATTATAATATACACCATGCCTTGATCGATAATGAAAGTTTTGCTAATGTTTTATTTTATGATGCTTTCTCCAAAATATCTTTACCTGATAGTTGTATGGAACCAATAAATTCTTCATTGGTGGGTTTCACCAATGATGCTGTACCGATTGAAGGAATAATTTCTTTACCAATTATAGCAGGTCAGTACCTAAAATAATCCAGAGCTTAGGTTGATTTTCTGATGGTAAAGGCTCTCTCTACCTACAACAGGCTTCTTGACTGATCTAAATGGAATGCACTTCGAGCTGTGGTATCGATATATTATTTAAAGATGAAGTTTCCAACAAAATACGGAGTGGGAGAAATTAGGAGAGATTAAGCTCTGCATGCAATTGCTACACAATTGCCCTACAAGAGGAAAGCAACCAAAACTTTATCCAATGGATGGACTTGATGTCTGTGATGATCTAATTAAGGAATGAGAGGAATCGATCAACAACCTTGTGACCATCTCTTTGCATGATGAAAATGAGGATCATACAGTATAGATTGGTTCAAATTTGGAGGCAGAAGTTAAAACGAAGCTCATCATCTTTTTGCGAAGGAATATTGATGTCTTCGCTTGGGTTCTTGCATACATGCCTGGTATCGATGCTGAAGTTATGGAGAATCAGTTGGGTATAGATCTAAAGCATTGGCCTGTAAAGCAAAAGAAACATAGCTTCGCACCAAAGCTATAGAAGGTAATAATGGATGAGATAGACAAGTTCCTCAAAGCCAAGTTCATTTGGGAGGTATCCTACCCAGATTAGATTGCAAATATTGTTCTCGTCAAGAAGCCAAATGGCAAGTAGAGGATGTCCATAGACTTCACTGATTTGAACAAAGCCTATCCAAAAGATAGCTACCCCCTACCTAGAATTGATCAACTAGTGGATGCAACTTCGGGCCATGAGCTTCTCACTTTCATGGATGCCTCTCCGACTATAACTAAATCCAAAATGGCACCAGAAGATGAGGAGAAAACTACTTTTATTATTAATCATGATTTTTATTGTTACAGAATTATGTCGTTTGGACTTAAAAATGTAGGTGCAACCTACCAGTGCTTGATGAATAAAATATTCAAGAAATAGATAGACTGTAATATGGAAGTTTATGTGGACTATATGCTCATCAAAAGCCTCTCTTCAGAAAATCACATTGCCAATCTAGAAGAAACAATCAAGATACTCTGAAAATATAAAATGAAGCTGAACTCTATCAAATGTGCTTTTGGAGTGACTTTGGGGACGTTCTTGGGATTTATGGTGTCCAAGTGTGGCATTGAAGCTGTTACCTAGAAGAACAACCCAAGAGGAGGGGGTGAATTGGGTTTTTCAAAAATATTTAGATTACTAAGTGTATGTACAGAATTAGAATACTACTATGCTAAAAATACAGTGATCAAATGAGTAGAAAATAATGATAGATGATGAAATAAATCACACACACAAAGCCATAAAATTTTTATAGTGGTTCGGTGTCAAACCCAACACCTACGTCCATTTCTCAAGCACTCCACTTGAGAATTTTACTATAATCTCCAAGATTACAGTAAGATTATTTTTCTTCCAAGTTCATAATCTAAATTCAATTAATTTTGCAGACTAACCAACCAAAATCTAACCCCAAGCCACTCTTAGGCTTGTACAAATCTAATTCAAGGCTTGGATGAGCCTATCCCTCAAGTTTCAAACCTTTTGAAACTTGAAATATAAAAATTTGAATGTGCAAAATTTTAAAGACAAACAAACTCCTTAAAGAGCTGATTTGAAGTTTTGATGCACAAGCTAAGTTGTTGAAGGGCTTTTGCAATGAATGCTCCCTTTCTTCACTTGAGATTGCCTTGATTGCACAGCTGGTTGAGTGGTTGAATAGCAATGAAGGCTTTTTAAAGCTCACTATTTGGAATCCCTTTTCTTCATACCCTAGGGGTTGCTAGGGTTTCAATAAGATCGCCATCCCTTCTCTCGAATCCTTGTTGTTGTTTTTGCAATCATCAAGTAGCAAGGATTATTCCCAATAGCCAGAGCTTTCCTCGGGCCCATCTGCAGTCTATGTTGATTCTAGTACCCACTAAGGAATTAGGATAATTTCTTGAATTGGAGGTAGAGGCTGCCAATTCCTATAAAATAGTGGAAGAATCTTTTGATTAAAGTCCAGATCTTAAGGCTTAATAAATTATTTATTAATTAGGTTTTTAGTTCTCCTATATGTAGTTAGGGCCAAACCTAAGTTGCTCCATGCACTGTTAGATAGTGTCATACTTATGGGACCCAACTTCGATAATAAGTATCGGAAGTTAAACATTGTTCAGCAGTACATTGTTCATCCGCACGAAGAGGTTCATGCTAAGGCTTCTATGCCTAGTCTAAACAAAAGATCCATGACTAACCCAAATCAAGAAGAGTCCGTCCACTATTAGAAGCAAGGGCACTATCCTTAGTACCTTGCTTTTCGTTGTAGGGTTTGATCGACACAGTGGAAGTAATAGATTTCAAAAATTTGGTCTATCAAACCCTAATTCCTAGGACTGGCCTTGATGAATTTCAATCATATACAAATAAAGTAAATAAATTTAAGAAACATATTCTTAAATATCTGATTTAGTGAAGAATTATTTTCACAAGGTGCCCACATGTTTGCCCTCCAATGGTGATCCACATGAGAATTAGGTTCAAGAACAATCCTTCCTGAATCCTTACTTGTTGAATTCTGAACTAGAATTCATGGCCTTTCTTCCTCCTCTTTTATTTTTTCTCTTAGCTCTCTTAAATAATCTTTCTAACCCTTATCTTAATTAAGAATCCTTGTATTGGATAAGACCTTGTCTAAAGGAAGACTCCTTGTCTTACCAATACCTTGTCTAAAAGAAAGGAAGAAAATTAAGACAAGCTACTTGAATTGGAATACCCGACACTTTCACTATATCCTATTTATAGATCCAGATGAGGCATGAATAGCACCCATTCCCATGCCCTAATTAACTATCCAAAAGAAGTATCAAGGGGCTAGATAAGTCCCTTAATGTAGAAGGTCCCTTAGAGGTGCCTAGAAATCACGTAATAAGTGGTTTCTGCCTTTGAATAATCGTATATATGACTCTCCAAAATTTATTCCAAATTTTTATTCAATTTACCTTCTGATATGGTGTGGACAAGAGAGAGAGAGTCCCAGATTAGACACCTATCTAAGAGCCTTCATACAGAAGGACTCTTAGGTGCCTTTTAATCTGAAACTAAGCAATGTTTCGTGTTATTTCCCGAGAGATTTAATTTCTATGCCTAATATATTTGACTTGGTCAAATATTATAGGCACCACATAAGAGAGAGAGAGGATTAGAGGGATGTCTCATCTGGTCAAAGTCCTAATGCAGAAGGAGTAAGACTCCTTCTGCACACCAAAAACCATGCGCCCTTAATAAAATGCACGCCACCTCTAATGAAGAGGTTTAGGCACCTAGGACTTTTCCTCTTGGGTGTCCAGATAAGTGCCAAGTGTTGCAATCTAATTGCAACCCCTTCTGGCTCAACCTAACTATAAGTTTAATAAAAATTGGTTAGACAAAAGTCTAAGGATTTGAACCAAAATTGATTTAGTAAAGAATTAGATTAGCTAACATGTGCTAGCATGCTAGTTAGCCACCTAATTAGGATCCGATGATCCTAAAATTAATTCTTGATCAATTATTTTATGTATGTGATCCATTGGACTCCACATCAAGCCAGCAGTAGGCCCGAGTGCATTTTAATCTAATCCAATTAGACTCAATATCAATCGATTAGGGTTAATGCCAACCCGATTTCTCTAATTAGAAGAACCATCTAATTGAGGATCGAATTAATCTCATTAATTTAACCAAACCCACAAATCAAGATTGACGTCTAGCAATGTATCAGGACTATCCAGAAGATATGAAATTTAGTAAAAACACCAAATATGTCCTTCAGTGGTAAGTAACCATGCAATTTAATCCCTCGATCATCCTGCATCCCGAATATGTTTATGAGTATGGATAAATGTCAAACTCAAACATATATTCATGTCGATTCTCTATCAATTAATGATAACTCTAATGAATGATTAGAAATCCTATCTAATCTTCATACTGCTCTGGCCAAAGTCTTACTGAATTATCAATTGATGAGAATACATAGAATGTCATCTCTTCTTACTACGAGTGATCGATTTCTTATTGATCTACTCATAATCTTCATACATACTTGATTATATCCAGAACACCTTGTTCATGACTTAAATATTGATAAGTATCATAAATTCACCAATAAAAGTATTAATTTATTAATTAATTTATATTAATTTTTAAAAATTAATGATCAATTTATATATATTTTTGAGAAATTAATATTTTTATTAATTAAAAAATTAATTAAAAAATAATAAAAATTAAAAAATAAAATTTTATTATCAATAGAAAGAGCTTATTTTTTTTATCATAATGAAATAAGTTTCGAATAAAACGGAGAAGATATGAATTTCTAAAGAAATAAAATAAATAAAAAATTAAATAAAAAAAAATGGCTCAGTCGGCTCTGCAAGCCAAGCCACCAAGCCAAGCCAAGCCACCAAGCCAAGCCAAGCTGTCAAAGCCGACTCAACCACAGAAGCTGCCAGTCGGTCTATGATCCAGGCGTAGACCGCTAGTTCAGTGACAACCGACGAATCATGGAGCGACACGTGGTATACCTAGATCCTTAAAGGGTTCACAAAAAATCCATCGTGGTCTACAGGATAAAAAGATAATTTCGCAACAAAGCAGCGAGCGCTGATTGGTTACAGTGTATGGTGTAGTCGATCCACGCGGTCCATGGGAATAGTAATTGTACGATCAGACAGTTGCAATAGCTTGCGGTCAAGATCGAATGGTGGAGGGAGTTTTTTCACACGGATCACCATCCAATGGCAACGCTCGATCCAGGGGATGATTCGATGATCCAGAATGCTCCCAATGGTGATCAGTACTCCCGACACATGATCAGCGGCGAAATTTTCTCCATCAACGTATGATCGGATGGCCAAAATTTAATCCGACCTGATCTGGGCTGATACACATCCGATTTTGATGATTTTTGGTCCATTGGATTCCTATCAATGGTCAGATTTCATCCAGAGCAATAAAATTTATCTAGGACTTCTTTTAATCCAATTTTTACTCAAATTTCTTCATATTTTGATGATCAAAGAGCTCCTTAGTCCCACATTGCCCAGAAGAAAACTCTCCAGCCCTCCTAGCTCTATAAAAAGGATCCCAGGCCTCTAGAAATCAATATCTTTGATCAAGGTGAAGCTTTGGTATAGGGTAGAGCCACGTTTTGGATCAGAGGCTTCAAAGCAATGGATTCCAAGAAGAAGAGCTGAGCTTCTACACCATCTTTCTATCAATGCCGATCCAAGATCAGAGATCGATCTATTTTAATTTTTTTCTTCCTTTTGTATATTTAAATTATAAAATTTTAATTAATGTAATATTTATTTTTATGTTCTTTAATTTTATGCTCTTTATTTTTATTATAATTTAATTTCTATATTTTAATTATTGCTTTTTATTTTCCTTCTAGTAGATGCTAAGATCTAACTAGTAGATCTTAGTACCAAGTTTTCTTTTCTGCATAATTTAATTTTCACTTTGCAATTTTAAATTTTTGACTTCAAATTCTATTTTTAAATTTATTTTCTTTTAAAAAAATCAAAGATTTTAAATCTAAAAATACTATCTTTTCTATGGATTCGATCCAACTCACTGCTATTTACATATTTTTAATTATTTCAAGAAGTCGGATTAAAACTAATAAAGATGGTGTCTTAACGACAACATCACATTCCTATCAAGTTTTTAGCACCATTGTCGAAGATTATATTTTATTTTTTATCTTATTTTTTTAAATTTATTTTAAATAAATTAAAAATAATTTTGGCAAATCTATCAAGTTTTTGGCACCATTGTCGGGAAAGGCACGGACATTAAATTTTTTATCTCTTTGATTTTTCTATCAATAAATTATAAATAAAATTTTTATTTTCTTATAAATATTGCTTGCTAACTTTTTTTATTATTTTATAGAAAAAGAGATTAAAGAACAAAAAGAATCAAGAGTTTTGCTTGGTGAGATCAATTCTAACCCTAGTCCTCTTTTTTTTATTTTATTTATTTATTTATTTTATTTTTAAATTAATTTTTAAAAAAAATATCCATTCAAATCTAATTAAAAATCTCATGACAAGATTAGAAATCCTAACTATTTAGAGCATGCATCATATTAGTTTTATTTTTATTTTTATTTTTATTTTTTTTGGTGATTGCTGAAGGTAAGGTAAGCCTTTCAGAATTCAATTAGTTGCATGCATCTAGTTTAAATTGCATAGAACCCTTTGATTGAAATTTTTGTGCATATTCATATTAAACCAAATTAAGGGCAACACCCAATTAAATAAGATAAGGTGGGGATTTGATCACCCTTCCTTGGCCCATAAACAACCAACCAGCATCCTGCATTGACCTAAGTTTTTAATTTTAAAATCAATTAGACATCAGCCCTAGGAACTCGAGCTCAATAGGATAAGAAATCCTAAGAGTTGAACTAGATTAGGATTAGTCAATTTGACTGGTGTCTAGAAAAGTGGTTCAGGGACGACTGGACCCGAAGGAAGGTGGTTTCTAATTGGTTCCGTTAGCTTATCTGGTCAAGCACAATTGGTATCTAAGACAAGCAATGGGGGGGCTCCCACCAATCTTATACTTATCTGGCCAGTTAATTGGCTGATCCTACACTTGAAGGGCTTGAAGGTTACCTTGACAGTTAGGAGCTATCTAGATCTAGAATAACCATGTCAGGATTGATTGATCAACTTGATTGCTAACCAACATTAAACCTAATTAAACCTAATTCTTCTCTCTCTTCTTAGTTCTAGGACTCTTTAGGACCTCTTCTTTAGAACTTTTCTTTCTTTCTTCTTCTTTCTCCTTTAAAAATAAAATAAAATAAAATAAAATAAAAATTAAATTAAACTAACTAAAAAAATATTAAAAATAATAATTAAATTAAATTAAATTAAAATTAATAAATAAAATAATTAAAAAAATTAATTTTTAAATATAATAAAATAATTAAAAAAATATAAAAATATTCCAAAAAATTTTTGAACCACACGTTAGGGTTGCACTAGTGCATGCATGATAGAAAATTGTTTTACCTGATCTAGTTGAACCCAACCATAAAATCAAAAGGCTGAATTGTATTAAACTCGATAACCAAATGACTAAAAATTTTAGAGAACCACCTAAGCAGATGAAGGAATACTTTATTCCTTCCACCTATAACCCATCGACTTATATCCAATTATCTAAAATTCATGCTACCCACTATGAGATCAAGCCAACCACAATCCAGATGCTCCCATCTTTCTATGGGAACACCAATAAAGACCCTTACAAACATCTGAATGAATTCTTAAAAATCTGCTCTACGATGAAAATTCAAAATTTAACTAATGATGCCCTCAGACTAATTTTATTTTTCTTATCATTAAAAGACAAAGCCAAGTAATGGCTTGGCATAATAGGAAGACCAATTAAAACTTGGGCTGACTTGCAAAGTGAATTTCTTAAAAAAATGTATCCCATAGGCCGAACCAATACTATGAGACGAGCTATCACTGAATTTGCTCAGCTTCTAGGGGAACAGATTCACGAGTCATGGGAGAGACTTAAGAAACTTCTTAGAAAATGTCCACACCATGGTCTATCTAAGTGGCAAATAGTACAAGCTTTCTATGAAGGTTTAGGAGATCAATATAAGCAGATGGTTGATGCATCTTATGGAGGTACTTTCATGAGCAAAAGTGAGGATGAAGCTTATATCTTATTTAAAATCTTAAGTGAAAACTCTATTAACCATACTTCATTATTCTCTCATGAAAGATCAATTTCTCAACAAAAATGGGCAAAAATTTATGAGATCAAAACTCCAGAACTTAATTCTAAGACAGACTTGAACATAATAGCACAAAAATTAGATAAAGTCAATCTTATTGCCCAGAAATTAGATCAATTCCTAAATTTAGGTCAACAATCTCCTACACAATACACACCAGCTTCTAATTATCAGAAATTTGCTCTATTTGTACTAGTCCAACACATCATGTAAATGAATGTCCCATGGCTGCACAATTACCACATCTTATCCAAAAACAAGTCCAAGCTGCTCAAGGTTACTCCAAACCACTTAATGACTCATATTCAAATTCATATAACCCTGGTTGGAGAAACCATCCTAATTTCTCTTGAAAACCATAACAAACTCAGGCTCAGACCCAAATCCCACCAGTCCAAAATTATCAAAATAGGCCCCAATACCAGAACTATGCCTATAATAAGGGATAACCTAGTCAGTCTTCTCAACCACTGCATTATAATCAGCCCTCATACCCACCTCCTCAATAGACCAATCTAGCAGACGATAAATTCAATCAACTTCAACAATTGATTCTAAGCCACCAACAATCAATTCTGACCCAACAATAATCAATTGCCAGGCTAGAATCTCAAATAGGATAATTAGCTGAGTTTAGCATGAGGAGAGAACCAGATCAATTACCAAGCCAACCAATTGCAAATCCTAAAAATAATTCATCCAATGTCTATCAACCACCTGGATTTACTCATCCATCTAACATTCCACCTAAGAATCCCCAATTAGAAAATGCTAAAGCAATATCTAAACTTAGAAGTGGTAGGATTCTTAAGGACCCATACCAAGATCAGATGATAGGGGCTAATACTGATGAAAAATTTGAAGAAGAGGTTAGTACTAAGACTAACCACATAGAAGATCCCAAGTCAGGAACTAGTACTGATGCTGGTTCTAGTTCAAATGAGATAGACATAGGAAAAAAGAGAATAGATGATTTACCCAAGACTTATAAACCTAATATCTTGTTTCCTTCAACCCTAGAAGCCGATTCTTTTTACAAAAATCAAGAGGCATGTAATGAAATATCAATGGAGTTGTTTAAACGAGATCATATTAATTTACCTTTAGAATTAAAATCACCTTTAGTCACCCTTCTAGTACACATTGAATCAAACTTAACTTCTAAAACTCCATTCATAAGCATCTTAGAAAAACAAATAGAAGAAATTCTTAATAAACATGGATCTGAGAATGGGATCATAAATTATGTTTCTAAAATTAATAATAATTATATCAATAAAGGGATAAGAAATTACCTTCCTGAGATTGGCAATCCAAAATCATTGGAATTTGTCAATCCAATATTTGACACAGAATAGTTAAGCTGCATTGTGTCTGATTGAAAACGATAAACCTAGCGCTTATTGGAAGGCAACCCAATATTTAATTTTTTTTAGTTTAATTTATCTTTTTATTTAATTTTTTTAGGATAATTTGAATAAGCTGGAGGGAGAGCTTAAATTTTTAAAGACATATGCTGGACCAAAAATATAGTCAGATATATTCTTTCATGTTCTTTATTACATCCTTTATTTTTTCTTCTCCATTGAGGATAATGTCGATTAAGTTGAAGAAAAAGAAAAATAAAAATTTTAAAATTTTAAGTTCTCAAAAAAGTTAGTATTTAATATTTAGATAACTGATTATGCTTAAGAATTGAATTAAACTAAGCATTTTTAAAAAAAATTGATGCATAGATCAGAGAATCTATGAGATATTGAGGAATCAAGTATTAAAAAAATTCAATAAAAAATTAAGTATAGAATATAAAAAGTTTTTTCTTGGAGTATTTCTAATTTTTTCTACTAGCATCAAAGAAAAATCTACTTTTTATAAGCTTATGTAGGATAACTATACGTTTCTTCATATAAAAAATTAAATAAAATAGTTTTTAAGTACTTCTCACTGAGTAATTGGGCTTCTTTGCTTAAGCAAGCATTGAGCTTTGAATCAAAAGGTGGAAAGGGCAAAGAAGCTTATTCTAAAGCTAGTCTTAACTCGTAGTCTATTTGATTCGAGCTAGTAAGCCCGAGGAATATTCTATACCTAGTGCCCTAAAGCTAATTAGTTTGGAAGTCATTGGCCCAAGACTCGCTACATGGATCAAATAGAAAGCTCAATGGGTTAAGACACTTAATAGTGGTACAACGTTAAAAAAAAAATATTGGTTTTTCACCAAGTAACCGAATCCCATTGCCTAAATAAGCAATGATATTTGCATCAAAAAGTGGATAATGTGAAAATAAAAATTAATAAATGAAGGACGAAAGTAGTAATACGCTTGCCTATGTGAAAGTTTAGATAAATCAGAGATAAAGGTGGGATAATTTAGAAAAAAATTTAAAAAATTTAATATTTTTTACTTAATTTTTCTATTGATAAGTATTAATATCCTAATGATATATTTCACTTAAGCTTTACTGAATATCGATGGCCATTTTGAAAACTGTTTAGGTAAAATTCGAAATTCTAAAATTAAAAGGTATTTAAAACTAAATTCTTTCTTTACTCGAGGATGAACAAAGCTTAAGTTGGAGGATATGATAAGTATCATAAATTTACCAATAAAAATATTAATTTATTAATTAATTTATATTAATTTTTAAAAATTAATAATCAATTTATATATATTTTTGAAAAATTAATATTTTTATTAATTAAAAATTTAATTAAAAATAATAAAAATTAAAAAATAAAATTTTATTATCAATAGAAAGAGCTTATTTTTCTTATCACAACGAAATAAGTTTCGAGCAAAACGAAGCTAAAATGGAGAAGATATGAATTTTTAAAGAAATAAATTAAATAAAAAATTAAATAAAAAAAAATGGCTCAGTCGGCTCTGCAAGTCAAGCCACCAAACCAAGCCAAGCCGTCAAAGCTGACTCAGCCATAGAAGCCATCAGTCGGTCCACGATCCAGACGTAGACCGCCAGCTCAACGACAACCAATGAATCACGGAGTGACACATGATGGACCTAGACCCTTAAAGAGTTCATAAAAAATCCATCACGATCTACAGGGTAAAAAGGTAATTTTGCATCAAAGCAATGAGTACTGATTGATTACAGTGTATGGTGTAGCTGGTCCATGTGGTCCATGGGAACAATAATTGTGCGATCGGACGGTTGCAGTAGCTTGCGATCAAGATCAAACGGTGGAAGGAGTTTTTTCATGCGAATTGACATCCAATGGCAGCACTCGATCCAGGGGATGATCCAACGATCCATAACACTTTCGACAGTGATCAGGACTTTCGACGCACGATCAGCAGCCAGATTTTCTTCATCAATGCATGATCGGATGGCTAGAATTTAATCCGACCTAATCTAGACTGATACACATCCGATTTTGATGATTTTTGGTCCATTGGATTCCTATCAATGGTCAGATTTCATCCAGAGCAATAAAATTCATCCAAAACTTTTTTTAATTCAATTTTTACTTAAATTTTTTTTATTTTAACGATCAAAGAGCTCCTTAGTCCCACATTGCCCAGAAGAAAACTCTCTAGCCCTCCTAGCTCTATAAAAAGGACCCCAGGCCTCTAGAAATTAATATCTTCGATTAAGGTGAAGCTTTGGTATAGGGTAGAGCCATGTTTTGAATCAGAGGCTTCAAAGTAATGGGTGCCAAAAAGAAGAGCTGGGCTTTTACACCATCTTTCTGCCAATGCCGATCCAAGATCAGAGATCAGCCTATTTTAATTTTTTTATATATATTTAAATTATAAAATTTTAATTAATATAATATTTATTTTTATATTCTTTAATTTTATGCTCTTTATTTTTATTATAATTTAATTTCTATATTTAATTATTACTTTTTATTTTTCTACAAGTAGATGCTAAGATCTAACTAGTAGATCTTAGTACCAAGTTTTTTTTCTGCATAATTTAATTTTCACTTCATAATTTTAAATTTCCAACTTCAAATTCTATTTTTAAATTTTTTTTTAAAAAAAATTAAAGATTTTAAATCAAAAAATACTCTCTTTTCTGTGGATTCGATCTGACTCACTACTATCTATGCATTTTTAATTATTTTAAGAAGTCGGATTAAAACTGATAAACATGGTGTCTTAATGACAACATTGCATTCCTATCAAATATCATGATTGAGTATGAATCAAAAATATGGGTTTATGTGCATAAGGTACCATGATGGTCTCAGGTCTAAGGATCACTTGCACAACTTTCACTTAGAGAACCATCTTTTAATATACAAATAACGTTCCATAAGATGTTTTCTTTAGCGAGTCAATTCAGTGAACTCATTCCTCGATGAGCACCCACATCCTTGTATTAGTATCCCCACATAAGTGGCTTGTGAGATTGGCCATCCTCCCTATTGAGCATACAAAGGATGTGCTAGTCTATCAAGAACATTGATCTCCGACTCAATATTTCTATGATCAGGAATATTTAAGATTAGAATCTTAAGGTTTTAGGTCTCACAGGCATGACCCATTCATAACCCCTAAAATCATTGTTCTAATCTTTGGGGTTCATCATAATCTATAATAGATGTAACTACAATGATGAATCAAATGCCTTAATTTATTAATATTAGAATAAATATCATTACATGAGTTGAGAATTATACAAAAATGTCCCATCATACCACATATGTGATTGGCTTATAGGGCTATTAGATGTGTGCCCTAGAAGCCAGATTGACCGATACTTGTAAAATATTTTCTAGGAGTATTTTCATAATATTGACTTAAAATTAATAAATAGGTTAATTATTCTATCACATTGTGTATTAAAGTATCTATGATACATCTTTTAAGTTAACAGACATGATAGCACATATTCTCAAGAGTTGAGAATTTAAAACATGTGTTATCATAATTAACTCATAAACTGCTCTTGATCGTAGGATCATCACAAAAATGGTGATCGATCAGAAAGATCGATGTACGATCACTTTCCTAGGATAGACGAGTCTTAAGTCTATGATGTAGAGACATCAGAGTGAGAGTATAGATACTCATTGAGAATGAGGGCATTGAGTGTGACCACCTCATGCAATCATAAGAGAGTTTACTTTCTCATCGATAGTTAGCTCGATGCTACAGCGTGTGTCTGGTTCTTTAACCTGAGGTGCATCGACAGTTCATCTTAAGGGTGTTATAGTTTGACTACACCATAACTCGATCTCCTAGCCATTTGAAATTTTGAGATGTATGTTGGCTATAGCATGTTCATTGTAGGAACTAGATCGCACTAGGGGTTGCTTGGTTCGTAATTGGACTCAAAATCAGAATGAAAATTGAAATGGATTGAAATCAGAATTGGAATGGACAAATCCTCGAAAGTGTTTGGTTTATGATTGGAATCGAAATCGAAATCAGAATGGGAATGAAAATTTGAATTCATAGAAAAGAGTGGAGATTGAGTTTTAGGTAGATTGGGCCATTCCCATTCCATCCTGTAATTAGAATCGAAATGGGACTCTCCCCAACCAAGTGGTTGGAATGGGAGTCATCCATTCCCATTCTAATTTTGGACCCCTACTCCCCCCAACCAAGCATCCCCTAAGAAGAGATCTATCAACCTCTGTAGAGGAGGAGTGGTTCTATAATGATCATGAGATTGAGTCCTAAAACCCATAGCTATGGTAGTGTAAAATAATAGAAAGAAGTTTCTATTAAGATTTCACATCGAACTCGAATCGAATGATTCATTCATATGATGGGTGTTGGGTTTGATGAGTTTACTTTAACTCTAATCCTGTCGGGGCTCATGATAGAAGAAGCCAATAACATAGGTAGCTACATCGAGAGGTTTGCTATTCAGTTCTGATGGATTGCCACCATATAGTGCTAGGTGTCACTGGTGGATTTTGTGATCAATTAAAATTATCATGATGATCAATAATTCTAATTGGGTGAATTAGAAGAGTTCTGGTCCATCGAAAGATGTTTCAATAATATCAATGATGGAGATCGCAACATATCCCATTACCACATAGAACTGAACCTAACTAGATTACACAAACAAGGGTTTGGGTCTAGATGTCATCAATTGAGCTAACCAATTTCATTGATTTAGATTAGATCCAATTAGGTTCAAGAAAATCATGCTAGCACACGATTGAGCCTAATATTCTCCTTCTGTAGTCTTTCTAGTTTGTCTTGACTGAGCCAAATTAGATTTGGCTCATCCGAAAGTCTTGTATAGACTTGACTTGGTCTAATTGGAGCTTATCCCAGTCAAAATAGGCTTATCCTAGTCCAAATAAGGCTTGTCCTGATGAGATCAGGGCTTGTCCTAAAATCATGAGATGAAATTTGGACAAGCCTCTCCCAAAAATTCTATAGGAATTTATCTTGATCTGACTGGACCTTGTCCTAGCCTGATCAAGGCTTGTCTTAAATCTCATAAGATGGGATCAGGATAAGAGTTGTCTTAACCAAATCAGGGTTTGTCCTAAAATTATTAGATGAAATTTGGACAAGGCTCTCTTGGACACCTTGTATGGATTTATCTTGATTAGACTAGACCTAGTCCTGTCCTGATCAAGGCTTATCTTAACTTGATTAGGACTTACCTTAATTCCATTAGATGGGACTAGAATAAGGCTTGTCATAAATCTCATAAGATGGAAATAGGACAAGGGTCAAGAGTTAACCCAGTTTGTAGGAAAGAAGGAAGAGGGGGCGTGCACCCCCTAGAGATTTCCTAGGGTCGTGCACCCCAGGAATTCCATAAGGGAGAGATGGGTGCACATCCCCCTTTGGTCATGCACCCCATATGGATAATGTGGAGAACCCCTTTTGAAGAGGATTTGAAAGGGTCAATGCATTTGAACTTGATTTAAATTCAAGGGAGATAAGTTGCTTGCGCCACCCTCCTTCCTATCCTTTTGTTCCACACCATTTTCTCTAAATTTTGTGCAACAAAATTAGAAGAATTAGAGGGTGGGGCATGGAGATCAAATATAGCCCTTCTGCATGTTATCTTTGACCTAGTCAAAGTCACATGTGAAGGGACTCTTAGTTTGGTCTATTTAAAGGGCCCTATGCAAGCTGTTATGCATCAAAATTACTTTCTGGCAAAGCCCTACCAAAATCTCCATCTCCATGCCTCATATTCTAGATCTCTTCCTCTTCTCCATGCCCAAGGGATTGGGTGACAATCAGAGATCAAGGTTGGTCCCTGATCCTGCAAAGGGTGCGCGACGAGTTCCCAGATCGAGAGACGAAGGTGCTGCCCTTAAAGATCAGTTCGAAGGCTTTATGGAGTGACTTCAGATCTGATCTTTGGAGATCAGATCTAGTAGGAGATGGCTTCTAGATCTAATCCAAGTAGACTTTGGTAGAGGTCGGGCGCGTGCATGGCTAAACTCAGAACCTCGACAATAACAGATCATCGCTACAGAATGAATGGTTTACTCGATCAAGTGATATCAGATATCATTATTTTT
The DNA here is from genome assembly GCA_006176705.1 of Cocos nucifera. Classification (NCBI taxonomy): domain Eukaryota; kingdom Viridiplantae; phylum Streptophyta; class Magnoliopsida; order Arecales; family Arecaceae; genus Cocos; species Cocos nucifera. Next base: position 135,577 of record QRFJ01001686.1, read on the forward strand.
AATTTATTTTTACTTCTAATTTTAGATCAATTTAATCAAATATAAGAACTCTCAAATCTAATGAAATTATAGAAAATATTTTAAAATATTTTGCTATAAATCTGATCCAATCAAAAGGATCATGTGGTAGGAAAATCTCACTTTTTTCTTCAACTGGTATCAGAGCCAAGTTGCCAATTTTAGATCTATCTTTAATTTTGATCTAAAATTATTTTTTATGATCTAATTATTTTATTTTTAAATGTTACATGGGATGTAATCAGATCTAAAATCAAAAATTGCATGTTTTAAATTAATATATATTTGATATATACAATGCATGTTCTAATCTAGATTTGTAGTTCTATATCATGATAGTTTTCAAATATATTTTAGATTAGATCTGATTTAATTTTTTATAATTTGATCATTTAAGTTTTAGATGTTACATTAGATATAATTAGATCCAAAACATAAGATCTAATTTAAAATTTTGATATATATGATATAGGTAGCGACGTCTAGACTAGATCTATAGTTTAATGTTATAGTCTAGATCAAAAAATTTTATGAAATATTTATTTAATTTTCTAAAGATTATATAATTTAATTAGTTAAGTTTTAGATATTATATGTGATATAATTAAATCTAAAAGCATGAGATGTATTTAAAAATTTCATATGGATGACATATGCAATGCATGTCTAAACTAGTTTCATAGATCTATGCCATGAGTAGTCAAGATTAAAAAAAATTTTATGATGAGATCATTTAAGATTTTATTTTTAAATATTATATCAGATATAATCAGATCTAAAATATAAATTTAAATGTTAAATTTGATACATGAAATGTATGCAAAACATGTATAGATTAGATGTTAAATCATGTAATAGTTATATACTTTAGATCTAATAGTTTTGTAGTACAGTTCCTATTTTTGATTAAGGCATTCTCCTTGGCCATCCGATCATAAAAGTAAAAAGGATTTAAAGGCCCTCTCTTCACATTCGATCAGGTGCTCTTATGGCATGTGGGGTGCTGCGCATTTGTCCTTAATTAGAAATCAAAATTTAATTTTCTACAAAATTCTAGATCCTCAAATCCTAGGATTTTTAATATATACTTTATTTTTGAATCCTTGACTTAATTAAGAATTAAGTTTATGAAATCAATTAAGTCTAAAATTATAAATTTTTAGATCCAAGATACCTTCATAAAACATGGGTTCGAGTGTGGGTGGCTCAATTAGGTCTAGTGGTTGATCAAACCAAATCAAGAGTTGGTTAGGTGGGATCAAGAGTACTTAAATTTGACCAGTCCAATAGGATTAAATCTGGATCAAGATCAACTCACAGTCACATGTAGTCAATCAAGTTAAGACCTAATTTGGCTCCATGATTTGAGCTTGGATTGTAGGCTAACCCGATCATTTTTGGTCAGACAAATTGGTGTGTAAGGTAAGTTTGGCAGATACAACCAGTGATCTTTAATTAGAAGCTACTCGATCTAAATACGTTCACAACGAATTAATGGCATATTCCTCCAACTGATCTCATTTACCTGGCCAATTGGGTTGACCCAATTCTGGTTTGAGATGGCTTACGATTCGAGCTAACCCATGCCACTAGGTTAGTCATAATTGTTATGACTAAGTCAAGCCATGTCTAAGAGATCTAAATCAAATCTTCTTAAGAAAATATTAAATCATAGGTCTTCCACCATTGTAGATGTGCAGACCCTTTTCGAGATTGATTATTTTTGGCTGGTTACAGTACTTTAGTTGCACCGAGAAGATGCAACCATATCTATTGGACATTTGATGCTACGAGTTGGAGGATGGGTTGGGCTCAATATTTCGGATACGGTGAGAGATCTAATCAGAAATCTAATTTATGCAAATGCTAGATCTAACTTAACTATGGAGTGGAGCAATATTTTGGGCACAATGAGCTTTATGAATTAGAGACCATATTTAGATGCACCATGTTTAGAGAAATATTGGATAAGATTTATTCACTCATCGATTGATCCATCATCAATAACTGTTAGGTGAGATGGTGAGCCAGTCGGTGGGCCCGCACCACCTACTAGAAAATAATGATCACGAAGATTTTCACATCTCTACCCAAAAAGTGTAGAGATCCAAGAAAATAGTGGGAGCCTAATTTATTTAAAAAATCAAACCACTAAATAAATTGATCGAGTTAAATTACAAGTCTAACTAGAAACTTTGACTCTCTATAGGAAAATATCTATGACTAAATCCTAAGCCTGAATCTTAGATACCCATAGACTAACCAGTCCAAATTATAATGATTGGCTAAGGAACTTCAAAATTATTTTAAGTTCGGAAAAGCTGTCTTATGTATTGGACTAGGATCCCCCCACTTTACCAGCACGTTCGACCGTAGATCAGAGAGCGTCTCATAAAAAAGTGGTCGAACAATGATAATAAGGTCAAGTGCTACATGTTAGACTCAATGTCTGATCAGTTACAGTACCAACAAATATTGGCTCACCTATAAGAGTTATTTGGTTAATAGAGTCTTACAGCACGCTATCAAGTCTCAAGAAGACTCTTTAAAGTGCAGATGCATGATGGATAGTCGGTTAAAGATCATTGCCTAGCGATGATCAAGGACCTAGAAGAGCTTGAAAAGCTTGATGTCTTGAAGGATAAGGATCTGCAGATTGATGTGATCCGGTAGTCTTTTAGTGATTCATATGGGTAGTTCATTATGAATTTTCAAATGAATAAACTCTAGTATACCTTGGCTAAGTTAATGAATAGCTAGTTACTGCTAGTAAACTTTGAAGGATTCAATGGGCTCATTCTTGCTATGAAGCAGACTTGTTTTGAGAGAAAGTCTTTTAAAAAGAAGAAGTCATCGAAGAAGTAGAAAATAGAAGGAGAAAAGAAGGGCAAGTTGAAGAAGAAGGTCGCGAAGAAGGAAAAGTGTTTCCACTGCAATTTTGATGGTCTTTGGAAGTGGAACTGCTCTGCATATCTGGCTAGCCTAAAGAGCAAAAAGGAAGGAGGATCAAATGATCTAGGGATAGTATCCATGAAAGGTATCTATGGCACTTTAGGCTAGATCATATAGCTCAAGATAGGATTAACAAACTGAAAAAATTTAAACTAATGGATCCATTGGGTCTGAGTTATATCCAATTTGTGAATCATGCCTTCAAGGCAAAATGATCAGCTTTCTTTTGTAGAACATAGGAAAAGGGCCACAAACCTTCTTGCCCTGGTACAAATAGATGTGTGCAGCCCATTCGATGTGCCGACCAAAGGCAATTATCTACTTCATTATCTTTACCGATGATCTATCTTGGTATGGACTGAAGTGACACATGTCTAAAGATTTGAAAATTTCAAAAAATTGGATATGAAGTGGAAAAGCAAACTGAAAAGTCTATTAAGGTTCTTCGATCAAATCAAGGAGGCAAATACCTTAGCTAAAAATTTTTAAACTATCTCAAGGATAATGGTATAGTCTCATAGTGGACTCCACCGAGAATGCCTCAACTCAATAAGGTTTTAGAACGGAGAAACCGGATCCTATTGGATATGGTCCGATCCATGATGAGCTTCACGGACCTTTCTGAGTTTCTTTAGGAACATAGTTTAATGACAACTATTTAATTACTGAATAGGGTTCCATCAAAAACCATTCCTACCACACCGTATGAGATATGATATGGTAAGAAGTCAAGTATGAGTCATCTTAAAATTTGGGGTTATTTGGCGGCGAACAAGTTAGAGTCAAGGTCCCTTAGAGCTTAATTTATTGGATATCCTAAAGAGTCATTAGGGTATTACTTCTATCTTTCGAAAGACCATAATATGATTGTGGGTTGACACATCATTTTTCTTGAGAAATTGTTTGCTCAAGATTATGGCATTGGAAGACAAATTAGGCTCGACAAAAAAGTCTCCAAAGAGCAATGAGCCAAGAAACTTGACGAACCCTTCAATCTAAGCCAATCCTAAAACAACCTCCTCTGCCTCGTAGGTTAAATAGGGTTTTCCATCCTCCTGACAGGTACTTAGGCACCATTTCAGAGGATGTAGAGAAAATATTCCTCATGAAAAATGAGATTTATGATGATGATCCAAAAATCTATGATGAGGCTATGTCAGATATCAACTCTGAGAAATGGCTAGAGGCAATGAAACCAGAGATTAACTCAATACGCTCAAACCAAGTCAGGATCTTGGAAGATTCACCTGAAGGTATTGTACCTATTAGATAAATGGATCTTCAAAAGAAAGATAAGTGCTAATGAAAATGTAGAGACATTCAAGGCGAGGCTAGTGGCGAAAGGGTGTAGTCAGTGCAAAAGCACTGACTATCAGAATACCTTCTCGCCAGTGGCCATGCTTAAAACCATCTGCACATTGCTTACCATCGTAGCATATTTTGATTACAAAATATGGCAGATGAACATGAAAAATAGTATTCCTAAATGGATATCTTGAGAAAGATATCTATACGGAACAGTCCTTTGGTTTCACATTCGGTGATGGTAATCACAAGGTCTGCAAGCTGCAAAGATCCATCTATGGACTTAAGCAAGCATCTTAGAGCTAGAATGCTTATTTTAGTGATATAATCAAATCATTTGATTTCATCGATAATGAGGAGGAGCCCTGTGTGTTCAAATTGATCAGTGGGAGTGCTGTTGTCTTCCTCATACTATACGTGGATGATATCTCCTAATTGAGAATGATATTTCCATGTTGACCTCAGTCTAAGTATGGTTATCTAAGGAGTTTTCTATGAAAGACCTAGAAGAAGCATCCCTCATTTTGGAAATTAAGGTCTATGGAGATAGACCGATGAGGATGACCAATGAGGATGCTGGGTCTCGCACAGAATATGGACATAGAGGAGGTGCTGAAGAGGTTCAGCATGGAGAACTCTAGGTCCAGTGGTTTACAGACTCTGATTTTATATTTGACATAAGTGATCAAAAGTCAACATCTGAGAGTCTGTTTGTGTGCAATGGTGGTGCTGTAAGCTAGAAGAGTTCCAAGCAAATAGTGATAGCAGTTTTCACCATATCTATGATTATCTTGAAAAAGATACATCAAGGTTAAGAGAGTCGACACTATAGATAAAGCGGTTGACCCACTAATGAAGCCTTTAAGCCAGCAGAAGATCAAAGCCCACTGTTGGGTGTGAACCCTTTTCTATCGAAGTTCGACAGGATATCTGGTCTTGAGAAAACTCCATCTAGCGAGGGCAGCCACACTGGACTCTGGTTAGTGAAGAGTTTATGCTCGGGTGTTGAGACTACAGACCTCCAACCTAAATCCATCGGTTGATTTTCTTCGTTCAGATTCCTAACCCCATTAGATATTCCCAGAACCTACGGGGCATTGTAGATTTTGCTCAGATGAGCTTGAATAGCAATGACAGCCTTCAAACAACAAAGTAACAGATCTAATTATGGCTTGGTTTGGCCGATCTCAATGCTCTTTGAATATTTTCCCAACAAAAAACCATCCAAGCTGTTCGATATTGGACCAACACCAAATCAATAGAACTCCTCTCCAGACGAACTCTTACAATATACTAGGGGTGGCAAACCTCAGGATTCCAGCATCAAGAACTTTGAACACATAGGCTAAAGAACCTCATCTCTTTCATATCAACCTCCAGACGGCCTCAAAAGTAGCCGAGCTTCAAAGAAATAAATAAATAGGTTCTCTCTGAGTAGATCCCCTTCCGCTCCTTCCAGGCAAAATTCTCCATCCAACCTCCTTCCAGTCGAACACCTCCTAGACACCAGATGATTTTCTTCCCATCAACCCCCATCTATCCAAACTTCTTGTATTAGCAGAGAGAAGACTTGTCATTATATATTTGCTCCTCCAGTAGATCTCCTTTCGAATTTCTCTAATAGAATTATTTCTGGATTTCTACTCCTTCAGTCGGACTTCTCCTTCCAGTAGAACTACTCCCAAATTCCTCCAACGGACTTCCTTTAGGATTTCTCTAGTCACAGGACTTCCGAACCCCTTTCGGTCGAACTCACTGCACCTAGAAAGGCCTCAACGCCAATGCAAATCCAGCTATCCATATAGCATGAACCCACTTACACACATACGATCCTGAAAGAGCCCGAACTCCTCTGGGATTGGTGAAACTCGAAGCTCTTCACTACCAACAACTACTTCCTCCGAACTTCAACTATCAAGTCCCAATGGACTGGCACATAATGACAACAAACACCATCATCCATAACAAATCTCATGTGGCCCCGAACGGCCCACTACTAGGCAGTTATGGCTGTCACCATCAGTTTGTTACGGACCCTATCTATATAAGGGACCCTCCAGATATGTTTTCTCTCTAAGCTCCAAACTCTACTCAAAATCTCTTAAAGTGCTCCATTTCTATGGATAGAAAACTGACTTGACCATCGAAGAATTCTGCTGGAGCCACCCCACCTCTGGTCTAGGACTTGTCTTGCAGGTGCCGGCGGCGGCCTCATCTTCTCCAACTCTGGCCAATTCCGACGTCAATAGTTTTCTGCACCAATAGAATTGATGCTAGAGGAAGGGCCCTCTTTCTTTTGAGGTTTTCTTATTCTTAAAAGAGTGCTCAGTAGAGATCTCTCTTTTTCTCCCCCAGAGTTCTTCTTCTTCAGTCGATCTCACAAGGATGCCTCTCCGAAAGGCCTCGACTTGATGGTCAACTGCCTCCATGGTCAGATCTCACCCAAATCTGCCCACTCTTATCTCATCCCCAGCATCTCAAACTCCACCGATAGTAATGGTAGATATAGAGTAGTTTAACCTACTGGTCCAGCAGATTCGCGGTCTCACTGAAGTGGTGTAGATCATGCAGCAGCAGCAGCCTCCGACATCGATTCAGCCAAAGCAGGCTCCTCAAGAACCATAGGACCCAATCTGGAGGCGACCAACTTAGGCAAGTCAGCTGGTAACTTTTAGAAAAGGGAAGTAAAGGGCAAAGAGCCCTTGCTCCGATCATGATTCGACCCTTAGGGGGACCTTACCTCCATTCTGCTAGAAAACCTTGAAGATCCATGATCGTAAGGATCTCCTTGACCAAAAGTTGCAAGAAATAAATCGGTGGATCGAAAAACTCTGTCATGCTCCTTCCTCCCATATCAACGACATCTGCACTGACCCTTCTTTCTCCCAGCAAGTCATGCAGGAACCAATCCCATCGAACTTCAAGCTCCCATAGTTCAAGAGCTATGATGGGACTGCTAATTCGATCAATCATCTGAAGATCTTTTGGACAATGATGCTGCTCCGTAGTACGCCCGATGCCATCCTATGCCAAGCTTTTTTCTCCATCTTGAAGGGAGCAATAAGGAACTAGTACTCGGCCCTTAAGTCGGATACTATCTTTTCTTTCAATCAAATGAGCCACCAATTCATGGCTCACTTCATTAGCAGCCGACATCTCCGACGTGGATCAAATTTTCTCATCCATATCAAGCAGAAGGAAGGGGAGTCCATTCGGACCTATGTCAATTGCTTCAATGCTGCTGCTCTAGAGATCCAAAACTTGGATCAGTCTGTCGTAATGATCGTACTAAAGGATGGCCTCCAAAAGAATGATCTATTATTCTTCTTGGAGAAGAAGTATCCCAAGAATTTTGTTGATATGCTGACCCGAGCTGATGGTTATGCTCGAGCGGAAGAGGCCTTCAAGATGAAGGATGAAGAAGCCATGAGAAAGTGGTAGGAGGGTGATTCAAGCAAGCTCGTAGTTGAAGAAAAGCTGAGCTTTAGCAAAGCTCAGTTGTGCTCTAGAACTCCTTCCGAGCATAGACGAGCCTGAACTCCTCCTCAAGCTCATCGTCAGAGAAGTCCTGATCAAAGGGCATGGTGGAACTCTCTCCTCAGAAGGTTCCACAACTATACTCCCCTCAATGCTCCAAAAACTCAGGTGCTGATGGAAATCAAGAAGCAACTATCGAGGCCAGAGAGGATGCGCACGCATCTTGGTAAGTACAATCCCAACAAATACTACCTCTACCATCATGACCATGGTCATGATACTGAGGAGTGCATTCAACTCCAAGACGAGATCGAGGAACTCATCAAGCGGGGTAGGCTTGATCGATTTCTGCAATGTTGGCCTGAAGGATGGAAAGATCAACCAAGGGTGCTACCGCAATCAGAGCCACTGAGAAGGGAGGAGCAATAAGAAGATTGGCCCTCGCTTGGCATTGTCAACACCATCTCTAGAGGACTTCAGTAGGAGGAGGTCGGTGGATCTAGGCAACCAGTAAAGAGATGGAGAATTGAGGAACCCCTGACTTTCACTAAGGCTGATGCATAGGAAATTCAGTTCCCACATAATGATGTGATTGTAGTTACTTTAAATATTGTAGACTATGATGTATGCCACATCCTTGTTGATAATGAAAGTTCTGTCGATGTTTTATTTTATGATGCTTTCTCCAAAATATCTATACCTAGTAGCTGGCTTGGACCAATGAACTCCCCATTGGTAGGCTTCACTAGTAATGCAGTACCAGTTGAAGGCATTTTTGGTTGTGGCTACAGGACAATATCCAAGGCAGCCCAAGGCACAGGTGGACTTTCTGGTAGTAAAAGCTCCATCGGCTTACAATGCTATTCTTGGCTGACCTGATCTAAATGCGCTTCGGATAGTGGTGTCGACCTACTATTTGAAAATAAAGTTTTCAACAAGCTATGGGATCAAAGAAGTCAGAGGAGATCAAGCCTTGGCAAGACATTACTATTCAATTGCCTTGCAGAGGGGTGAGCAGGCAGATCCTTATTCGGTTGATGGGTTGGATGTCCGCGATGATCTAACCAAAGAGCAGGGTGAGCCTAAGGAAGATCTTGTTTCTATCCCACTGAATGATGAAAATGTAGAGCACGCGGTATAGATTGGTTCCAACCTGGTGAAAGAGATACAAAAGCAGCTTACCGAATTTCTACAGAGGAACGCAGATGTTTTTGCTTGGGTCCCCAACGACATGCCTAGAATAGATGCTGAAGTCATGGAACATCGTCTGACTATTGATCCCAAGCATCGACCGATGAAGGAGAAGATGCGCAGCCATGCCTTAGAGAGATAGAAAATAATTGCAAAGGAAGTTGACAAGCTCCTCAAGATCGGATTCATCTGAGCAATCAACTATCCAAACTGGGTCTCCAACATCATGCTCATCAAGAAGACGAATGGCAAGTGAGAATGTGCATAGACTTCAAAAAGCTGAACAAAGCCCGTCCGAAAGATTGCTACCTCCTATCCAGGATTGATCAACTGGTGGATGTGACCTCGAGCCATAAGCTTCTCACTTTTATGGATGCCTTTTCTGACTATAACCAAATCTGGATGGCATCAGAATATGAGGAGAAAACTGCTTTTATTACTGACCGTAGTCTTTACTATTATAGGGTTATGCCTTTTGGACTCAAAAATACAGGAGCAACATATCAGCGTCTGGTCAATAAAATCTTCAAGAAATAGATCGACCGCAACATGAAGGTATATGTAGATGACATGCTTGTCAAGAGCCGAGCTTCAATAAATCACATTATCGATTGATAAGAGCATGATGTTGTTGTTAAGACATCGTGTTTATCAGTTTAATCCGACTTCTTAAAATAATTAAGAATACATAGATAGCAGTGAGTCGGATCGAATCCATAAAAAAGATAGTATTTTTAGATTTGAAATCTTTGATTTTTGAAAAGAAAATGAAAAGAAAAGAGTTTTAAAATTAAAAGTGAAGTCGAAAAGTGAAAATTAAAAGGTGCAGAAATTTAAACTTGGTACTAAGATCTACTAGTTAGATCTTGGCATCTACTTGCAATAAAATAAAAAGCAATAATTAAAGTACAGAAATTAAATTACAATAAAAATAAAAAGCTAAAATTAAAGTGTAAAAAATAAAATTTTTATTAATTAAAATTTTATAATTTAAATACATAGAATTTAAAAAAAAAATAAAATAAAATAAAATAGTCTGATCTTTGATCTTGGATCGGCATTGGCAAAAAAATGGTGTAGAAGTCCAACTTTTTTCCTCGACACTAGTTGCCTCGAAGCAGCCATTAATCCAAAGCCTGGCTTCACCCTATACCAAAGCTTCACCTTGATCGAAGACTATGAACTCTGGAGGCCTGGGATTTTATTTATAGAGCTAGGAGGGCTGGAGAGTTTTCTTCTAGGCAATGTGGTGTTAGATATATGTGCCTTAGAAGTCAGAATTAGCTGACACTTGTAATACACTTCTGAGGGCAAAATTATAATTTTGATTAAAATCAATAAAATAGATTATTTTCTATCACATATGTGTATTTAGTGTCTGAGATACATCCTTTGAGTTAATGGTAATGATAATTCATATTTTCAAAAGTTAAAAATTTAAGACATGAATAATCATTATTAACTCATAAAATGCTTCTGACCATAGGATCATCACGAGGATGGTGATTGATCCGGAAGGTTGGTGTATAATCATTTCTCTTTAGTAGATGAGTCTTGAGTCTATGGTGTGGAGACATCGGAGCGAGAGTACAGGTACTCGTTAGAGAATAAGATATTGAGCGTGACCACCTCGAGTAGTCATTAGGAAGTCTACCTTCTCGTCAATGACTGACTCGATGCTGCAGTGGTGTGTCTGGTTCGTTGATCTGAGGTGCATCGATAGTTCATCTTGAGGGTGTTATAGTTTGACTACATCATAACTCGATCTCCTAGCCATACGGAATCCTGAGGTGTATGTTGGCTATAGCATGTTCATTATAGGAATTGGATCGCATCAAGATGGAATCTATCTATCTCGATGGTAGAGGAGCAGCCCTATGATGATCATGAGAATCAAGTCCAGAAGCCCATGGCCATGGCAGAGTGAAATAATAGAAAGAGTTTCTATTTAGGTTTTTATATCGGACTTGAATCGAATGATTACATCATATGATAGAGACTAGGGTTTGACGAGTTCACCTTAACCCTAATCTGATCAGGGCTTAAGATAGAAGAACTTAATCACATAGGTAGCTGCACCAAGAGGTTCGCATTCAGCTCTGATGGATTGCCACCATATACTGCTAGGTGTCACTAGTGGATTTTGAGAGCAATTAGAATGATTTAGATAATCGATCATTCTAGCTGTTCGAATCAGAAGAGTTTTGATCCATCGAAAGGAGTTTCAATGATGTCGATGATAGAGATCATGACATATCCTATTATCATACAGAACTGAACATAACTGGATCACACAAACAAGGATTTGAATCTGATGATCATCAATTGAACTAATCCAGTTCAATTGATCTGAATGAGATTCAATTAGGTTCAAAAAAATCATGCTAACACTCAATTGAATCTAACGTTCTTCTTTTACTATCATAAATAGTTGTCCTAACTAAGGCCAGGCACTGGCTAGATCCAGAACCTTCCGCTGCTTATAGGATCATCAACGGGTAATAGGATTATCCTACATCAAGATAAATTAAATTTGATTTAATTTAAATTTTATTTTTATTATTAAAATAATAAGAATTAGATTTAAAACATCTCAAATCTAATTAGGATCAAAGAAAAAAATTTTTAAAATATATCTCTTGATCCGATCAGATCTGGACGAACCTGGTTTGGAAAATTAGGATTTTCCTTCAATTGGTATCAGAGCCATGGTTCTAAAGTATTTAGATCTAATTTTAAATTTATTATAATCAAAAAATAAGTGATTTCATATGTCATATGAGATGTGATCAGATCTGAAATCAAAAAAAATTAAAATTAAATGATTTGGATCGAAGATTAGAAAATATGCATGACTAGTTCTAAAATAGAATAGTTCTATAGAATAATCTTGCATATTTTTAATTTAATTTGATTAAATCATATTTTAAATCTATTTATTTACTATTTTTTGATATTATAATTATTATAATAACATCTAAAAAATAGCAAATAAGAATTATTTAATTTTAACATCATAGGATATATGATTGATGCATGTCTAGACTAGTTGTAGAATAGTTCTACATAGTTGTCTAGATTAGAGTTTATTTTGATAAGATCAATTTAAATCTAATTTTTTAGATTATTATGAGATAATTTAGATCTGAAAATATGCATGATTCGATACATGAGATGTATGCAAAATATGCCATGATTAGATCTAATTTGTATATGAGATATATGATATAGATCTAAAACTAGTTTTGTAGTATTACATGTTCCTGATTAAGGCGTTCCTCTTGGCCATCCAATCATAAGAATGAAAAAGATTTTAAAGGCCCTCTCCACCCATCTGATGGGGTGTTCTTATGACGTGTAGGGGTGCTGCACATTCGTCCTTAATCAGAAATCCAAAACTTACTTTCTGCAAAATCCTAGATCCTGAAATCCTAGGATTTATTATGCATATTTTGTTTATGAACCCTACTTAATTAAGAATTAAGATTATGAAATATTAATTAGGTCTAAAATTGAGAATTTCAGATCTAAGACATATTCATAATACTGGGTTCGGGCTTGGGTAGCTCAATTAGGTCTAAGCGGTTGATCAAACCGAATCAAGAGTTGGTTAGATGGGATCAACAATGCTTAAATTGACCAGCCTAATAGGATTAAGTCTGGGTCAAGATCGAGTCACGATCAAGCAAGACCTAATTAGGCTCAGAGGTTAGAGTCTGGATTGTAGGCTAACCCAATTGGTTCTGGCTCAATAATTTGGTGTCTAAGGTAAGTTTGGCACATACGACCTGACTGGATTTTTAATTGGGAGCTACTCGACCTGAATGCATTCTTATACGAGTTAATGGCATATTCCTTCCACCGGTCTCACTTACCTGGCCATATCTGTTAACATAGTTCTGATCTGAGGTGGTCAATAATCCGAGCTAACCCATGCCACTAGGTTAGTCATAATTGTTATGACTAATGATGAGACCTGAATTAATTCTTCCTAAGAAAAGATTAAGTCTGAGGTCTTCCACCATTGTAGATGTGCGGGCCCTTTTCAGGGTTGATTGTTCTCGGCTGGATACAGTGGCTCAGTTGCACCGGGAAGACGCAACCATGTCTATTAGGCATTGGATGCTATGGGCTGGAGGATGAGTTGGGCTCAATATTTCGGATACGGTGAGAGACTCAATTAGGAATCCAGTCTGTGCAAATGGTGGGTCTGACTTAACTAAGGAGTGGATCAATATTTCAGATATGGTGAGATTCATGAATTAGAGATCAAGTTTGGGTGCACCATGATTAGAGAATCATTGAACAAGAGTTGTTCACTCATTGGCTAACCCATCACCAATAACTGTTAGGTGAGGTGATGAGTCAGTTGGTGAGACCGCACCACCCACTAGAAATCATTAATCGTGGAGATTTTCGCATCTCTACAGAGGGAGTGTAGGGATCCGAGAAAATAGTGAGAGCTAATTTATTTAAAAATAAAATTTCTAAATAAATTGGTCAAGTCATAATTACAGTATCTAACTAGAATCTTTAACTCTCTATAGGAAAATGTCTGCGTCCAATCCATTAGCGCGTATCCTGGATACACATAGACTGACTGGACCTAATTATAAAGATTGGCTTAGGAACTACAAAATCATTTTAGGTTCCAAGAAGTTAACACATGTATTGGACCAGGACCCTCCCACTTTACCAGCCCGTCCATCCACTGAATAGAGATTGTCTCTGAAAAAATGGATAGACGAAGATAATAAGATCAGATATTACATGTTGGGCTCGATGTCTGATAAACTCCAGCGCCAACATGAAGATATCGGGACTGCTCGCCAAATGTTGGCTCACCTGAAGGAGATGTTTGGTGAACAGAATCGCAGAGCCAAGTATCAAGTCATGAACGACTTTTTAAGGCTAAGATGTGTGATGGGCAGTCAGTCCAAGATCACTGTCTGATGATGATCAAGGACATGGAAGAGCTTGAGAAGCTCAGTGTGAAGTTAGACTTGGATCTGCAGAACAATATTATTCTGCAATCCTTGACTGATGCATATGGGCAATTTATCATGAATTACCACATGCATAAACTTCAAAATTCCTTGGCCAAATTAATGAATTTGCTGGTCACCGCTGAGCTTTCTATGAAAGGTTCTAAAGGCTCAGTTCTTGCTATGGAATGGACTTCTTTCAAAAGAAAGTCTTATGGAAAGAAAAAGAAATCTGTGAAAAAGCAGAAGATGGAAGGAGGAAAGAAGAAGAAGGCAGAGCCGAAGATGAAAGCCGCTACCAAAGGAAAGTATTTCCATTACAATAGCGACGGCCACTGGAAGCGGAACTGTCCTACTTACCTGGCCACCCTGAAGAACAAGAAGGAAGGTCCTTCTGGAGGTATGCTCGTTATTGAGTCTAACCTTATGGTTTCTTCTGCATCCAGTTGGGTGCTTGACTCTGGTTCTAGTGCTCATCTATGCACTTCCATGCAGGGATCTTGAGGATAGCAGGAAGGCTGAGGGATGGAGACATGATCCTACACGTCGGTAATGGAGCAAGAGTTGCTGTAGTGGCGGTGGAGAACATACCCTCTTCGATTACCATCTGGTTTAGACTTAGTTTTGAAAGACTGTTATTATGTGCCTGCAACTAGCAGGAATTTGATTTCTATTTCATGCTTAGCACAAGAAGGCTATGTGATTACCTTCTTTAAGGACCATTGTAACATTCTTTATGAAAGAAATAAAATTGCAAATGGTTTCCTTATTAACGGTCTTTATCAGCTACATATTGATGTACCTATTCTAACTATCGAGCAAAACGTGAATGCCAAATGACCTAGGGATAGTCCAAACGATAGATATCTATGGCACCTGAGATTAGGTCATATAGCAGAAGATAGGATCAACAAATTGGAGAAAAATGGGCTATTGAGTCCATTGACTTTCGAGTCATATCCAACTTGTGAATCTTGTCTTCAAGGCAAAATGACTAAACTCCCTTTTGTTGGACATGGGGAGAGGGCCACAGATCTCCTTGCCCTAGTACATACTGATGTGTGCGGCCCATTTGATGTGCCGGCTAGAGGCAATTTTGTCTACTTCATTACCTTTACCGATGATCTGTCTAGGTATGGGTATGTGTATCTTATGAGACACAAGTCTGAAGCTTTTGAAAAGTTCAAAGAATTCAGACATGAAGTAGAAAAACAAACTGGAAAATCCATTAAGGTTCTTCGATCAGATCGAGGAGGTGAATACCTTAGCCGAGAATTCCTAGACTATCTTAAGGATAATGGCATAGTCTCTCAATGGACTCCACTAGGAATACCTCAACTCAACGGGATTTTAGAATGAAGAAATCAGACCATATGGGTTTCAGAATGGAGAATCAGATCCTATTAGATATGGTTCAATCCATGATGAGCTTCACAGACCTCCTTAATTTTCTTTGGGGACACTCATTGTTAACTTCAATTTATCTACTGAATAGGGTTCCCTCTAAAACCGTTCCTACCACACCGTATGAGATATGGCATGGTAAGAAACCAAGTCTGAGTCATCTCAGAATTTGGGGTTGTCCGGCTTATGTCAAAAGACAATAAGTGGACAAGTTAGAGTTTAGGTCCTTCAGAGCTTGATTCATAGGATATCCTAAAGAGTCATTAGGATACTATTTCTACATTTCAGAAGACCACAATGTGATTGTGAGTCGACATGCCATCTTTCTTGAAAAATAGTTTATTCAAGATAGCGGCATTGGAAAGCAGATTAAGCTTGATGAGAAAGTCTCACAAGTACAATGAGCTAAGGACCAATTGGAACCAAATCAGGTTGAGCCAATAAAAATACTACCTCCTCCACCTCGTAGATCGGAAAGAGTTTCCCATCCCCCTGAAAGATACTTAGGTATTATTTCAAAGGAAGTAGAGAAAATGTTCCTCGTAGGTAATGGTGCTCATGGTGATGATCCCAAAACCTACAACGAGGCGATATCAGATATCGACTCCAAAAAATGGCTAGAGGCAATGCAGTCAGAAATTGACTCGATGCACTCAAACCAAGTCTGGACCTTGGTAGATCCACCAGAAGGTATAGTACCTATTGGATGTAAATGGATCTTCAAGAGAAAGATTGATGCAGATAGAAATATGGAGACATTCAAGGCTAGACTAGTGGCAAAAGGTTATAGTCAACGCGAAGGCATTGACTATCAGGATACCTTTTCTCCAGTGGCTATGCTAAAATCCATCTACACATTGCTTGTCCTTGCAGCCTATTTCGATTATGAAATATAGCAAATGGACGTAAAAATAGCATTCTTAAATGGATATCTTGAGGAAGATATCTATATGGAACAGCCGCTAGGTTTCACATCCAGTGATACTGATCACAAGGTTTGCAAGCAGCAAAAGTCCATATATGGACTTAAGCAAGCATCTCGGAGCTGGAACACTCGTTTCAATGATGTGATCAAAACGTTTGGTTTCATCAAAAATGAAGAGGAACCATGTGTTTTCAAAAGGGTCAGTGGGAGGGCTGTTGTCTTCTTCGTATTGTACGTGGATGACATCCTCCTTATTGGGAATGATATTCCCATGTTGACATCAGTCAAGATGTGGTTGTCCAAGGAATTCTCCATGAAAGACCTAGGTGAAGCATCCTTTATTCTAGGAATTAAGGTCTATAGGGATAGACCGAATAGGATGCTAGGACTTTCACAGAAGATGTACATAGAGGAAGTACTAAAGAGATTTAGTATGGAAAACTCTAAGAGGGGATTAATATCCTTTAGACATGGTATTCATCTTTCCAAGAAGATGTGCCCTAGCACACCTGAGGAAATAGAATGCATGAGCAAGATCCCTTATGCTTCTACAATAGGGAGCCTCATGTATGCCATGCTGTGTACACGACCTGATATAGCCCATGCTGTGAGTGTCATAAGCAAATATCAGTCAAATTCAGATGAAGAACACTGGACTTCTATGAAATGTATCCTTAAGTACTTGAGAAGAACTAAGGATATGATGTTGTCTTTGGTAACGGAGAACTCTAGGTCCAGCGATACACAGACTCAAATTTCATGTCCGATGTAGATGATCGAAAGTCGACATCTGGGAGTCTGTTTGTATGCAATGGTGATGCTATCAGCTGGAAGAGTTTCAAGCAAACTATGATAGTAGATTCCACCATGGAAGCAGAATATATCACTGCATCAGAGGCTGTGAAGGAAGCATTCTGGTACAAGAAGTTTGCTGCAAAAATTGGAGTAATGCCATCAAATGTCATTCCTCTATACTACGACAACAATGAAGTCATAGCCCTTGCTAAGGAGCCAAGGTCTCACCAAAAATCCCAGCACATTGAGCGGTGATACCACCTCATCCGTGATTACCTCAAGAAGGGTTACGTCGAGGTCAAGAGAGTCGACTCCATAGATAATGTGGTAGAACCACTTATAAAGCCATTGGGCCAGCAGAAGTTCGAAGCCCACCTTGAGAAGATGGGACTTAGATTTGTAGCCAATTGACTTTAGGACAAGTGAGAGATTGTTACATATATGTGCCCTAGAAGCCATAATTGGCCGACACTTGTAATACACATCTAAGGGCAAAATTATAATTTTGATTAAAATCAATAAAATGGGTTATTTTCTATCGCATATATGTATTTAGTGTCTGTGATACATCCTTTGAGTTAATGGTAATGATAATTCATATTTTCAAGAGTTGAAAATTTAAGACATGAATAATCATTATTAACTCATAAAATGCTCCCGACCATAGGATCATCACGAGGATGGTAATTGATCCAAAAGGTTGGTGTACAATCTCTTCTCTTTAGTAGATGAGTCTTAAGTCTACGGTGTGGAGACACTGGAGTGAGAGTATAGGTACTCATTAGAGAACGAGGGCACTGAGCGTGGCCACCTCGAGTAGTCATCAAGAAGTCTACCTTCTCATCAATGACTAACTCGATACTGTAGTGGTGTGTCTGGTTCTTTGATCTAAGGTGTATTGGTAGTTCACCTTGAGGGTGTTATAGTTTGACTACACCATAACTCGATCTCGTAGCCATATGAAATCCTGAGGTGTATGTTGGCTATAGCATGTTCATTGTAGGAATCAGATCGCATCAAGATGGAATCTATCTACCTTGGTGGTAAAGGAGCAGCCCTATGATGATCATGAGAATCAAGTCCAGAAGCCCATGGCCATGGTAGAGTGAAATAATAGAAAGAGTTTCTGTTTAGATTTTCACATCGAACTTGAATCAAATGATTACATCATATGACAGAGACTAGGGTTTGATGAGTTTACCTTAACCCTAATCTGATCGGGGCTCAAGATAAAAGAACTTAATCACACAGGTAGCTACACCAAGAGGTTCACATTCAGCTCTGATGGGTTGCCACCATATACTGCTAGGTGTCATTAGTGAATTTTGAGAGCAGTTAGAATGATTTAGATGATCGATCATTCTAGCTATTCGAATCAGAAGAGTTCTGATCCATCGAAAGGAGTTTCGATGATGTCGATGATAGAGATCATGACATATCCCATTACCATACAGAACTAAACCTAACTGGATCATACAAATAAGGGTTTGAATCTGGTGATCATCAATTGAACTAATCCGGTTCAATTGATCTCAATGAGATTCAATTAGGTTCAAGGAAATCGTGCTAGCACTCGATTGAACCTAACGTTCTTCTTTTACTATCATAAATAGTTGTCCTGACTAAGCCAAAGGAGTTTGTGCTCAATCAGAGGCCTTCACTTTATCTGACTGGAGCTTGTCCAGGTCAAAAAAGGGTTGTCTTATTTTGTAAGACAATACCTACCATTTTTGGTCACCTATCATTTTCATCCTTCGATTTTGGTCAAAAGTTGACCTTTGACTGGTAAAATATTGACCATTGATACTTTGACTTCTTTCCATGTGTCACACACCTATTGGAGAGCTGGTGGGGGCCTGTCCCTCTATCAAAACCTGGTAAGGAGGAGGGTGCATGCCATCCTTGGTGTGTGCCCAAGGTGGAGGCGCTCTAGTGTCCCTGTTGGATATGGACTCCATCTTTTTTTTAGATTTCGATTAGAGTTCTCCTAAGAACTAAGTTTGATTGGTCTTAGGTGCCATCTAAGGAGGAATCCAAGGGACTCTATTCTCACCAATCAGATTTAGATCTGATTTCACAAAGGGTTGTGATTGGTTAGGAAGAAGAGGAGTTGGATCATGCATAGTCTATGAATAAGACCCTGCGCCCAACTCAAGGAGCATCTGAAATCTGAGAAAAGAGTTCTCCACGCCCTAAGGCTTCCTCCCTCTTCCTCCTCCATGCCAAGTTATACTTTTCCCTCTCCTCTCCATGTCCAAAAGCAATTTGGATCTTGGTTGATGCAATCCAGATAAGAGAAAGGCGATAGAAAGCTAGAAGGCTACGTTGTTGCAAAGGACAACTGCTGATCATCAAAAGATATTTTGAAGATCCTCCAGATCAGATCTAGATCTGATTTTTGAAGATGTGATAGAGAAGAAGAGGATCTCTAGATCTAGTCTGAGTGGATACCGATAGAGACCAGGCACTTGCATGGCTAGATCCAGAACCTTCCGTTGCTTACAGGATCATCAATGGGTAATAGGATTATCCTACATCAAGGTAAATTAAATTTAATTTAATTTAGATTTTATTTTTATTATTAGAATAATAAGGATCAAATCTGAAATATCTCAAATCTGATTAGGATCAAAGAAAAAAAATTTTGAAATATATCTCTTGATTCGATCAGATCTGAACAAACATGATCCAAAAAATCAGAATTTCCCTTCATGAGGGACTAAGGAGCTCTTTGATCATCAAAATATGGAGAAATCTAGGTAAAAATTGGATTAAAAGAAGTTTTGGTTGAATTCTGCTGCTTTGGATAAAATCTAGTCATTCAATAGGAATCCAATGGACCAAAAATCATCAAAATCGAATGCATATCGGCCTAGATCAGGTAGGATTAAATTTTGGCCATTGATCATGCATTGATGGAGAAAATCTGATCGTTGATCATGCATTGAGAGTCCTGATCACCATTGGGAGCTTTCTCCACCGTCAGATCTTCATCGACTGATTTTTTGGCCATCGGATCGTGCCAGATCGCTAAGCACTATTCGAATCAAAGAAGGGTTTGTCGTGGTCCATCAGATCTCCATCGGATTGAACATAGGCCATTGGATCATGCAATTACTGTAGCTATGGACCGCGCGAACCAGGCACACCAAATACCTCAACCAATCGCCGCTCGCTGCTTTGATGTGAAATTACCTCTTTACCCTATAAACCATAATGGATTTTTTATGAACCCCTTAAGGATCTAGGTCCACCACGTGTCGCTCTGTGATTCATTGGTTTCTGCTGAGCTGGTGGTGCACACCTGGATCGTGGACCGGCTGATGGCTTCTGCAGCTGAGTCAACTTGCATGGATGGCTTGGCGTGCCAACTTTGCCGGCTTGGCTCGATGCGTTTGGACGCATCGGTTGATATGGTACGGCGGCTTGAGCCAACTGAGCCATTTTCCTCTTTTATTAAATTTTTATTTATTTTATTTTTTTAGAAACTCATATCTTCTTTGTTTTAGCTTCATTTTGCACAAAATTTATTTCATTATTATTAAAAAAATAAGCTCTTTCTATTGATAATAAAATTTAATTTTTTAATTTTAATTTTTTTAATTAATTTTTTAATTAATAAAAATATGAATTTCTTAAAAATATGTATCAATTAATTAATAATTTTTTAAAATTAATATAAATTAATTAATAAATTAATATTTTTATTGATAAATTTATGGTACTTATCATCGACCTTGAAAAGACCTTTAACGCCCTTAGGCGGTATAAGATGAAGCTAAATCCAATCAAGTACGCCTTCGGCATGATTTCAGAGAAGTTTTTGGGATTCATTATGTCGAGACACAAAATTGAAATAAATCTAGAGAAGATTCAGACCATTCAAGAGATGACTACTCCAAAATCAATCAAAAAGGTTCAACGCCTGATCGAAAAGATAGCAGCCCTGAGCCACTTCATCTCGAGGTCGGTCGAGCAATGCATGCCCTTCTTTCAAGTCTTAAAATAGTTGAAGAACTTCTACTAGACCACCGAATGTCAACAAGCCTTTAAAGAGCTCAAGGACTACCTCTGCTCACCTCCCCTACTAGCAAAGCCTGAACCCAAAGAGGGATTATTTTTGTACTTGGTGGTCTTTCCAACAATCCTCGCGGTAGTTCTAGTCAAAGAAGAGGCAAAAGTACAGAGATCGATCTACTACATAAGCTGAGTCTTGAGGGACGTCGAGATCAGGTATATTAAGTTAGAAAAACTAACTTTTGTCCTACTGGTTGTAGCCCGAAGACTTTAACCATACTTCTAAGGGCACACCATAACCCTCCTCATTGATCAACTAATCAAAGCAATTCTTCATCAAATGGATGCCTCTAGAAGAATAACAAAATGGGCAATAGAGCTCATCGAGTTTGACATTAACTACCAGCCTCGACCATCGATCAAAGTCCAAATTCTAGCAGATTTTATAGTTGAATGCACCATGCCAGATGAAGCCGAGCCTAAACAGAACAAGGTCGATATTCCCTGGTTATAACTAAGTTTCTCTAAAGAAAGAGCTGACCTTTCTGAAGATTTTTGGGCCTTATATGTAGATGGCTCGTCCAATGCTTCTGGTGCAGGCGCAAGGTTGATCTTGGTTAGCCCAGAATGAGTCATCACCGAATATGCACTGTGCTTTAAGTTTTCTGTGACTAATAATGAGGCTGAATATAAAACTTTGATTGCAAGATTAAGGATCACCGAATAATTGAAAGCGGATTGACTCCAAGTCCATAGTGATTCCCAACTGATGGTCGGATAAGTTAATGGCAATTATGAGGCTCGAGAAGAGAGCATGATAAAATACTTCAAGAAAGTGAAGAGCTTGACTCCAGCCTTCAATAGTTTTGACATCAAGCAGATCCCAAGATTGAAAAACACTAGAGTTGACCTTCTCTCAAAGTAGGCAACATTGGCCCCGACTGAGCTGCCCAAGGAAGTCTTTTTCGAAGTTCTGAAACATCCAAGTTTGGAAGGGTAGTAGTCTATAATGCAAATCGACCATGAGCCATGTTGGATTGACCCATTGGTTGCTTATCTCAAAAATGGAGCTCTTTCTTATGACCCAAAAGAAGCTCAGAAACTCAGAAATCAAGCCTCTTGGTATGTTCTATATGAAGGCAAGCTGTATAAAAGGTCATACTCCTTACCACTCTTAAGATATCTCAGACCTTCAAAAGTTGACTTTGCATTATGGGAAGTGCATGAAGGAATCTATGAAAGTCATGTAAAGGCTAGATCCTTATCACACAGACTACTTCAATAGGATTATTATTGGCCGACCTTGTATCATGATTCTATAGAGTATGTTAAAAAATATGACCATTATCAGAGAAGTGCAAATATTCAAACATAGCCAGCTTCTGAACTTACACTCTTGAGCATCCTGTGGCCATTTGCTCAGTGGAGGATGGACATACTTGGATCTTTTTCCATGGTACTAGGACAACGCAAGTTCCTCTTGGTGGTAATAGATTATTTCATAAAGTGGGTCAAGGCCGAACCTCTAGCAAAAATCACTGAAGCTAAAGTGCAGGACTATGTCCGAAAGTTAATCATTTGCAGATTTGGCTTGCCTTGAACCCTCATAACAGATAATGGATGGTAGTTTGCCGAAGCAAGATTTGCCAAATTTTATGAAGATTTGAATATCTTCCATCATGTTACATCAGTAGCCCATCCACAGACAAATGGCAAAGCCAAAGTAACAAATAGAATCCTACTACAAGGCATTAAAGCAAGACTTGAAAGAGCAAGGGAGACTTGGGTGATGAACTCAATCATATACTCTGGGTATACCGAACTATCCAAAGATTGCCAACTGGGGAGACCCCATTTGCCTTAGCTTTTGGAACAAAAGCGGTCATCCCAATAGAACTCAAACTCCCATTAGAACGAGTTATGACATTCAATGAGTAGCATAACTCACGGGACCTCAGGGCTAACCTTGACTTGTTGGAGGAAAAATGGAAAAAAGCTCAAGTTTGGATGGCGGCTTATAAGCAAAAAGTGGCCCGTTACTACAACTCTAAAGTCAAGGATAAAATATTCAATGTGGGGGACTTAGTTCTTCGACGAGCAGCTATTTCACAACCTCAGAATCAGAAAAAGCTCGCTCCAAATTAGAAGGACCCATATAAAGTAGGGGAGATCGTTCAATCCAGAACTTATCGCTTGAAGGAGCTTTAAGGAACAATACTCCCACGATCTTGGAATTTAGAAAATCTAAGAATGTACTACCAGTAATTTGCCTTTAATAAAACTCCTCTATTTCAATATTATTGTTTCTTATTGCAAAAATCATGTGATGATAAGAAATAACTCTCCGAAGTAATCAAAAGTAGTCATATTAGGAATAGAAGATGAACCTCATCCTAACATGGGCAAGTCGAAAGCCTCGTTACTCTAAGACGAGATGAGAGGAGAGGCCCTTTCAATGGCCCTTATGTGCCCCTATAGCCCTGTTAGGAATAGGAGGAGAACCTCGTCCTAACGTGAGCAAAGTGAAGACCTTGTTAACCTAAGATGAGATGAGGAAAGAGATCCTTTCAATGACCCTTATGTGCCACTACAGCCCTATTAGGAATAGGAGAAGAACCTCATCCTAACTTGAGCAAAGTGAAGACCTCATTAATCTAAGACAAGATGAGGAAAGAGACCCTTTCAACAGTCCTTATGTGCCCCTACAGTCTTGTTAGAAATAAGAGGAGAACCTCATCGTAACGTGAGCAAAGCAAAGACCTCGTTAACCTAAGATGAGATGAGAGGAGAGTCCCTTTCAATGACCCTTATGTGCCCCTACAGTCTTATTAGGAATAGGAGGAGAACCTCGTCCTAACTTGAGAAAAGCGAAGACCTCATTAACCTAAGATGAGATAAGGAGAGAGATCCTATCAACGGCCTAACGATACCCTTACTATCATTATAGGAATAGGGGAAGAACTTCATCCTAACGTGAGCAAGATGAAGACCTCCGGTTACTTAAGATAGGAGGAGAACCTCATCTTGATATAAATAAAGACCTTCAATTACCTAAAGCAAGAGAAAGGACCTCGTCTTAAAGAAAGAATGAAGGAAAATCAACGAAATTGAATAAGGAAGGATAAACTCACCCCAGTGCAGTAAAAAAAATATTCGGTTATGAAAAGATAGGAGAAAAACTACTCTTTCAACAATCCTTCCAACAAAAGTCAAAAGCAAAAGAGAGGAAAGGAAAAATCAACAGGCACTGAATCCAAACAAAGCAAAAAGATTATCGAAGAAAATATTCCTTGATTAAATCCAAAGTTCATTACGAAGTGAAGATCCACGAGACCATGTACAAAAAAAAAGATAAGAAAAGATGACAAAGTCCTAAGGAGGCCTAGAACTCTCAGACTTTGGGCTGTCGACCCCCACCATTATAAGAGACTACTTCAGCCTAAGAATTTCCTCCTCAAGCTCTTTCTTCTTATATAGACCATCTATATACATCTTATTGGCATGTTGGAATTTGCCTTCGAGCTCTCGCCGCTGCTTCCTCAAAACTTCAGACTTGGCCTCTACATCCCTAATGGTTTGCTGCTTGTACGATAGCTGGATCCTCAGCCATTGAACCTCGGCCTTCTCCCTCCCCACTACTTCCAAAAGCTCACCTAGAGTCCTCATTAGGAAGGCAACCTGTTCTGGTCCACCGCTCGTATCGGATTGATGACCATCACCAAGTTGTTTTTAGAGCTGGGTTACTTCGCTATTAGCAACACAAAGCTTTTGCTCAAGCTGGGATATCCTCTCACTCCAATCCAATCAGTAGGTATCATAAGTGAGCTTAGTATCATGCAGTTGCTTCTAGAGCATGGAGAATCTCTTCGACTAATCCCACTCATACCGAGCCTTGTCGAAAGACCACGATAAGCTCCCCTACAATAGATGGATCTTCTCCTTCACCGTCTTGAGTTGGCTTCAAGAAAGCCGATCTTCGCCATTAGTGCCCAAATTTGTCACTGGCATTTTTCTTGAGCTCGGTGATCTCCTTCTCGAAGCTACCCTTCCGAATGCTGAAGCTCATAGAATCTTTCATGTGTAGCTTTCAAAGATGGATGACCTCAATCATTGCCTCTGAAGCATTCTTTTTGGATCCCCGAAGTTTGGCTTCTGCCTTCTTCAACTTTTTCTTTAGGTGATGAATCTTCCTCTTTAAATTTTTGACTATGGACTTCAGAGGGATACCTTGGGATAATAGCTTAGCGTCAATTGGAAAAGATGGATCCTAACTACGATTGTTGGAGAGGTTCTGAATAACATCCACCATGACACAAGTATAAAGAAAAGAAAGTTCATTTTCATTCCTCAAAATATTTGGTATACATCAAAAGAAAAAGAGAACAAAAGTACAAATTTATAAAAAGTCTTAGACCTCGGTAGGTGCAAAGGCAGGTGAGGTCGATACATCCTTTGCGACATCGGGCTTGGAAATAGACTCAGAAGCTTCAGCTGCAAGTTCGGGAGTGCTCGGGGCAGGTTCGGTGATGGGGGAAGTGGTGCCAGTGTTGGACGAACCGGCCTCCTCACTAGGTTCGTTTGTTAGAAGGTTGAGATCCACTCCAAGGAAGTTCTTCATAATCCTCCTCATACAGATCTCGAACCTCTCCAAGAAGATTTCCTAGGCAAACGTGATCTTGATGTCCTCCATTGCTTTGGAGAACTTGAAGGCTTCGACCGTCCTCTCCCTCTCGATGTTGATCTCCTCTTCAACATTCTTCCTTTTATCTTTGGAGAGGGCCAGGGCTGCCCTCAGCCCTGCGGAAGCTTCTTCCTCTCTCTGCGATACCTTTTGAAGGTGCTCGACCTCTGCAGCTTGAATTTTCAAGGCCACCTTCAAACGGTCGACCTTGGTCCGAACCCTCTCAATCTCTGCCTGAACCTCCTACAGGGTTTTAGAAGCCTCAGTCTGAAGAAGATCGACGACCTTCGAGTGGGCAAACAAGTAATGCCCCAGCTACAAGACAAGTAGAAGTTAAGTTAGAACTTTAAAAGCACACCCTTCATTCAAATAAGTTCAAAAAAAATGGGTTACCTCGAGATAAGCAATGAAAGACTCATCGAATCTCTCAACATCCTCTATCCCAACCATTTTTTCAGCAATGTGTAGGAGAATGCTATCCTTCATCAATGATTGGACGACCTTCTGATCATCCAAAAGAAGCTTGCTCCTGATCGGAGCCTTCGCCACTCGAATTTTTGATTGCCCTCCTCATCTTTTTTTTGACGACATCATTTTTCTTCTTCTTCTTCTCAACAACGTCGTGCTACTCAGGAAGCGAGGTGGCAGCATCTCCTTGAGGCGAGATTGGAGGTGGTGCGGCCACGTCAGACTCGAGGATGGGTGCAGCCTGGATCGACATGATCAGGATTGGTTCATCAGTGTGAGCCTTCTTGGATATTTTGCCCGTAGAGCTATCCTTCCTCTTAAGAGACTTGAGCCCCTTGGCTAGGCGGTTTCGCTCCTCGAAAGTCATCTCTGCAAAAGAAAAACCAGAGTTAGAGAAGGAAAGGAGATCATGCATAGTTAGCAGGCTGCAAAGGACTACCTGCCGGATTAAGAGGACTGAAATCAAAGTTGAATAAGGTCTGGTCCTCTGGGAGCTTGGAGATCAGAGGAGCTCAAAAATTTTTTAGCTTGTCGGCCGAATTTCGATCCTCTTTCTGAAGCCTAGAAGCTCGACGGATTGAGTCCCTTATTTCTCCCTAAGAAGGAAGTTCGAGTTCTAAGGAGGGATAGGAAATAAAAAAGAATTTCTCTTTCCAGTTATGAAAAGAAAGGGCACCCTTGAGCAACCCCATTTTGCCAAATTTGGGAGACACGTACCACCAATCTTTGGTGGTTGGGTGACATTTGAAAGTGAAGAAATCATGAAATAGGAAGATGGAAGGTCGGACGTTGGCCATAATGCACAAGGAGAGAAATCTTATGATGAACCTAAAAGAGTTTGGTGCCATGGCGATGAAGAAAATGTTTAAAAACTTGAACAAGTTGGTTACAAAAGAAAGTATCGATAGTCGAAATCCCGCCTAAAGGGTTTCGATGTACAAGCAAGTTCAGCCAAGAGGAGGAGAGCTGGCTCGATCGCTAGGGCCAGAGAGTTCAAGTTCTCAATCGAAAGGAATTTTGAACTAGATCCTAATCAATGAAAGATCTTCGGACCGTAGTTTACATGAAATGGTGTCGGGAGCAAAGGATAGCTGAGGTACTCCTACAAGATCAGGGTCCTTATGAGGAAGGTCCATTAAAGCTAAATGAGTCAAACTTCTAGAACCAATCGATCAGGACTCTTCAAAGGACATGAGGATCAAACTAAAATAGAGAAAATTCTTGAAAAACCAAAGAAAATAAAATATGAGACCTTCTCGAGGAAACAAAGCAGGTAGAAATGCCAAAAGACAAGATAATCAAAGAGAAAGATTTAGGAACTGACCTAAATTGACTGAGAAGAACGAAAAGGCGGTAGGCTTGATGGAAAATGAAGGAAAGAACCCTCAAAAATTGAAGGAGTCGGCAGAAGACCCTGGTGCCCTGAAGGGAGAAGGCAGAAGGAAGCCAGAAGGAAGGAGAAGGAGATTCGGACGAAATAAAGCTCCTATGGAAGAAGAAGAGCTTAAATAGCTATTGGGATCCGAGATGGTTACAATTATGGATCTCCGCTGATCAACCTTGGGTTGATGCATGCCCCACTCATCATAGTGGCAGACTGGCAATGGGCAGAATCTTTATTGCACCATACCTTGAGTAGCACTTCGACGAGAATTTTAAGAATTTATCTTTTCAAATCATCTCGTATTTAAAAAGTTTCGGCATCCACACGGAAAGAATCGGGATCAGCTGCTTTGTTGGCATGAAAAGAAAAAAAAAAGAAAAGAGACTTTGGCACTCATATTTCTTTACTCCATTCAAATTTCAAACTCGAGAGTGGAGAGACTTATATTGGGTGTGAACCTTTTCCTATTGAAGTCCGACAGGATATCTGGCCTTAAGAAAACTCCATCCAATGAGGGCAGCCACGTTGGACTCCGATCAGTGAAGAGTTTACGCTCGAGCACCGAGACTGCAGACCTCCAACTTGAATCCATCGACTGATCTTCTTCGTTCAGATTTCTAGCCCCATCGGATATTCCTAGAACCTATAGGGCATTGTATATTTCACTCAGAAGAGCTTGAATAGTGATGACAATCCCCAAGCAGCTGAGTAACAGATCTAATTATGGCTTAGTTTGGCCAATCTCGATGCTCTTTGAATCTTTTCTCAATAAAAAACCATCCAAGCTGTTCAATATTGGACCAATGCCGAATCAACAGAACTCTTCAGATGAACTCCTACAATATACTAGAGATGGCAGACCTCAGGATTCCTGCATCAAGAACTTTGAACACATAGGCTAAAGGACCTCGTCTCTTTTTTTATTAGCCTCCAAACGGCCTCGAAAGTAGCCGAGCTTCAAAGAAATAAATAAGCAGGTTCTCTCCAAGCAAATCTCCTTCCGCCCCTTCCAGGCAAAATTTTTCAGTCGACCTCCTTCTAGTCAAACTCCTCCCGGATACTAGATGATTTTCTTTCCATCAACCCCATCCATCCAAACTTTTTGTATTAGCAGAGAGGAGACTCGTCATTATATGTTTTCTCCTCCAGCAGATCTCCTTTTGGATTTCTCTAACAAAATTATTTTTGAATTTTTGCTCCTTCAGTCGGACTTCTCCTTCCAGCAGAACTACTTTTGGATTCCTC
Organism: Cocos nucifera; assembly: GCA_006176705.1. Classification (NCBI taxonomy): domain Eukaryota; kingdom Viridiplantae; phylum Streptophyta; class Magnoliopsida; order Arecales; family Arecaceae; genus Cocos; species Cocos nucifera. Next base: position 164,424 of record QRFJ01001686.1, read on the forward strand.
CAACGGACTTCCTTCAAGATTTCTCTTATCACAGGGCTTCCAAACCCCTTTTGACCAAACTAACTCTAGTCACCTAGAATGGCCTCCATGCCTATGCAAATCCAGCTATCCATACAGTATGAACCCACTTACACACATACGATCCTAAAAGAGCCTGAACTCCTCTAGGATTGGTGAAACTCAAAGCTCTTCATCGCCAACAACGACCTCCTCCAAACTTCAACGATCAAGTCCAATGGACTGGCACATCATGACAATGGACACCATCCTCAATAACAAATTTCACATGGCCCTGAACGGCCCACTACTAGGCGGTTATGACTGTCACTATTAGTTTGTTATAAGCTCCATCTATATAAGAGATCCTCTAGATATATTTTCTCTCTAAGCTCTAAACTCTGCTCAGAATCTCTTAGAGTGCTCCATTTTTATGGATAGAAAATTGACTTGATCGTTGAAGGATCCTATTAGAGCAACCCCACCTCTGGTCTAGGACTTATCTTACAGGTGCCGACGATGGTCTCGTCTTCTCCAACTCCAACCAATTTTGACGTCAATAGTTTTCTGCACCAACACCCATCTCAAAAGGATGGGACTTAGATTAGTAGCCAATTAGCTTTAGATCAAGTGGAAGTTTGTTAGATGTATGCCCTAGAAGCCAGATTAGCTGACACTTATAAAATACTTTCTAGAGGCATTTTCATAATTTTAACTTAAAATTAATAAATGGATTAATTATTCTATCATATTATATATTAAAGTGTCTATGATACATCCTTTGAGTTAACGAGCATGATCAGGAGTTGAGAATTTAAGGCATATGTTATCATAATTAACTCATAAACTATTTTCAATCATAGAATCATCATTAGGATGGTGATCGATCTGGAAGATTGGTGTATGATCACTTTCCTAGGATAGATGAGTCTTAAGTCTATGGTATGGAGATGCGAAGCGAGAGTAGAGGTACTCGTTGAGAATGAAGGCATTGAAAGAGACCACCTCAAGTAATCATAAAGGAGTCTACCTTCTCGTTGATGACTCGCTTGATGCTGCAGCGTGTGTCTGATTCTTTATCCTGAGGTGCATCGATAGTTCACCTTGAGGATGTTATAGTTTGACTATACTATAACTCGATCTCCTAGCCATTCGAAATCCTGAGGTGTATGTTGGCTATAGCATGTTCACTGTAGGAACTGGATCATACTAAGAAGGGATCTATCAACCTCGGTGAGAAGAAGTGGTCCTATGATGATAATGAGATCAAGTCCTAAAATCCATAGCCATGATAGTGTGAAATAATAGAAAGGAGTTTCTTTTAGGATTTCACATTGGACTTGAATCGAATGAATCATTCATATGATGGGTGTTGGTTTTGATGAGTTCACCTTAACCCTAATCCTATTGAGGCTCATGATAGAAGAACCCAATTACATAGGTAGCTGCACTAAGAGGTTCACTATTCAATTTTGATGGATTGCCATCATATACTGTTAGGTGTCACTAGTAGATTTTGAGATTAATTAGAATTATCTTGATGATCGATGATTCTAATTAGATGAATCAGAAGAGTTCTGGTCCATCGAAAGGTATTTTGATGATGTCGATGATGGAGATAGCAACATGTCCCATTACCATACAGAACTGAACCTAACTAGATTACACAAATAAGAGTTTGGGTTTGGATGTCACCAATTGGGCTAACCTTATTCAATTGATTTGGATTAGATCCAATTAGATTCAAGAAAATCATGCTGACACATGATTGAGCCTAACATTCTCCTTCTGTAGTCTTTTTGGTTCATCTCGATTGAGCCAAATTAGATTTGGCTCTTCCAAAAGTCTTATATGGGCTTGTCCTAGTCTAATTGGAGCTTGTCCTAGTTAGAACAGGCTTGTCCTGATCAAAATAAGGCTTATCCTGATGAGATCAGGGCTTATCCAAAAATCATGAGATAAAATTTGGATAAGCCTCTCCCAAAAACTCTATAGAAATTTATCTTGATCTAACTAGACCTTATTCTAGCCTGATCAAGGCTTGTCTTAAATCCCATAAGATAGGAACAGGACAAGAGTTGTCTTAACCAAATCAGGATTTATCCTAAAATTATTAGATGAAATTTGGATAAGACTCTTCTGGATATCCTATATGGATTTATCTTGATCTAACTGGACCTAGTCCTAGCCTGATCATGGCTTATCCTAACTTGATTAAGACTTATCTTAATTCCATTGGATAGGACTAGAATAAGGCTTATCATAAATTCCATAAGATGGGAATAGGACAAGGGTCAAGAGTTGACCCAGTTTGCAGGAAAGAAGGGAGAGGGGGTGTGCGCCCCTAGAGATTTCCTAGGGTCACGCTCCCTAGGCATTCCATGAGGGAGAGATGGGCACACATCCTCCTTGAGTTGTCCACCCCATATGGATAATGTAGGGAGCTCCTTTCGAAGAGAATTTGAAAGGGTCAACACATTTGAATTTGATCCAAATTCAAGGAAGATAAGTTGCTTATGCCACCCTCCTAACTATCCTTTTGTTCCACACCATTTTCTCTAAATTTTATATGACAAAATCAGAAGAATTAGATGATGGGGCATGGAGATCAGATATAGAGTCCTTCTGCATGTTATCTTTGACCTGGTCAAAGTTACATACGAAGGGACTCTTGGTTTGGTCTATTTAAAGAACCCTACGCAAGCTGTTGTGCATCAAAATTACTTAACAGTGAAGACCTGCCAAAATCTCCATCTCCATGCCTCATATTCTAGATCTCTTCCTCTTCTCCATGCCCAAGGGATTGGGTGAAAATCAGAGATCAAAAGTTGGTCTCTGATCCTGCAAAGGCTGCACGACTAGTTCCCAGATCGAGAGATGATGGTGCTGCCCTCAAAGATCAGTTCGAAGGCTCTATGGAATGACTTCAGATTTGATCTTTGGAGATCAGATCCAGTAGGAGATGGCTTCCAAATCTGACCTAAGTGGACTTTAGTAGAGGCTGGGTGCATGCACGACTAAGGTCAGAACCTCAGCAATAATAGATCATCACTGCAGGATGAACAGTTCATCCGATCTGGTGATATCATATATCACTATTTTTAATTTATTTTTGCTTCTAATTTTAGAACAATCTGACTAGATCTAAGAACTCTTAGATTTGATCAAATCATAGAAGTTTTAAAATATTTTGCTACAAATTTGGTCCGATCAAATGGATCATGCGACAGGAAAATCTAGTTTTTTCCTTCAAGGGCACTTATTCTTTCAATCTTCTACTTGTACTAAAGCCAATCACCCTCATATCTCAAACCCATATAATTGAGATGGTGATCAAACAGTTGCTATGGTAAGGCCTTAGTGAATGAATCTACTATTTTGAACTTTTCTAACTAACTGCACCTCCATTTAAGATAAACACATGTTTGATATTGACTTGCTATCATCTGGATCTGACTGAAGACTGGAATCAATATAACCTTCTAGTTTCAACTCTGACCCTCCATAAATCAGAAAAATATCTTTAGTTCTTTTTAGATACTTAAGAATATTTTTCACAGCTTTTCAATGATCTTTTTCTGGATCAACCTGATATCTGCTGATTATGCCTAAAGTATATGCCACATCAAGCCTAATACATAACATGGCATACATAACAGATCCTACTACCGAAGCATAAGGGATCGATTTCATTCTTTCTCTTTCTTTCGATGTCTTGGGAGACATCTTCTTAGAGAAACGTATGCCTTGACTTATGGGCAAGTAACCTCTTTTACTTCCCTCCATATTGAATCTCTTGAATAGTAAGTCAGTGTACCTAGATTGGGACAAGCCTAACATCCTATTAGATCTATCTTTATAGATCTTTATTTCAAGAACATAAGATACTTCACCCAAATCTTTTATGAAAAACTTATTTGATAGCCAAGTCTTAATTAACTGGAGCATTGGGATATCATTTCCAATAAGTAATATATCATCGACATATAAAACCAAAAAGACTATGGTACTCCCACTAGTCTTCTTATATACATATGGTTGATCCATAATCTTTATGAAGCTAAACTCTTTGACTGTCATTTAAAATCGGATGTTCCAACTCCTCGAAGCCTCTTTTAATCCATAAATGGATCTTTTAAGCTTGCATACTTGATTTAGTCTTACACTTGAAATAAATCCTTCTGGCTAAGTTATATAAACCTCTTCCTTAAGATTAACATTAAGGAAAGAATTCTTGACATCCATCTACCAGATTTCATAATCATAGTATGCTGTTATAGCAAGTAAAATCCATATAGACTTTAGCATAGCCACTGGCGAGAAGACTTTATCATAATCAATTCCTTGTTTCTGTCTGAAATTCTTTGCCACCAACCTAGCCTTGTAGGTTTCAATTTGGCCATCTGCTCTGATCTTCTTCTTAAAGATCCACTTGCACCCTATAGGGCTAACATCCTCCCATGCATAAACCAAAGTCTAAACTTGGTTAGAATACATAGAGTCCATTTTGGATTTCATTGCTTTTAGCCACTTGTCAGAGTCTTTACTCATGATAACTTCAGAATAGGTCAATGGATCATCATCTTGAATGATATTTATCTCATTATCATTCTCTATGATGAAACCATTTATTAGAGGTGCATGATGCACTCTTTCTGACTTACGGGGAGGAGGTACCTCATCCTTGGGTACTTCTGGTTGAGAATTTTTATTTATTATTTTTGGAATATTTTGTAGGTCTTGAACTTTCTTAAGTTCAATATTTCTCCCACTGCCCCCTACTTGGATGAATTCCTTTTCCAAGAATATAGCATGCCTACTAACAATTATATTTTGTTCAGTAGGGTGGTAGAAATAATATCCTTTAGTCTTCTTAGGATATCCTACAAACAAATATTTGTTTGACCTTGCACTTAGCTTACGTCCAAAATTATTTCTGACATAAGCAGGACAACCCCATATCTTAAGATGCTTAAGATTAGGCTTCCTTCCATTCCATATCTCATATAGAGTGCTAGGAATAGACTTAGAAGGCACCCTGTTAAGAATATATATAGTAGTTTCTAGGGCATACCCTCAGAAGGATATTGGAAGATCAACATAGCACATCATGGACCATACTATTTTCATAAGTATATAATTTCTTCTTTCTACTATACCATTTAATTGTGACGTATAAGGAGGTGTCCATTTAGAGAGAATTTTTTTTCTTTAAGATAATCAGGAAACTCACTGGATAAGTATTCGTCACCTCGATTAGATCGAAGGACTTTAATACTTCTTTTAGTTTAATTTTTGATCATTTTTTGATATTCCTTAAACTTATCAAAAGCCTCAAATTTGTGTTTCATAAGATACACATATCCATATCTTGATAAGTCATCAACAAATGTGATAAAATAGGAATATCCTCCTCTAGCTTGAGTTGTCATTGGCCCACATACATCTGAATGTACTAATGCCAATAATTCTTTTGCCCTTTCTCCATGTCCAAAAAATGGAGACGGCAATATGATTCATAAACATAGGGTTCAAAGAATTTTTCTTTATATAACTTATTTATTCTTGACTCACTAATATGACCGAGATGGCAATGCCAGAGAAATGACATATTAAAGTCTTCTCTCTTCCTTTTCATATTCTTACCAATATGAAATATATTTTCATTAAGTGACAAGATTAGAAGACCATTATTAAAATGCTCGTAACCATAAAATTTATTTGAACAATAAATAGAGCAACCAGTGCTCATAAATTTTATTTGATATCCATCTTTTATCGAAAGAGGTATAGATACAATATTTTTAATTACATTGGGCATATAATAACATTCTTCTAATTTAAGAGTTCTTCCAATCGGTAGCTTCAGTAGGTAAGTTTCGACAGCTTCAACAGAGATAGATTCTCCACTAGCACCGAATAGCTTAAACTCTTCTTTATTCAGCCCTCTAACTCTCTATAGCCCCTATAAAATATTGTAAATATGAAAATCACATGCTGTATCCAATACCCATGTATTACTAACTGAATCACTTAATAAAAATGTTGTATGTATCATATACATATCCTTTTATGCTATATTTTCTTTCACCTTTGCAAGATAACTCTTGCAATTCTTCTTCCAATGTCCCATCTTACCGTAGTGATAACAGGTCATGTCTGTAGGGACATTCTTTGCCTTCTTCTTGAAGGTGCTTCTCTTAGGGTTCAACTTATTTCTTTTCTTTTAACCCTTCTTGCTAGTCTTCTTCTTATCCACCAACAAAAGTGAACCTTTTTCTCTCTTGATGTGAGCTTCTGCTACTTTCAACATATTTAGTAGCTCTGGCAAAAAAGTATCCAGTTTGTTCATATGATAATTTACCACAAACTGGGAGAAAGAGTCTAAGAGAGACTGGAGTATGAGATCCTGACTGAGCTTTGCATCCATGGCAAAACCTAATTGACCCAATCTAGTGATTAAGTCAATTGGTTTTAACACATAGTTTTGAATCGGAGTTCCCTCAGCCATCCAAGCCCAAAATAACTACTTAGATAATTTATATCTAGCAGTTCGGCTCTGTTCTCCATAAAGCTTTTATAAATTGAGGAATATGGAGGAATAATCGATACTCTCATGTTGCCTTTATAATTCATTGCTCATCGAGGCCAATATGATGCACTTGACGGTCGTATTATCACTTTGCCACATCTTATATATGGCTTTCTCCTCCTTTAAAGCATCTTCTCTAACCAAACCTAGGTCAGGGGTGTCTAGAACATAAGATAGCTTCTCTTGCACAAGCACTATGCGCAAGTTCCTTAACCAGTCCATATAATTGGGACTAATCAATTTATTTGTAATAAGAATGCATCACAATTAGAGCGAAGAAGCCATCATGTAGATATTTAATCTACATAAAATAAGAACACTAATATAAGTAGACCACTCATGATGACATGTATAACTAGATGAGGTCTTTTATTCTAGCTATTAATCCCACTACTTTACCATATATCATAGCCCTCCCTATGGCATACGAGAAAATCCTAAACCGATTTTTTAGTGGGGTTGAGATCCTTATCCCTCAAAAAAATCTTGTGGATAGCACAACAAACTTTAGTGTATTCAAAAATAGAAAAATCTATCCAATTGTATCTCCATGCAACTCTCAACATAACCGCCTCTAAAACATTCATAGCCTTGTGGATAGCACAACAAATTATAATGTTTTATTTAAGTTTGACCCTTTATTTTCATATGGTCATATTTAAAATTAATATTACTCTTGTGGATAGCACAATAAAGCAATAATAATTCAAATATATCATAAGCATTTTATCAAGATATTATTATATCAGTCCCCATGGTAAGTCTTGTGGATAGCACAATAAACTTACTATGGTTCTTGAAATAATAATCATCTTAGCATGAAGGAAGGCATTTGTAGTATTCTTGATCAATATGCATTTTCAATTCAAGATTTTAATTGGCTTGAATTGATCAAGTAAGTGGGAGAGAGGTGGGAGGCCTTCCATTCTTGCCTTAGACATCAATTAAAATTGGCCAAGTAAATAACGGACCCAATTAATAAACCACGTTCTCTTTACCTTCTCATAACTACTTTCCTAGACACCAATTGACCAATTTATATCAAGAATGGATTTGCTTTTTGATCTTTAATACTATGACTTAATATAATTTTTTTGAGGGCTTTAAAGATCTCATGCACATCCTTAATGTATTAAAATATGCATCTACATGCTGTGTGAAGTGAAATATAAAATATTCATCATTTTAGGACAACCTTACAGCATAACGGATAAGAGCCGATTATGCTAGGACAACCTTATCATCAAAATGATGAATTTGTGCAACATACATAGTAATATCTATTTTAAGACATTACATGAAGATGCACAAATAAAATTATACATGATCATACAGTAACATGATCACATGCCATATATAATTAAATCTATGATGCTATCATTTATGCACCAAATCATAGCATGATCATTATTAAAGGCATTCATGCATATAATTGAATCATAAAAGGTGGGCTTTGATACCACTGTAGGGTTTGATCGACACAGCGAAAGCAATAGATTTCAAAAATTTGGTCTATCAAACCCTAATTCCTAGGACCGATCTTGATGAATTTCGATCATATACAAATAAAGTAAATAAATTTAAGAAACATAATCTTAAATATCTAATTTGGTGAAGAATTATTTCCACAAGGTGCCCACGTGTTCCCCTCCAATGGTGATCCACATGAGAATTGGATTCAAGAACAATCCTTCCTGAATCCTTGCTTGCTGAATTCTAAACTAGAATTCTTGGCTTTTCTTCTTCCTTCTTCTCTCTTATTTATTTTTCCTTATTTTTTCTCTTAGCTCTCTTAAATAACCTTCCAAACCCTTGTCTTAATTAAGACTCCTTGTATTGGATAAGACTTTGTCTAAAGGAAGACTCCTTGTCTTACCAATACCTTGTCTAAAAAAAAGGAAGGAAGAAAATTAAAACAAGCTACTTGAATTGGAAAACCCGACATTTTCATCTATATCCTATTTATAGATCCAGATGAGGAACCAATAGCACCCATTCCCAAGCCCTGATCAGCCATCCAAAAGAAGTATCAAGGGGCTAGATAAGTCCCTTAATGCAGAAGGTCTCTTGGAGATGCCTAGAAATCATGTAATAAGTGGTTTCTGCCTTTGAATAGTCGTATATACGACTCTCCAAAATTTATTCTGAATTTTCATTCAATTTAACTTCTGATATGGCATTGATAAGGGAGAAAGAGTCCTAGATTAGGTGCCTATCTAAGAGCCTTCATACAGAAGGACTCTTAGGCATCTTTTTAATCTGAAACTATGTGACGTTTCACATTATTTCCCGGGAGATTTAATTTCTATGCCTAATATATTTGACTTGGTCAAATATCGTAGGCACCACATAAGAGAGAGAGGATCAAAGGGATGCCTCATCTAGTCAAAGTCCCAATGCAGAAGGAGTAAGACTCCTTCTGCACACCAAAAACCATGCACCCTTAATAAAATGCATGCCACCTCTAATGAAGAGGTTTAGGTGCCTAGGACTCTTCCTCTTAGGTGTCCAGATAAGTACCAAGTGTTGCAATCTGATTGCAACCCCTTCTGGCTCAACCTAACTTTAAGTTTAATTAAAATTGGTTAGCCAAAAATCTAAGGATTCGAACCAAAATTGATTTAGCAAGGAATTAGGTTAGCTAACATGTGCTAGCATGCTAATTAGCTACCTAATTAGGATTCGATAATCTAAAATTAATTCTTGAATAATTTCTTTATGTGTGACCCATTGAGCTCCACATCTAGCCAATAGTAGGCTCAAGTGCATTTTAATCTAATCTGATTGGACTCAATCTCAATCGATTAGGTTAATACCAACCCGATTTCTCTAATTAGAAGAACCATCTAATTGAGGATCAAATTAATCTCATTAATTCAATCAAATCCATAAGTCAAGATTGACGTCTAGTAATGTATCATGTCTATCCAGAAGATATGAAATTTGATGAAAATACTAAATATATCCTTTAGTGGCAAATATCCATGGAATTCAATCCCTTGATCATCTTGCATCCTGAATATATTTATGAGCATAGATAAATGTCAAACTCAAACACATTCATGTCGATTCTCCATCAATTAATGATAACTCTAATGAATAATTAGAAATCCTATTTAATCTTCATACTACTCTAGTTAAAGTCTTACTGAGTTATCAATAGATGAGAATATAGAGGATGTCATCTTCTCTTACTAGGAGTGATCGATTTCTTGTTGACCTACTCACAACCTTCATACACACTTGATCATATCCAAAACATCCCATTCATGACTTAATATCATGATTGAGTATGAACCAAAAATATGGGCTTATATGCATAAGGTACCATGGTGGTCTCAGATCTAAGGATCACTTGCACAACTCTCACTTAGAGAATCATCTTTTGACATACAAGTAAGGTTCTATAAGATGTTCTCTTTAGTAAGTTAATTCAGTGAACTCATTCCTCGATGAGCACCCATATCCTTATATTAGCATCCCCATACAAGTGGCTTGTGAGATCTGCCACCCTCTCCATCGAGCATATATATGATGTGCTAGTCTATCAGGATCATTGATCTCTGACCTAATATTCCTAAGACCAAGAATATTTAAGATTAGGGTTTTAGAATTTTAGGTCTCACAAACATGATCCATTCATGTCCCCTAAAATCATTATCCTAATCTTTGGGGTTTATCATAATCTATAAAAAATGCAACTGCAATGATGAATCAAATGCTTTAATTTATTAATATTAGAATAAATATCATTACATGAGTTAAGGATTATACAGAAAAGTTCCATCATATCATATATGTGATTGGCTTATAGGACACTTATTCTTTCATCCATGACTTTAATAGACTAAATAAGAGAAAAGAGCAAGAAGTTGCTGACCAAGAATGTTATATAATAATATCTTATAATTTTTCTATTTATGATACTACAACTTGGATATTGGATGCAAGAAGTTCAGTGCATATTTGTAATTTATTGCAAAGACTTTGAGTTAGTAGAAAATTTGAGAATAACGAGCTATTCCTGAATGTTGGAGATGGAAGATCTATTTCAGTTCTAGCTTTGAAGATAGTTCAATTTATTTTTAATTGTAATATCATTTCTCTAAATGATTGTCATTACTATCCCTCTTTTTTTATGAATATAATTTTTGTTTGCCTTTTGGTCAACGCCAACTATCATTTATTGATAAAGAAAGATTATTGTGATATCATTATGAATGATGTTACAATAATGCATGGACAACAAAAAAATGACATTTATATTTTATCATAGCTTGTCAGTGTAATGTACACAACTAATAAATGCCCTAAATTAGATAATATCATAGATGCCTATCTTTCGCATTGCAGACTTGGTCATATTAACAAAAATAGAATAAATAGATTAGCTAAAGAGAGAGAATCCTTGAAGTAAATGATTATGAATCATTGCCGACCTGTGAATCCTATCTTCTAGAGAAGATGATAAAATCATCTTTTACTAGAAAGGGTGAAAGAGCTAGTAAAGTTCTAAGTCTCATACATAGTAATGTATGTGGACCTATGGATATTATTGCCAGAGGTGGATATCACTATTTCATTACGTTTACTGATGAGTTATCTAGGTATGAGTATGTCTATCTTATGAAACATAAGTCTGAATTATTTAAAATATTCAAATGATTCTGTAATAAAGTAAAAAAATAAATTAAAAAAGTATTAAAACTCTTCGATCAGATCGAGGAGGTAAATACTTATCCAGTGAGTTTTTGATATATCTAGGAGAGAATGGGATCTCTCATAGTGAACACCTCCAAGAACACCATAGCATAATAGTATATTGAAAAGAAGGAATTGAACTTTGTTGGACATGGTTCAATCCATGATGGAGTTTACTAGTTTGCCTATTTTATTTTGGGGTTATGCTCTTGAGACTACATATTTTATATTGAACAATGTTTCAAGTAAATATGTTGCAAAGACTTCATATGAGATATGGACTGGACGTAGGCCTACACTCTCTCATCTTTGGATTTAAGGTTGTCTAGCCTATGTCAAACATTTGCATACAGATAAACATAGACCCCGGTCTGATAAGTGTGTATTTATAGGGTATCCCAAGAAAACTAGGGATTATTACTTCTACCATGCTGAAGAATAAAATATGTTCGTCAGCAATAGGATAATCTTTTTAGAAAAGGAGTTTCTTAGTAAAGAAACTATAGCCTCTAAAGTTGAACTTGAGGAAGTTCAATCGGTAGAAGAACTGACACTATTAGCTAAACTAGAATCAGATTTGATTAGATCAAACCTGGAGCCCAGTGTAACTGCACTGTTAAGACGATTCGATAGAGTACCACATCATCTGAACAAATACTATGGTTTCTTGATTTGAGATGGTGATCCTATCGAACTGGATAAGAATGATGAGGATCTTATCACCTACATGGATGTGATGCAAAGACTTGATTTCGAGAAATGGCTTGAGGTCAGAAAATCTAAGATAAAGTCCATGAAGGTCAACGATGTATGGACATTGGTTGACCCACTTGAAGGGGTTAAATTCATTGGATTTAAGTAGATCTTCAAAAGAAAGAGGAGCATAGATGGAAAGGTAGAGACCTATAAAGCCCATCTGGTTGCCAAAGGATATCATCAATATTATGGTATTAAGTATAATGAGACATTCTCCTTTGTGGCAATGCTTAAATCCATTCAGATAATGCTTGCAATAGCTGCTCATTTGGACTATGAGATCTGGCAGATAGATGTGAAGATAACTTTTCTAAATGAAAAACTGATTGAAGAAGTGTATATGATACAACCTGAAGGGTTCACATCCATAGATAAGTTCAAGATGTGCAAGCTTCAGACATCTATTTATAGATTGAAGTAGGCATCTCGGAGTTGGAACATGCATTTTGATAAAGTAATCAAAACATATGGCTTTGTTAAAAATGGAGAAGAGCCCCACATTTATAAATGGACAAATGGTACGATAGTTGTATTTCTTATCCTATACATTGATGATATTCTCTTAATCAAAAAATGATGTCCCCACACTGCAAGGAATAAAAGTATGGTTGTCATCTTAGTTCTCTATGAAGGACTTGGGTAAAGCATCCTACATCCTAGGGATGAAGATCTATAGGAATAGATCAAAGAGGATGCTTGGATTATCCCAGTCTACGTACATAGATATTGTGTTGAATAGATTCAGCATGGAGAATTCTAAAAAGTGCTATCTTTCAATAGGCTATGGAATTACTCTCTCTAAAAAGGATTGTCCGACAACTCCTAAAGAGAGAGCATATGAGTAGAATCACATATACTTCGATAGTGAGATCTATCATGTATGCCATGACATATACGAGATCAAATATGGCATACTCACTAGGAGTAGTGAGTAGATACCAATCTAATCCAAGAGAGAACCACTGGAAAGTGGTGAAAACCATCCTTAAGTATTTGAGAAATACTAAGGACCAATGGCTGATCTATGGTGGTTGGATCTAAAACTTATGGAATTTACAGACTCCAGCTTTTAATCTGACCATGATGATAGCAAGAGCGTATTGGGTTATATCTTTATACTAAATGGTGGAGCCATCTGCTGGAAGAGTTCCAAGATGAACACTATGATAGACTCTGTATGTGAGGTGAAGTACATCGTAGCATCAGATGCTGCTAAGAAAGTTATGTAGCTGAGAAAGTTCATCACCAAGCTCAGAGTAGCACCCTCCTTGGATGGTTCGGTCTTGCTTTACTATGACAGCATTGGAAAAATTGCTCAAACGAAGAAATCAAAGACACACCAGCGAATGAAGTACATACTATGCCACTACCACCTGGTCTGAAAGATCATGGATCGAGGTGACATCGACCTTCAAAAGATCGATAAAAAGGAGAACATGGCCGACCCTCTTTCTAAAGCTTTGGTGGTAGAGGAGTTCAACAACCACAAGTTGAAGATGGGCATTAGATACTGTACTGAGTGGTTTTAGGACAAGTGGGAGTTGTTGAAAAATATATCCCAAAGCCAATCATCAGTCTATTGATGGTTGTGTTATTTTATAAATATAAATAATTTATTAATAAATAAAGTATTTATTTTAATATTTTTATTATAAGTTTATATCTTCTAATAAACTCCTGTATTGTGATGAAGCCTTTAGAACTATTTAGATTCAATAAAGAGAGGATTTATCGATTAGTCCTTAAAACTATTCACGATCAAATGATACATTGTTAATTAGGATGACAACGTTTATCGAGTATAGGTTGGTTGACCTCTTAACCAAGGAGTGTAAAGATACTAGTATGGCATATAGGTGAGATGTAAGGATACAACATCACTGAATGTGACCAACTTTAGAGCATTTTTCTATCAAGAATTGCTTAAATAATATATGGGTATAAATGTCCTTTGGACCTGAGATCACTATAGTGGCCTGCAAGCAACTCACTATGCTTTGATGCCAGACTACCTGAATTTCTAATTTAGTGATGGAAGATTTCTTGGCATAGTCAAGTAGTTGTGAAGTTGGTGAGTAATTAAGATGGGATTGACCACTCTAAAGAGTTTGAAAATAATGCATCGCTTTATTTCAATTTAGCAAAACCTTGGCCAGGATAATTCATGAGATAAATTTAATATTTTAAAATATAATATGGATGACTTATTCAGAGTTGATAGTTAAACCTTGAGTCATCTTATAAGCATTTATGTTCAAGGGGATAAATTATACGAAAATCATATCTACATGGGTTCTAAGAATGTTGTTTTATACATTCGACCTATCCAACTGTCAAGTACCATTGCTAGATGGTCACTTCAATTGATATAAAAATTTATTCATATACTATCGACTTAGGTTCAAATCTATGGGGTAACATGCATTAGAAGTTTCGATCTGATCAGATGGTTGATCAATAATTATGAATCATTTTAGGGTTAAACATTCAATACGATTGATATTTAACCTAGTGTAAGTGTTGTAGAAGGATCGATTAGTAATCGAATTGCTAATTAGCTTAATTTGATTGAGCAATTGAGCTGAGATCAAGTCTAATTGAATAAAATTTAATTAGATTTAGTTTGGGCTTGATTAGATCAAGTCCAATTGGTTTATTGGATAAGCCAATTATAAGGGAGAACAATTTTCAGTTGAACTAGGACTTGAGTGCATCTAATTTCTAAATTGATTAAAAAATTAAATTAAAATTAAATTAGATTTAATCTAATTTAATTAAATTTTTAATTAGGCTAGAAATACTATTAATTAGGTTGCATCAAGATCTATTTTAATTGGGCTAAAGATTTAGTTTGACTAGTCAAAGCATGTAGTTTTAGTTAGACTAAGACTCCTCACTTGCGCCACCTTCCCTTCCTCCATGCCTTTTTCATAAATTTTTTCATGAAATATCTTATTTATAGAAAGGTTCCATGCCTATCCTTGCCCCCATATCCCTCTTAAATGGTTTGTGGTTTTGGATTTGATCAAAACTAAGAAGTAGTAATGATCTAGACTCTATTTGATAGAGTTTGGACAAACCCAAAACTCTTATCCATTATGATGCCAATTAATCTAATTATTTTCTAAATTTTTTTATGGAAGAAAGAGAATTTAATTATGCATCAAATATCTAGAATCCATGCCAAAAAAGTTTGAGGAGGTGCCCAAAAGTTGGACGCCCCTATCCTTATTTTATTTGGACTCTCTATCTAGGTATTTGACCTAGATAGGGACCCTTCTCTAACTCTTCATTTAAAGAGATTTAAACCATGAAATTTTGAGAGGTTTTAGAACTTAAGAGAGAGGGCTTGGGCATGGAGACCTTGGGCATATCAGAATTGAGGGTGTGGGATTTTGTAAAGGCACAAATTGCTGTGCCTAAGGGAGAGGAAAGGGCCTAGAGAAGAAGGATCTTCTCTAGGTTTTTATTTCAGATTTTGTTCTATAAAATTTTGAGAGAAGAACATAGGAAGAAAGCTTCTTTCAGATCCTCCCATCTCCTTCTTTGATCCTTGAAGAGTTCAAGTCAATTGAAGAAGGAGATTCGGCATCAATTGTCGATGAAGGATCAGTGCAGTGCTAGCATACTATGTTGATTTCTAGATTGCTGAACTTTGAATCATGATCGGGGCTTTATGTGGACTTCTCATAGAGGCTAGATATATGTGTGGCTCGAAGCAACATCGTCATACTTAAATCAAAAAGTGGACATCCAAATCTATGAAAAAGATAATGAGATTTGAGCTCAATTGTAGACTAGATCAGATCTAGTCATTTCTTATTTGATGTTGATATGATCAATATCATTATTTTATATTTTATTTAATTTTTAAATTTATTTGAATTCTTTAATCATATCATTAGATCCTAGATCTAGGATTTATCTACATATTTTATAGATTAATTAGATTAATCTGTAGCTTCCGCTCTTCTGATTTTGAAAAAAATTTCAAAATATATGCTAGAAATCCTAGGTTTTTTTTTCACAAATGAGTGCTACATCCAGAGTCAAAAACCCAACTAGATGCAGAAGAAACCATCAGTTTCATTTCAATGATGAGCATACCTTCAAAAAGTCCTTCTTCCCTATTGTTCTTTAGAGTCACTAGGTAAGCAGGATAGTTCCACTTTCAATGGCTGTCGAAGTTGCAATAGAAATACTTTTCCTTCTCTATGGCCTTCTTCTTCAGTTCTGCCTTCTTCTCCTTCTTTTCCTCAATCTTCTGCTTCTTCATGAACTTTTTTTCTTTCTAGAAGATTTTCTCTTGAAAAAAGTCCACTCCACAGCAAGTACTGAGTCTCTTGAACTCTTCAAGATTCCCTCAGTAATGACTAGCATATCATAAGCTCGGCCAAGGTGCACTGGATCTTATTCATATGAAAGTTTATAATAAACTATCCATATGAATTAGTTAAGGACTACAGAATCAAATTAATCTACAAGTCCTTGTCCATGGACATGCTGAGCTTCTCAAGCTCTTTTAAGTCCTTGATCATTGATAAGCAATGATCATGGACCGACTGTCTATCATGCATTTACGCCTCGAAGAGTCATTTGGATACTTCATAGTGAACTACATGACTCTGCTCACCATACAACTTGCAGGCGAGCCAACATCTGCCTAGCAGTCCTCATGTTCTCATGTTGGCACTGTAACTTATTTAACATCAATGCCAATACATAGCACCTGACTTTGTTATCATCATCCAACCACTTCTCATGAGACACTCTCTGTTCAGTGGTTGGATGGGCTGGGAGAGGAGGAAGGTCCTAGTCTAGGATATGAAGGAACCAGATCTAGGATTTCAGGACTGGATCTTGAAACTTTTTCAAGATCAAGCAGTGAAAGACTAAAATTAATCAAAATTAATTTTAAATATTAGAGAATACCCTAGATCTAGCAACCTATTACATGATCATGGCATGTCATTAAATCAAAAATTAAAATATAATGAAGGAACTAAAATATGTTGATTACATCAACATGTATATACACTACATGTAATGTAGGTATGAAAACAATAGATCAGATCTATTATCTATGCAAGTTAACTTACTAATTTAGACTTGAAGATGAATTTGCAAATCACAAGCATTCGGCCTCTAGGAGTCGTCCATACGAGCCCACGAATCACGATCAGAAGTCCTGATGCAGAAAATCAACACAGTATGCTAGTACTGTACTGAAACTTCTTTGATGGTCGATCAGATGCCTCCTTCTTCTAAAATTGGACTCTTTCAAAGAGGAGGAGGAGAGGAGATTTTAGATGTAAAACACTCTTAGAAAACTCAAAGAAGGAGGAAGGGAAGAAATGAACACAGCAACCCTAGAAGAAGACCCTCTTCTTCTTCTCTTTACTCTCACCTAGACACCTAGTTTGGTGTCTATGAAACCCCAACGGCCAATGACCCTCTCTTCCTAGTTTTCACACACTCCAAATCTATCTCAATGGTCTATAACCTCACAAAATGCCAGCCCAAAATTCATTCTAAATATATAGAAAAAGAGGAGTCCTTTTCTAGGTCAAAAACTAGACAAGGAATGTCCAATTTGGGCAAGTCAAAGGGGCGCCCAACTTTTGGGCATCCTCTCCAAAATTTTAGGCGTGGACCATCTGAGAAAATCACCCAAAACCTTCTCCCTTTTACCATGAAAAATAGAGAGAAAATAGGGAGGAGGGTGACACACATGGGAAGAGGAGTTTTGGTTTTTCAAAACACTATCTCATAGGATTTGAAACCAAAACAAATTCCCTTCTTTGACTTGGTCCACTACCTAATTTCCATATGAGAAAGAGAGGAGAGAATGGTGTGCATGAGAAGCTCTGGGTGAGAGATTTTTGTCGCACAAAATAGAGAAGACATAGGGCATGGGGTGTAAGGGGCTAAGGTGGCGCAAGGTGGAATCCTAGTAAGACTAGGATTCCATCTATGACTTGGTCGAAGTGGTTTCTCAAACCAAATTAAATCAAAACCAAGTCAACCAAATTAAATTAGCCCCTAACCCAATTAATGGCTTAATTAAATTAGATTTAATTTTGGTTTAATTTTCTAATCAAATTAGAAAATTGGGTTGACCTAAGTCCTAGTTGAACTAGGACAAGTTTTTTCTTGCACTTGGCTTATCCAATAAGCCAATTGGACCTGATCCAATCAAGTTCAAACTAAATATAATTAAATTATATTTAATTAGACTTAATCTCAGCCCTCTGACTTAATCAAATTAAGTCAATTAGTAATCTAATTATTAATTAATCCTCCTACAACACTTATACTAAGTTAAACATCAATCGTATTGATCGTTTAACCCTAGAATGATTCTTAATCATTGATCAACCATCCGATCAGATCATGAGCTCTTATATATGTGATCTCTTAGATCTGAACCTAAGTCGATAGCATAGAAATAGATTTCTGTATCAATTGATATAACCATTTAGCAATGATATTCGACGGTCGAATAGGTCGAATGTGTAGAACAACATCCTTAGAATCCATGTAAATATAGTTTCCATATAATTCATCTTCTTAACCAAAATAATTGTAGAACACCTCAAAATTCAACAATCAACTTCGATCTAGTTCTCCACATTATATTTCAAAATATTAAATTCATCTGATGGATTATCCTGACCAAGATTTTGCTATATTAAAATACAGTAAAACATTCTTCTCCAACTCTTGGAGTGGTTAATCCCATCTTGATCACACACCGACTTCGCAAGTACTTGACTGTATCCAAAAATCTTTTATTACTAAATTAAAAATTAAATTAGTTTGGTACCAAAGTACAGTGAGTTACTTGCAAGTCACTGAGGTGATCTCAGATCCAAGGGATACTTATACCTATATCCCATCAGAGACATTCTCAATAGCAGAATGCTCTGAAGTTGGTCATATTTGATGATGATGTACCCATACATCTCACCTGCATGCCATACACCAGTATCTCCATACTCCTTGGCTAAGAGGAGAACCAACCAAAATGGCATATAACGACCTATGCTCAATAGACGCCGTCGTCCTAATTAACAACCTATCATTTGGTCGTGAATAGATTTAAGGACTAATCGATAAATCTTCTCCTTATCGAAGCTAAATAGTCCTAAAAATTTCATCATAATAATGGAGTTCATTAGAAGATAATGCTTCATGATGAAAATTCCAAAAGTATACATTTTATTTATTAATGAATCAATTATAATTACAATGTAGCATAACCATCAACAGGCTGACGATTGACTTTGGAATATATTTTCCAATAGGATATAGATTCGCATCTTAGAACTTAAAACTATTTTTAAGTTTCAGAGCCAATCCTTGAAATTGGTTCTAATCGATCTATTGGTCTCTAAGATTCTAGCTAGAGGGTTGGAAGTAGACATAATTTCTATAGAGAGTAAAAGTTTCTAGTTAGACTTTGTATTTGACTTAACTAATTTATTTTAGAGATTTTATTTTAAAATAAATTTAGGCTCCCACTATTTTTTTGAATCCCTACACTCTCCTAAAAGAGTGTTGAAAAAATCATTTCCTTGCATAGATCGACGTGGCCACTGGTGATCAACCAGCAATAAGGAATGAACTCCTTCTAAGATTACTATGGAACCATGATCAAAGAATTCAAGGAATAGAAAAGAAGAGATTTATGAAAGAAAAGAGCTTTTATTTCAATGTATTTAGTATTATACAATCTTAACATATTTTCAGTATATATACTTTATAAAAGGATCAAGCCCAAGCTCATAGAAAAACTCTCCAAACCTAAACAACCCACGTAAACAAAACTAATCCTGCAACAACTAAGCTGGCTCAATTTTAGATTAAGCCAGCTGACCAGCAATTGGGTCAGCTCAGTCTGAGACTGAGCTAACCCAGTTGTGTACCATGCAGCAATCTCAAAAATACTGCTTTCTATTTAGATTTTCTCTGAGACATAGTCGACCTAATAGACTGAGCTGACTCAGTTGTGTACCATGCAGCAGTCCCAAAAATACCGCTTTCTATCTGAATTTTCTCTGAGACATAGCCGATCTAGTCTAAGACTGAGCTGGCTTAGTTTTCAACTTAGCCGACCCAGTCTTAGGATGAGCGGGCTAAGTTTCTGAACTTTGCTTATCCGAGCTAATCTCTCTTCTAGCTCACTCTTGTCTTCCCATGACATTTCTTCTCATATTTCTAAGACTTGAAAGTGCCACTTCTGAGCTCACCTTCTCCACCTTGGTGCTTTCAAGTTCTTATGAACACATCTCTTCTCAGCAGACCCATTTGTGCCACACACATTTGAAAGCTATCTCTAAGAAGAACCTTCATGAGTGCATCAGACTGATTCCCTGCAGAAAAAAATAAGTTTTCCTACCATAGGATGTATCTGATCGGATCAAATTTTAAGTGGAATAATTTTTAAATTTTTTTTATAATCTAATCAGATCTGAGAGTTCTCAGATCTGATTAGATTGATCTAAAATTAGAAATAAATTAAAAATAAAAATGGTGATAATAGTTATCAACTGATCGAGTAAACCGTTTATCCATTATGATGATCTGATGACTGATCCGAGATTCTAATTGAATCGTGCATGTGCCCGACCTTTACCAATATCCACTCGGGTAAGATCTAGAAGTCTCCTCCTTCTGGATCTGATCTCCAAAGATTAGATCTGATTTCTTCCTGTAGAACCTTCAAAACAAACTTCGAAGGCTGCGCGTTCATCTCACGAATACCATCATCTCTCACTAATCTTCGTGCTAATGAGATTTGATCTTTGCTTGTAGGTTTTGCCCAACTCTTAGACATGAAGAAGAGGGAGAGGATTAGATGAGGGAGGTGTAGAGATGAATATTTTGGTAGGACTTCGTCGTAGTGAAATTGCGATGCACAATAGCTTGCGTAGGGCCCTATTTATAGACCTAGTCAAGAGTCCCTTTACATATAACTTTGAACAGATCAAAGTTTAACATGCAGAAGGACTCCTCCATGATCTCCATGCCCCACACCATTTTTTTTCTATATTTTGTCACACAAAACTCAAAAATATGGCATGGAATAAAGGATAAGGTGAGTAGATGGCTCAAACTCTTATCTCCTTAGACATTTGAATCAAATTCAAATGCTTTGACCAGTCAAATCAAATTTGAATGGGCGCCTTCTCTTATCCATTGGATGCACATGCCATAAAGGGAAGTGCACTCACAAACTCCACATAAATCCCATATGGACGTGTGCCCTTGGATAAATTCTAAGAGGCGCACGCCATATCTCTTCTTTCCTGCATACTGGGTCAACATTTGACCCTTGTCCTATTTCCATCTTATGGGATTAAGACAAAATCTTTTCAAGTCTTATCTAATGAATTTATGTCAAGTCCTAATCAAGTTAGAATAAGTCTTGATCAGACCAGGACTCAGTCCAGTCAGATCAAGAAAAATCCATCTAGAATTTTCGGGAGAGGCTTATCCAAATTTCATCCCATGATTTTAGGACAAGCCCTAATATGGCAAAGACAATCCTTATCTTGTTCCCATCTTATAAATTTTAGGACAAGTCTTGATTAGGCCAGGACAAGGTCCAGTCAGATCAAGATAAATCTCTATAGAGTTTTCAGATAAGCCTTGTCCAAATAGTTTCACAAATTAGCAGGTCTTATCCTATTTCCATCCAATGGATTAGGGCAAGCCTAGATCAGGTTAGGATAAGATTTTTTTGATCTAGACAAGTTCCAGTCAGACTAGAACAAATCTATACAAGACTCCTAGGTGAGCTAAATCCAATTTGGCTCAGTCGAGATGATCCAGAAAGACTACAGAAGGAGAATGTTAGGCTCAATCATATGCTAGCATGATTTTCTTGAACATAATTGGATCTAATCCAAATCAATCAAACTAGATTAGCTCAATTGATGATATTTAGATCCAAATTCATATTTGTGTGATCCAGTTAGGTTCAGTTCTGTATGATAATGGAATATGTCATGATCTCCATCATCGACATCATCGAAATATCTTTTGATGGATCAGAACTCTTTCAATTCATCCAATTAGAATCGTCGATCATCAAGATAATTCTAATTGATCCCAAAATCCACCAGTGACACCTAACAGTATATGGTGGCAACCCATCAAAACTAAATAGTGAACCTCTTGGTGCGGCACCTGTGTGATTAGGTTCTTCTATCATGAGCCCCAACGGGATTAGGGTTTAGGTGAACTCGTCAAACCAACACCCATTATATGAATGAATCATTCGATTCGAGTCCAATGTAAAACCCTAATAGAAACTCCTTTCTATTATTTCACACTACCATGGCCATAGATTTTAGAACTTGATCTTATGATCATCATAGGACTACTCCTCTACCGAGGTTGATAGATCCCATCTTGGTGCGATCAAATTCCTACAATGAACATGCTATAGCGAACATACACCTCAGGATTCCAAATGGCTAGAAGATCGAGTTATGGTATAGTCAAACTATAACACTCTCAAGGTGAACTACCGATGCACCTCGGGTTAAAGAACCAGACACACGCTGCAGCATCGAGCTAGTCATCGACGAGAAGATAGGCTTCCTTATGACTGCTCGAGGTGGTCATGCTCAGTGCCCTCATTCTCTAATGAGTACCTGTACTCTCACTCTGGTGTCTCCACACCATACACTCAAGACTCATCTATCCTAAAAAAATGATCGTACACCGATCTTTCAGATCTATCACTATCCTCATGATAATCCTACGATCGAAAGCAATTTATGAGTTAATTATAAACATGCCTTAAATTCTCAACTCTTGAGAACATGTGTTATCATGCCTATTAACTCAATGAATGTATCACAGATACTTTAATACACAATGTGATAAAATAAATAACTCTTTAATTAATTTTAAGTCAAAATTATAAAAATATCTCTAGAAAGTATTTAACAAGTGTCAGCCAATCTGGCTTCTAGGGCACACATCTAACATCTTGGTATGAACCTTCATTAGTTCCACTTCACCTTCCTCCACCAGCTCTTTGATCTTGTGGTATCTCACGTCTATATACTTTATATGTGCATGATAGACTGAGTTCATGCCAGTAGTAGAGGATTCTAACTATCACTGTACAATGTAACCTTGCTCTACTCCACCCCCAATTCAATAATCAGCCTCTTAAGCCAAAGGGCTTCCTTTGCAGCCTCTGTTATTCCAATATACTCGGCCTTTATGGTAGATAAGACCGTGATTGGCTGAAGGATTGATCTCTAAGATATCGATCCACCATACACGCAAAAGAGGCATCCAGTAGTAGACCTCCTTGTATCAAGATCACCTGCATAATCTGTATCCACAATATTTAAGAGGATCCGAACCTCCATCTTCAAATCTTCTAGGCTGCCCACCAAACACCAAACTATAATCTCTTATTCCATGCAAATATCTCAATACTATTTCAATGCTTTCTAGTGTTCCTTCCTAGGGTTAGCCATGTATCTATTAACCATGCTCACTACATGTGCTATATCTGGTATACAGCACACCATAGTGTATATCACATTGCCTACAGCATTCGCATAAGAAACTTTATCCATATACTCTCTCGCTTCTTTTGATTGGAGGCTTTGATACTTGGAGAAAGATATGCAGCTCGGCATTGGCGTCTCTACAGGTTTGGCCTTCTCCATCCCAAACCTTTCCAAAACTTTCTGGACATAACCTCCTTGTGACAAATGGAGCACTCCTTTGCACCTATCTCTGCAAATCTTCATTCCAAGAATTTTCTTTATCAGACCCAAATTCTTCATCTCAAACTTAGATAATGATGTCTTTTTTAGCCTTTTTACAGCTTTCATACTTCTACTGGTTATAAGCATGTCATCTACATACAGCAATAGGTACAAAGCATCCTCGTTATCTATATCCTTGATGTAGATAGAGCAGTCATGTTCACATTTAACAAATCCTAGGCTTAAATCAAAACTATCAAATCTATGATACAACTGATAAGAGGACTGTTTTACGCCATACAGTGACCTTCTGAGTAAACACACCTTCTTCTCCTATCCAATCTCCATGAAACCATCAGGTTGCTTCATGTAGATCCTTTCCTCCAAAGTCCCATGAAGGAAGGTTGTCTTCACGTCCATCTATTCTAACTCCATATTATGTTATTCCACGAATGACAGCAAAATCCGAATAGATGTATGATGCACCATAGGAGAGAAAATTTTTGTGTAATCAATTCCTTTCATTTGTGAGTATCCCTTTACTACCAGCCTTACTTTAAATCTAACTCCACCTTATTTTGAAGGTGCCTCCTTCTTTGTGAATACTTACTTTAAGTCAATAAGTCGAGCACCTTCTGGAACATCAACCAGCTGCCATGTCTGATTTTTTTCAAGTAATTTCATCTCATCCATCATGGCCTGCATCCATGACTCATGATCCTCACTCTCCATAGTCTCTATATAATTCTCTGGATCTTCATTAGCAGTGATGAGTGCATAGGAGATAACCATATCAATGCCATATCAGATTGATCTCCTGATAGTATGCGGGGGCTTGTGCAAAGCCACTCCCACTGGCACATCACTCCTACCTAAAATCTATCGCTGATCCTGCACATTCATCTCAACTACTGGCTCTCCATGCTGGTCTCCCATCTAAGTATCTATTCTCCTATCCAGCTCCACCTCAATAGGAATACTCCTATAAGTGGATGTAGACTGCATATCATCTATCTTAGACTGGCCACTATTGTTCATCTTCATGTCCCCAATTTTACCTATTTCAAACCTCTTCAAGATGCTCTTCTCATCAAAAATAACATCCTTACTGATCACTACCTTCTGTGCTTGAGAGTCTCATAGTAGATACCCCTTGACTCCTTGTAGATACCCAATGAATGTCATCTTTTAAGATTTTGGATCCAATTTACTCCTCTCGGCTACCTCTGCATATGCATAGACTTGACAATCGAAGACTTTCAAGTGGCCAAGCTTCACTTTCTTTCCACTCCAAACCTCCTCTGAAATGCATCCATTCAACTTATGATGAGGGGACCTATTAACAAGAAAATAAGAAAAAATTAAAGCATTATCTAAAAAAAATTTTGGAAGTGATACCTATAGCCTCAAACTCCATGCCTTCTCGATTAGTGTTCGGTTCATTCTCTTCACGATACTATTCTACTAGGGAGTTATCTTCACCGTATAATGATGTTTGATGCTATTTTCATCATGCTACCTCCTGAACTCCATGCTAGTATACTCTCCTCCATTTTCTGACCTCAAATACTTCACCTATCTCCCTGACTCCTTCTCTACCTCAGCTCTTCAGGCTCTAAATCGGACAAACACTTCTGATTTTTCTCTAATCAAATAAATCCATACTTTTCTTAAGAAATCATCAATGAAGGTGACAAAGTATCTTGCCCCACCTCTAGTTGATACAGAAGTAGGTTCCTACACATTTGGGTGCACTAAATCCAACACTCCTTCGCTGTGTTTGGTACTTTTGGCAAACTTCACTCTATACTATTTGGCAAACTTCACTTAATTAAATTAGATTAAATCAGATTTAATTTTGATTTAATTTTTTAATCAAATTAGAAAATTGGGTTGACCTAAATCCTAGTTGAACTAGGAATAGTTTTTTCTTGCACTTGGCTTATCCAATAAGCCAATTAGACTCGATCCAATCAAGTCCAAACTAAATATAATTAAATTATATTTAATTAAACTTAATCTCAATTCTCTGATTTAATCAAATTAAGCTAATTAGCAATCTAATTTCTAATCGATCCTCCTGCAATACTTGCACTAGGTTAAATATTAATCGTATTGATCGTTTAACCCTACAACGATTCTTAATCGTTGATCAACCATCTGATCAGATCATGAGTTCTAATATGTGTAACCTCATAGGTTTGAACCTAAGCTAGTAGCATAGGAATAGATTTCTATACCAATCAACGTAACCATCTAGCAATGGTACCTGACGACCAGATAGGTCGAATGTGTAGAACAACATCCTTAGAACCCATGTGAATATAGTTTCCATATAATTCATCCCCTTGACCAAAATGCTCGTAGGACACCTAAGAGTTCAATTGTCAACTCGATCAGATTGTCCACATTATATTTTAAAATATCAAATCCATCTGATGGATTTTTCTAATCAAGATTTTGCTATATTGAAATACAGTGATACATTCTTCTCCAACTCTTGGAGTGGTCAATCCCATCTTGATCACATACCGACTTTGTAAGTACTTGACTATGCCCAAAAATCTTTTATTACTAAATTAGAAATTCAGTTAGTCTGATACCAAAGCACAGTGAGTTGCTTGCAAGTCACTGAGGTGATCTCAGATCTAAGAGATACTTATACCTATATCCCATCAGAGATATTTTCGACAGCAGAATGCTCTAGAGTTGGTCATATTCAATGATGATATACCCATATATCTCACCTGTATGCCATACCAGTGTCTCCATACTCCTTGATTAAGAGAACAACCAACCTATATGACATACAGTGATCTATACTCGATAGATGCTGTCGTCCTAATTAACAGCCTATCATTTGGTCATGAATAGATTTAAGGACTAATCGATAAATCCTCTCTTTATCGAAGCTAAATAGTCCTAAGGACTTCATCACAACAATGGAGTTCATTAAAAGATGAATGCTTTATGATGAAAATGCCAAAAGTATATATTTTATTTATTAAAGAATCAATTATAATTACAATATAGCACAATCATCAATAGGCTGATGATTGGCTTTGGGATATATTTCTCAACAACTCCTACTTGTCCTAAAGCCACTCGGCATAGTATCTAATACCCATCTTCGACTCATGGTTGTCGAACTCCTTTATCGCTAGGGCTTTAATGAAGGAGTCGGCTAGGTTCTTCTTTTCATCGATCTTCTAAAGGTCGACATAACCTTGATCCATGATCTCCCAGACTAGGTGGAAGTAGCGCAGGATATGCTTCATCCACTGGTGTACCTTTGATTTCTTCGCCTGAGCTATGGCACCAGTGTTGCCGCAGTAAAGCAGGATCGGACCATCTTGAGAGGGTGCTACTCTAAGCTTGGTGATGAATTTCTCAGCTACATAGCTTTCTTCACGCATCTAATGATGTGATGTACTCTACTTCGCAAACAGAGTCTACCATAATATATTGTTTGAAACTTTTCCAGCAGATGGCTCCACTATTTAGAATAAAGATATATCCCGATATGCTTCTACTGGTCAAATTAAAAGCTGGAGTCTATAAACCCCATAAGTTTTAGATCTGACTTGCCATAAACCAACCATTGATCCTTAGTAATTCTCAAATACTTAAGGATGGCTTTAACCACTTCCTAGTGGTTTTCTCTAGGATCAGACTGGTATCCACACACTACTCCTAGTGAGTATGCCACATCTGGTCTCGTACATATCATGGTGTACATGATAGATCCCACTACCGAAGCATATGGAACTCTACTCATATGCTCTCTCTCTCTTTAGGAGTTGTCGGATAATCTTTCTTAAAGAGAGAAATTCCATGGCCTATCAGAAGATAGTTCTTTTTGGAATTCTCCATGCTTAACCTTTTCAGAACAATATCTATGTACGTGGACTAAAATAACCGAAGCATCCTTTTAGATCTATCCCCATAGATCTTCATCCCTAGGATGTAGGATACTTCATCCAAGTCCTTCATAGAGAACTGTGATGACAATTAGACTTTTATTTCCTATAGTATGGGGATGTCATTCTCGATTAAGAGAATATCATCCACGTATAAGACAAGAAATACCACTACTGGACCATTTGTCCACTTATAAATATAGGATTCTTCTCCATTCTTAATGAAGCCAAATGTTTTGATCACCTTATCAAAATACATGTTTCAACTCCGAGATGCCTGATTCAATCCATAAATGGATCTCTGAAGCTTACACACCTTGGACTCATCTATGGATGTGAACCTCTTAGGTTGTATCATATACACCTCTTCAGTCAGCTCTCCATTTAAAAAATCTATCTTCACATCCATTTGCTAGATCTCATAGTCCAAGTGGATAGCAATCATAAACATTATCGGAATGGATTGAGCATTACCATAAGGAAGAACGTCTCGTCATAGTCAATACCATAATATTGACGATACCCCTTGACAACCAGATGGACTTTATAGGTCTCCACCTTTCTGTTTGTGCCTCTTTTTCTTTTAAAAATCCATTTACACCCAATGGATTTAACTCCTTCAAGTGGGTCAACCAATGTCCACACATTATTGACCTTCATGGATTCCATTTCAGATTTCATGGCCTCAAGCCATTTTTCAAAATCGGATCTCTGCATAGCATCCATATAATGAAATGGAATGTACCAGATTTTTAGTACGTACAACAATCAAACCAGAGACTAAAGTAGGGCTCGACAAAATAGAAAGTATCATGGTACATCATCCTTCCTTGAAATGGAACTTGAATGCATCTTCTTGCTCCAACATTCAAGGTGATCTATTACGACCAACGCGGTTGTTCGTATTTCATTTTCTTCTTCCAAGCCAAGACCCTCTTATAAAAGAAAGCACTCAGTGAATTACTCATGGAATCTCGTCTTTCTCTCGATGCCAAGAATTTTTGATGTGTCCGAGTCGATCAGAGGTTTGGCTTGCTTCTGCCCGACCCAGCAAACTCCAGCATCAAAGCTGTAGTGCACTAGCATGCCCGAGGGCAAACAAGCTATAGATTAAGCGCAAGGTGCGAAAGAACAAGCAAGGTCTTTCACTATCGTCCGTTAGCGCAGCCATTTTCTTTTTCATAGCACGTTAGTTTTGAAGCTACACCCCATAGTTTTTCACCTTCAAAAGAAGGCGCCGGTGCTTTAGTAGTGACCCCTCTGGGGGTCTCGGGTCCCTTTGGCGTGCCCCACCTCGTAAGTCCTGTGTTATCCTTTTCTTGACTTTAGGTGATCGGATCCTCATCGTTCTCATCGAGTTCGATGGGATCACCATTCCGGACCAAAAAATCATAGTATCTATCTAGATGACACGGTACTCTACTAGATCATCTTAATGGTCTAGGTACACTAGGTTCTGTATCTAATCTAATCAAATCTAACTCGGGTTCAGCTATAGGTGTTGGTTTTTCTACCTGTTGAACTTCATTAAGTTCAACCTTAGAGACAACAGTTCCTTCACCAAGAAACTCTTTTTCTAAAAAGGGTGTCTTAAGACTGACGAACACCTTTTGTTCATCAGCGTCGTAGACATAGTATCATTTGGTCTCTTTTGGGTATCCTATAAATATACACTTGTCAAACCTAGGTCCAAGTTTATCTATAACTAACCATTTGACATAAGCTGGGCACCCCAAATCCTAAGGTATGCAAGTGCTGATGCCCTGTCCATATCTCATACAGAGTCTTTGAAGGGAAATCCTGATTTCCCGGTCCAAGTTCGTCCAGATCTGATTAGATCAAGAGATATATTTCAAAAATTTTCTCTTGACCTTAATCAGATCTTGATATGTTTCAGATCTGATTCTTATTATTTTAATAAATAAAATAAAAGAAGATAAATTAAATCAAATTCAATTTACCTGATTTGGGTAATCCTATTACCCTGTAGATGATCCTGATTGCAGCGAAAGGTTCTGGATCTTAGCCACGCAAGCGCCTGGCCTCTACCGGTATCCACTCGGGTTGGATCTGGAGATCCTCTTCTTCTCTATCACACCTCCAAAAATCAGATCTGGATCTGATCTGGAGGATCTTCAAAACTCTTTTGAAGATCTGCAGTCGTCCTTTTGCAGCAGCGCAGCCTTCTTGCTTTTGATCGCCTTTCCTTGATCTGAATCGCACCAAACTAAATCCAAAACACTTTTGGACGTGGAGAGCAAGGGGAGAAGAGAGTATGGCATGGAGAAGGAGGGGAGAGGCAGCCTTGGATGTGGGAAATCTCTATTGAATTCACTTCGGATTAGGGTTGGGCGCAGGGTCTTATTTATAGACCTCTTGTGATCCAACTCCTCTTCCTCTCAACCAATCACAACCCTTTGTGAAATCAGATCTAAATCTGATTGGTTGAAAAAGAGACCCCTGGATTCCTCCTTAGAGGGCGCCTAAGACCAGTCAAACTGGATTCTTAGTAGAACTCTAATTGGAATCCTAAAGGGAGGTGGAGTCCTTGTCCAACAAGGACTCCTAGGCGCCTCCTACTTGGGCTCACGCCACCCTTGGCGTGCGCCCTTCTCCTTGCCAGGTTCTGGCAGGGGGACAAGCCCCCACCAGCTCTCCAATAGGTGCATGACATGTGGTCAAAAGTCAAAGGGTCAATGGTCAATGTTTGACCAGTCAAAGGTAGACTTTTGACCAAAGTCAAAGAACAAGAAATGGCAGGTGACCAAAAATGGCAGGTAATGTCTTACAAATAAGACAACCTATTCTGACTTGGACAACCTCCAGTCAGACCATATGAAGGCCTCTGATTGAGCACAAACTCCTTTGGCTCAGTCAGGACAACTTATTTATGATAGTAAAAGAAGAACGTTAGGTTCAATCGAGTGCTAGCACGATTTCCTTGAACCTAATTGAATCTCATTCAGATCAATTGAACTAGATCAGTTCAATTGATGATCACCAGATTCAAACCCTTGTTTGTGTGACCCAGTTAGGTTCAGTTCTGTATGGTAATGGGATATGTCATGATCTCTATCATAGACATCATCGAAACTCCTTTCGATGGATCAGAACTCTTCTGATTCGAACAGCTAGAATGATCGATCATCTAAATCATTCTAATTGCTCCCAAAATCCACCAGTGACACCTAGCAGTATATGGTGGCAACCCATCAGAGCTGAATGCGAACCTCTTGGTGCAGCTACCTGTGTGATTCAGTTCTTCTATCTTGAGCCCCGATCAGATTAGGGTTAAGGTAAACTCGTCAAACCCTAGTCTCTGTCATATGATGTAATCATTCGATTCGAGTCCAATGTGAAAATCTAAATAGAAACTCTTTCTATTATTTCACTCTACCATGGCCATGGATTTCTGGACTTGATTCTCATGATCATCATAGGGCTGCTCCTCTACCACCGAGGTAGATAGATCCCATCTTGATGCAATCCAGTTCCTACAATGAACATGCTCATAGCCAACATACACCTCAGGGTTCCATATGGCTAGGAGACCGAGTAATGGTGTAGTCAAACTATAACACCCTCAAGGTGAACTGCCGATGCATCTCAGGTCAAAGAACCAGACACACTACTGCAGCATCGAGTCAGTCATTGACGAGAAGGTAGACTCCCTAATGACTACTCGAGGTGGTCACGCTCAGTGCCCTCGTTCTCTAACGAGTACCTGTACTCTCGCTCCGGTGTCTCCACACCGTAGACTCAAGACTCATCTACTAAAGAGAAGCGATCGTACATCAACCTTCCGGATCAATCACCATCCTCGTGATGATCCTATGGTCGGGAGCTGTTTATGAGTTAATAATGATTATTCATGTCTTAAATTTTCAACTCTTGAAAATATGAATTATCATTACCATTAACTCAAAGAATGTATCACAGACACTAAATACATATATGTGATAGAAAATAACCCATTTCATTAATTATAGTCAAAATTACAATTTTGCCCCTAGAAGTGTATTACAAGTGTCAGCCAATTCTGGCTTCTAGGGCACATATATCTAACAGTCTTAACTATAGACTTACTTGGAACCCTATTTAATAGATAACAAGCTGATTCAAGTGCATATCTTCAGAAGGATATCGACAAGTTGGCAAAATCCATCATGGATTGGACCATGTCTAATAGAGTCTGATTCCTCCTTTCAGACACATCATTGTATTGTAATGTTCCTAAAGGAGTCTATTGAGAGAGAATCCCATTCTCTCCTAGATATGTAAGAAACTCATCGAAAAGATATTTTTCTCCTCGATCAGATTGAAGAGTTTTAATACTCTTCCCAATTTATTTTTCTACTTCACTTCGGAATCGTTTGAACATTTCAAATAAATTTGACTTATGTTTCATCAGATAGATATATCCATATCTGGATAGATCATCTATGAAAGTGATGAAGTAGAAATATCCATCTCTGGCACTATTGCTCATTGGTCCACATACATCAGTATGTACTAGATCTAAGAGCTCAGTGGCTTTCTCATATTTTTCAGTAAAAGATGACTTGGTCATTTTACTAAGAAAATAGGACTCACAAGTTGGGATTGATTCACAATCACTGACTTCAAAAATTTTCTCTTGAGTCAACCTGTTTATCCTGTTCTTATTTATATGACCTAGCCTATAGTGCCATAAATAGATATCTGACATACTATCTAATCTAGGATGCTTGCCAGTTGAATAGATTACGTTAACAGGTTATGATAGCATATACACACCATTGTTCAAATGTCCATAAAAAATAGTAACACCATTCATAATGATATTACAAACTTATTTCTTTATTAAAATTTTATAATCGATTTTGGCCAGAAGGTCTATAGAAATATCATTTAAAAAGAAACTGGGATAGAAATGATAATCACTAATAACAACAGTATGGGACTCAAATACAAGTTTTAGAATTTCTAAAGCTAGAATTGGAACTGATCTTCCATCTCCAACGTTCAGAAATCTTTCATCTTGCTCGAATCTTCTACTGACCTACAATCTCTGCAACGGATTGCAAATATGGTAAAGACTATCGGTATCCAATACCCAATCAATAATATCATAAATAGAAAAATTGTAAGGAGTTATTATATAAATACCTTGCCCAGCAACAACTTATCTTTCTCTATCTATTCGGATCTAGAGAGGCAATGTACTGAGGATAATTCCTCTTTCAGTGCCTCCGCTTCTTGCAAAAGAAGCATTTAGCTTGACTCTTATTGGACTTGATCTTCCTGATTTGGCCCTACATAGATATCCCAACCTGAACTTGGACCTTCTTAGCATTCTTCTTCTTGTTCTTCTTTTCTTTCCTAAAGAGTCAAGAACCAGAAGACAAGTCTCTTACTAAGTTCACCGACTCCTTATGAAGTTGGTGATCCTTCTCAAAGATTTGAAGCAACCCCAATAACCGTGGTAGTCTACTTTAGGCTTTGTCATTCTAAAATGAGTGAGGAATGGGAGAAAAGACTTGGGCAGCGAGTTCAATATTGCATTCTTCCCAAGCTGTTTATTCAAGAAAAAGCCAAGCTTGCTCAATCGCTCTATCAGCTCGATCATATATAATACATGATTGGTAACAGAGGCACCATCCCGCATCCTGGCGTTGAAGATGGCACAACTAATCTTATGCCTCTCCACGTCATCGAGTGTGCCAAAGGAACCCTTCAATACTTGAAGCATGTCCTTTGGCTGAGCTATCTCAAATCTGCGACTGAACTCGTCGCTCATGGCAGCCAGCATGATGCAGCGCACCATGGTTCGATCACTGAGCCACTTTTAGTAAGTATCTCTGACTATTTTACATGCATTAACAGCTGACCCCTCAGGTGCAGGATCCGTCAGCATATATAGGATCCATTCATGCTTCAGGACCATCTTTAACTTTCGGTACCGACTACTGAAGTTGGATCTCACCAACTTATCATTGTCCAACAATGATTGGAGTGATAGAAAAGTAGCCATATCTGCACAGAGAAAAATCATAACCTAATTAGTAATTGATTCATTAAACCTAAAGATTTGGATTTTAATCAAAAAATTCTCCCACTATTTTATTTGAATTGGTAGCTTCTACCTCCAATTCAAGGAATTATCTTAATTTTTTAATGGATACTAAAATCTACATAGACTGCACAAGAGCCCAACTTTGGTTGGCCAACCCATGTAAATCTAAGGGTAGGTTCATAATTAATTATTTCTTCAAATAATTTCTAGTAATTAAATTTTGCCCCAGTCTCTAATCAGTAGGCTTAGGCCTCTACTGAAAAGGTCTGGTTAGGTTCAATCATTAACATGATCATACTTGGTCCATCTAACTAATGAATGATTAGGCCCAACTTTGATTGGCCAACCTAATCACTATTTAGAAAGATGCAGCCAAGAAATCATATAATGAATGATAATTTTATTAGCCGATAAACACCAAACCTTTGGGCCTTCAATGATTATCTAACTAATAGACCTATTATCACCCACTTAATGGAAGGCTATGATCTAGTTATCATAATAACTATTTTATTTTAGGAATCTAATAATTTTAAAAAATTTAATTTGAAGATAAGAAAAGATCAGATGAACCAGCGTGTCATGATCCTCCCACTAACTTCACCAAGTCAGCTTAAGGAAGACCATTAATAGGCTGATCTAGGAGCACCTAAATCAGTCACATAGATTTTTCTAGCTGACATAGATCAGCTCGAATAGTCAAGTGATCTGATCAAAACATAATTTCACCAAGAGGCCAGGTAAGTTCGATCAATGGAAGGGTCTGTCAAAGCTTACCTTAGATACCATCAAAAATAGCCAGGTAAGCAAGCTACCAATTAAAGACCATCGGTCTGGTTTACTTAGACACCAACTGATTTAATTAGTTTCAATTAGATCAACCAAACAGTTAGTGCTAGACTACATAGCCAAGAATCAAGTCCATTTTTTATCTCATTAAAGACATGGACTTGACCTGACCAACTACAACTATTATAATTGATTCAGAGAATTCTTGACCTAATCTAAGACAACAATTGATTAAATTTAGTCAATTATCTAATTAAGTCCATTCTTTAATTTAACCCTAGGTCTAACCCAATTAATGGACCTAATCCCTACTAACCCATTTAACCCAATGGGTTATGATTTGTGTTTTAGGATTGTCAATTAACAATCCTAGATCCTAATCAAATAACTTCTTAATTCTTAATTAAATTTTGGACTGAGGGTTGGGGTTTAGCTTTTCAAAAATGATTTTCATATTGGTAAAATATTTTTATAACATGATTCTATCAATCAAGCTGCATGTTTGATTCATAATCAATATGCAAGTAAGATAAGCATGAAACTACTTTAGATCTAATCTAAATATGTTCATAAAATTAAAATAGTTTCAACTATAATCAATCATAAATTATCTTAGATCAAATCTAACATATTTATGATGATTAAAATTAGATTAAAATATTTTTAATTAAATCATAAAATTTTTTAGATCTAATTTAAAATTTTATGATCAATATTTTAGATTAGCACATACTAGGACAATCTCTCCATTGTAAGGAATAAACCTTACAGTAGGACAATCTTATAGTCAATCCATGCAATCTCAAACTTTTATTTTTATATCTAAAACTATTTTAAATATATTAAATTATAAATAAAATTAGATCACATCTAATAAATTTAGGATTAAAGATAGATCTACATGAACTAGGATAATCTCTCCACTATAAGGGATAAATCTTACAGCAGGACAACCTTATAATCAGTTCGTATGATCAGAATTTTTAATTTTAGATTTAATAATAAGATTATAAATTAAATCTAACTTAAAAAATAATCCAAACATGCACACATAATCATGTAATAATCAATCTGGGCTCTAATACTAATTGAAGGAATCAGATCTAAGATTTCAGAACTAGATCTTGAAATATTTTCAAGATCAGACAGTGAAAGACTAAAATTAATCAAAATTAATTTTAAATATTAAAAAATATCCTAAATCTAGCAACCTATTATATGATCATGACATGTCATTAAAATAAAAATTAAAATATAATAAAAAAGCTAAAATATATTGATCACATCAACATGTATATACACTACATCTAATACAGGTATGAAAATAATAGATCAGATCTATTATCTATGCAAGTTGTCTAACTTACTGATCCATGCTTGAGGATGAAGTTGCAAGCCACACATATGTCCGACCTCTAGGAGTCGTCCATACGAGCCCATAAATCATGATCAAAAGTCCTGATGCAGGAAATCAACACAGTATGCTAGTAGTGTGTTGATCCTTCTTTGACAGTTGATCAGATGCCTCCTTCTGAATTTGGACTCTTTCAAAGAGGAGAAGGAGAAGAGAAGGTTTCAGATATGAGACACTATTAGAAAACTCAAAGAAGAAGGAAGGCAAGAGGTGAATATAGCAATCCTAGAAGAAGACCCTCTTCTTCTTCTCTTTGCTCTCACCTAGACACCTAGTTTGGTGTCTATGCAACCCCAACACCCAAGGACTCTCTCTACCTGATTTTCACACACCCCAAAGCTCTCTCAATGGCCTATAATCTCACAAAAAATCAGCCCAAAATTCATCCTAAATATATAAAAAAGAGGAGTCCTTGTCAAGGTCAAAAACTAGACAAGGAATGTCCAATTTGGGCAAGTCAAAGGGGTGCCCAACTTTTGGGCATCCTCTCCAAAATTTTAGGCATGGACCATCTGAGAAAATCACCCAAAACCTCCTCCCTTTTACCATGAAAAATAGAGAGAAAATAGGGAGGAGGGTGACACACATGGGAAGAGGAGTTTTGATTTTTCAAAACACTATCTCATCGGATTTGAAACCAAAACAAATTCCCTTCTTTGACTTGGTCCACTACCTAATTTTCATATGAGAAAGAGAGGAGAGGAGGGCATGCATGAGAAGCTCTAGGTGAGATATTTTTATTGCACAAAATAGAGAAGAAATAGGGCATGGGGTGTAAGGGGCTAAGGTGGCGCAAGGTGGAACCCTAGTAAGACTAGGATTCCATCTATGACTTGGTCAAAGTGGTTTCTCAAACCAAATTAAATCAAAATCAAGTCAACCAAATTAAATTAGCCCCTAACCCAATTAATGGCTTAATTAAATTATAATAAATTATATTTAATTTTAATTTAATTTTTTAATCAAATTAGAAAATTGGGTTGACCTAAGTCCTAGTTGAACTAGGACTAGTTTTTCCTTGCACTTGGCTTATCCAATAAGCTAATTGGACTTGATCCAATCAAGCCCAAACTAAATATAATTAAATTATATTTAATTAAATTTAATCTCAGTCTTTTGACTTAATCAAATTAAATTAATTAGTAATCTAATTGTTAATTAATCCTCCTGTAATACTTGCACTAGGTTAAACATCAATCATATTGATCTTTAACCCTAGACTGATTCTTAATCATTGATCAACCATCCGATTAGATTGTGAGCTCTAATATGTATGATCTCATAGGTCTAAACCTAAGTTGATAGTATAGAAATAGATTTCTATACCAATCAATGTAACCATTTAGCAGTGGTATCCGACGGTCGGATAGATCGAATGTGTAGAACAACATCCTTAGAATTCATATAGATATAGTTTCCATATAATTCATCCCTTGACCAAAATGCTTGTAGAAGACCTCAGAATTCAACTATCAATTTTGATCTAGTTGTCCACATTATATTTCAAAATATCAAATCCATCTGACGGATTATCCTGACCAAGATTTTGCTATATTAAAATACAGTGATACATTCTTCTCTAACTCTTGGAGTGGTCAATCCCATATTGATCACACGCCGACTTCATAAGTACTTGACTGTATCCAAAAATCTTTTATTACTGAATTAAAAATTCAATTAGTTTAATAGTAAAGCACAGTGAGTTGCTTGCAAGTCACTGAGGTGATCTTAGGTCCAAGGGATACTTATACCTATATCCCATCAGAGACATTTTCAACAGCAGAATGCTCTAGAGTTGATCATGTTTAATGATGATATACTCATACATCTCACCTGTATGCCATATCTGTGTCTCTATTCTCTTTGACTAAGAGGACAACCAATCTATATGGCATATAGCGACCTATGCTCGATAGATGCTGTCGTCCTAATTAACAGCCTATCATTTGGTCGTGAATAGATTTAAGGACTAATCGATAAATCTTCTCCATATCGAAGCTAAATAGTCCTAAAAACTTCATCATAATAATGAAGTTCGTTAGAAGATAAATGCTTTATGATAAAAATTCCAAAAGTATATATTTTATTTATTAATGAATCAATTACAATTATAATATAGCACAACCATCAATAGGCTGATGAGTGACTTTGGGATACATTTTTCAATAGGATGTAGATCCACATCTTAGAACTTAAAACTATTTTTAAGTTTCAGAGCCAATCCTTAAAATTGGTTCTAGTCGATCTATTGGTCTCTAAGATTCTGCCTAGAGGGTTGGAAGTAGACAAAATTTCTATAGAGAGTCAAAGTTTCTAGTTAGACTTTGTATTTGACTTAACCAATTTATTTTAGAGATTTTATTTTAAAATAAATTTAGG
This sequence comes from Cocos nucifera, assembly GCA_006176705.1. NCBI lineage: Eukaryota > Viridiplantae > Streptophyta > Magnoliopsida > Arecales > Arecaceae > Cocos > Cocos nucifera. Next base: position 202,771 of record QRFJ01001686.1, read on the forward strand.
CTCCCACTATTTTTTTGAATCCCTACACTCCCCTGGAAGAGTGTTGAAAAAATTATTTCCTCACATGGATTGGCATGGCCACTAGTGATCAGCTAGCAACAAGGAATGAACTCCTTCTGAGATTACTATGGAAGCATGATCAAAGGATTCAAGGAATAGAGAAGAAGAGATTTATGAAAGAAAAGAGCTTTTATTTCAATGTATTCGGTATTATACAATCTTGACCTATATTCAATATATATACTTTATAAAAGGGTCAAGCCCAAACTCATAGAAAAACTCTCCAAACCTAAACAACCCACGTACATAAAACTAATCCCGCAATAACTAAGCTGGCTTAATTTTAGATTGAGTCAGCTAACCTGCGATTGGGTCAGCTCAGTCTGAGATTGAGCTGACCCAGTTGTGTACCAAGCAGTAGTCCCAAAAATACTGCTTTGTATCTGAATTTTCTCTAAGATATAGCCAACCTAACAGACTGAGCTGATCTAGTTGTGTACCATGCAACAGTCCCAAAAATACTACTTTCTATCTAAATTTTCTCTGAGACATAGCCAACCTAGTCTAAGACTGAGCTGGTATAGTTTCCAATTTAGCCGACCCAGTCTCAGGGTAAGCAGGCTAAGTTCCTGAACTTTGCTTATCCAAGCTAATCTCTTCTCTGGCTTGCTCTTATCTTTCCATGACCTTTCTTCTTATATTTCTAAGACTTGGAGTGCCACTTTTGAGCTCACATTCTCCACCTTGGTGCTTTCAAGTTCTTATGAACTCATCTCTTCTCAGCAAACCCATTCGTGCCACACACATTTACAAGCTATCTCTAAGAAGTACCTTCGTGAGTGCATCAGACTGATTCTCCTGAAGAAAAAAAATGAGTTTTCCTACCATAAGATGTATCTGATCGGATCAGATTTTCAGTGGAATAATTTTTAAAAATTTTCTATGATTTGATTATATCTGAGAGTTCTCAGATCTAATTAGATTGATTTAAAATTAGAAATAAAATAAAAATAAAAATGATGATAATAGTTATCAACTGATCGAGTAAACTGTTTATTCGTTGTGATGATCTGATGACTGATCTGAGATTTTGATTGAGCCGCACATGCGTTTGGCCATTACCGATATCCACTCGGGTCAGATTTGGAAGTCTCCTCCTTTTGGACCTGATCTCCAAAGATCAGATCTGATTTCTTCCTATAGAACCTTCAAAACAAACTCCGAAAGCTGCGCATTCATCTCACGAACACCGTCGTCTCTTGCTGATCTTCGTGCCAACGAGACTTGATCTTTGCTTGTAGGTTTTGCCCAACTCTTAGACATGAAGAAGAGGGAGAGGATTAGATGAGAAAGGTGTGGAGATGAATATTTTGGTAGGACTTCACCGTAGAAAAATTGCGATGCACAACTGCTTGCGCAGGGCCCTATTTATAGACCTAGTTAAGAGTCCCTTTGCATATAACTTTGAACAGGTCAAAGTTTAACATGCAGAAGGACTCCTCCATGATCTCCATGCCCCATACCATATTTTTTCTATATTTTGTCACACAAAACTTAGAAATATGGCACGAAATAAAGGATAAGGTGAGTAGATGGCTCAAACTCTTATCTTCCTAGACATTTGAATCAAATTCAAATGCTTTGATCAGTCAAATCAAATTTAAATGGGTGCCTTCCCTTATCCATCGGATGTGCACGCCATAAAGGGGCGTGCACTCACAAACTCCACATAAATTCCATATGGACGTGCATCATCACATAAATTCTAGGAGGCGCACGCCATATCTCTTCTTTCTTGTATACTAGGTCAACATTTGACCCTTGTCCTATTCCCATCTTATGGGATTAAGATAAAACCTTTTCAAGTCTCATCCAGTGGATTTATGTTAAGTCCTAATCAAGTTAGAACAAGTCTTGATCAGACTAGGACTCGGTCCAGTCAGAACAAAGAAATCCATCTAGAATTTTTGGGAGAGGCTTATCCAAATTTCATCCCATGATTTTAGGGCAAGCCCTAATATGGCAAAGTCAACCCTTCTCTTGTTCCCATCTTATGGGATTTAGGACAAGTCTTGATTAGGCTAGGATAAGATCCAGTCAGATCAAGATAAATCCCTATAGAGTTCCTGGATAAGCCTTGTCCAAATAGTTTCACAAATTAGCAGGTCTTGTCCTATTTCCATCGGATGGATTAGGACAAGCCTAGATCAAGTTAGGACAAGACTTTTCTAATCTGGATAAGTTCCAATCAGACTAGAACAAACCTATACAAGGCTCCTAGGTGAGCTAAATCCAATTTGTCTCAATCGAGATGATCTAGAAAGATTATAGAAGGAGAATGTTAGGATCAATCGTGTGCTAGCATAATTTTCTTGAATCTAATTGGATTTAATCCAAATCAATCAAACTGGGTTGGCTCAATTGATGACATCCAAATCCAAATCCTTATTTGTATGATCTAGTTAGGTTCAGTTCTGTATGATAATGGGATATGTCATGATCTCCATCATCGACATCATCAAAATACCTTTTGATGGACCAAAACTCTTTCGATTCACCCAATTAGAATCATCGATCATCAAGATAATTCTAATTGATCCCAAAATCCATCAGTGATACCTAGCAGTATATAGTGGCAACCCATCAAAATTGAATAGTGAACCTCTCGGTGCAACTATCTGTGTGATTAGATTCTTCTATCATAAGCCCCGACGGGATTAGGGTTAAGGTGAACTTATCAAACCAACACCCATCATATGAATGAATCATTCGATTCGAGTCTAATGTGAAACTCTAATAGAAACTCCTTTCTATTATTTCACACTACCATGGCCATAGATTTTAGAACTCGATCTTATGATCATCATAGGACTACTCCTGTACCGAGGTTGATAGATCCCATCTTGGTGCGATCAAATTTCTATAATGAACATGCTATAGCCAACATACACCTTAGGGTTTCGAATGGCTGGAAGACCGAGTTATGGTGTAGTCAAACTATAACACCCTCAAGGTGAACTGCCGATGCACCTCAGATCAAGGAATCAGACACATGCTACAGCATCGAGCTAGTCATCGATGAGAAGGTAGGCTTCCTTATGACTGCTCGAGGTGGTCACGCTCAGTGTCCTCATTCTCTAACGAGTACCTATACTCTTACTCCGGTGTCTCCACACCATAGACTCAAGACTCATCTACCCTAAAAAAGTGATCATACACCGATCTTCTAGATCTATCACCATCCTCGTGATGATCCTACGATCGGGAGCAATTTATGAGTTAATTATGATAATACATGCCTTAAATTCTCAACTCTTGAGAATATGTGTTATCATGCCTATTAACTCAATGGATGTATCACGGATATTTTAATATACAATATGATAGAATAAAAAATCTTTTAATTAATTTTAAGTCAAAATTATAAAAATATCCCTAGAAAGTATTTAACAAGTATCAGCCAATCTGACTTCTAGGACACACATCTAACATCTTCTTGGTATGAACCTTCATTAGTTCCACTTCACCTTCCTCCACCAGCTCTCTGATCTTATGGTATCTCACGTCTATATACTTTGTGCGCGTATGATAGACTGGGTTCTATACCAGCAACAGAGCATTCTAACTATCACTATACGATGTAACCTTGCTCTACTCCACCCCCAATTCAATAATTAGCCTCTTAAGTCAAAGGGCTTCCTTTGCAGCCTCTGTTATTCCAATATACTTGACCTTTATAGTAAACAAGATCATGATTGGCTGAAGGATTGATCTCCAAAATATCGATCCACCATACATGCAAAAGAGACATCCAGTAGTAGTCCTCCTTGTATCAAGATCAATTGCATAATTTGTATCCACAAATATTTAAGAGGATCCGAACCTCCATCTTCAAATCTTCCAGGCTGCCCACCAAACACTAAACAATAATCTCTTGTTCCATGCAGATATCTCAATATCCATTTCAATGCTTTTCAGTATTTCTTCCTAGGGTTAGCCATGTATCTATTAACCATGCTCACTGCATGTGCTATATCTGGTCTACAGCACACCATAGTATACATCACACTGCCTACAGCATTCGCATAAGAAACTTTATCCATATACTCTCTTGCTTCTTTTGATTGGAGGCTTTGATACTTGGAGAAAGATATGTGGCTCGGCATTGGCGTCTTTGTAGGTTTGGCCTTTTCCATCCCAAACCTCTCCAAAACTTTCTGGACATAACCTCCTTGTGACAAATGGAGCACTCCTTTGCACCTATCTCTACAAATCTCCATTCCAAGGATTTTCTTTACCATACCCAAATTCTTCATCTCAAACTTAGATAATAATATCTTTTTTAGCCTTTTTACAACTTTCATACTTCTACTGGCTATAAGCATATCATCTACATACAGCAATAGGTACAAAGCATCCTCCTTATCTATATCCTTGATGTAAACAGAGCAGTCATGTTCACATTTAACAAATCCTAGGCTCAAATCAAAACTATCAAATCTATGATACCACTAATGAGAGGCTCAAATAAAAACTATCAAATCTATGGTCCAGGTTGATGTCGATGAAGATCCGATGGTCCGTGGGGTTTCCAATTTTGAATCGATTTTTCAGCTTTCCATCTGCATGATCGAATGGTTTTGGATGCTCCAAATATTGATCCAATAGCCAGATTTCTTCTAAAACTAGATCCAATGGCTGTTGTTTATTCCTTCTTTGAATCAATTTCTTAAGCATGATCGAATGGCTGATGGTATTCCAGGCGATGATCGAATGGCTGATAGAAACTCCGATAGTGATCAAACACCCAGACCAAGATCCGACGACCAAATTTTCATCATCATACTCAAATGGATAGTCCACATTAATTTCAACTAGATTTAGGCTTTTAAAATTTGATTTTTGGTATTTATGGATCGTTTGATCAGAATTTGATGGCCAGAATTCAGAGAACTCAATAGAATTCGATCCATGAGCTATTTTAATCCGATTTTCACCAAGATTTCACCATTTTTTACGATCAAAACTCCTCTTTAATCCCATATTGACTAGAAATAAAGGAACCAGCCCTCCTAACTTTATTTAAAGGACTTTAGGCCTCCAAAAATAATTATTTTCGATTATGAAAAAGAGTTAGGTAAAGATTGGAGCCATGCTTGGGTTAGAGGCTGCTTCAAGGCAATGAGTGCTGCGAAGAAGAGCTGGCCTCTACACCATCTCAACGCCAATGCCGATCTAAGATCAAAATCGGCTATTTCCTAGTTTTTATTTTCTTTTTCTATTCTTTTTAAATTTCATGTATTTAAATTATGAACTTTTAAATTAATATAAAATTTTATTTTATGCACTTTAAATTCATGCTTTTTATTTTTAATTATAATTTAATTTTTATACTTTAATTATTGCTCTTTATTTTATTGTAAGTAGATGCTAAGATCTAACTAGTAGATCTTAGTACCAAGTTTAATTTTCTACATCTTTTAAATTCTATTTTTTATTTATAATTTTTTTTTCTAACTTCAACTTTATTTTCAAAACTCTTATCCTTTCTTTTTCTTTTCTAAAAATTAAAGATTTTAAAACTAAAATATTACATTCTATATGGATTCGACCTGACTCACTATTTTATACATATTTTTAATCAATTTAAGATGTCGAAATTAAACTAATAAATATGATGTTTTAATGACAACACCATGCTCTTATCAAGTTTTTGGCACCGAAAGGCATGAAAATTAAAATTTTTAATCTCTTTAATTTTTTTATAAATTAATTATAAATAAATTTTTAATTTCTTTAATTTTTATAAATATTACTTACTAACTTTTTCTTATTTCTTTTATAGAAAAAAATAAAAAAAAAGAATAAAAAGATTAGGACTTTTAAAAAATTTTTAAAAAATAATAAAATAATATAAAATAAAAAAATCTAAAAAAATTTGAACCATACTTAGGGTTACACTAGTATAAACACGATAGGAAAGCGCTTTACCTGATCTAGTTGAACCCAATCATAAAATTAAATAGCTAAATCATTTTAAACTTAATAACCAAATGGCTGAATATTTTAGAGATTCACCTAAACAGATGAAGGAATACTTTATTTCTTCCATCTATAATCCATCGACTTGTATTCAATTATCTGATATCCATGCCATCCGCTATGAGATCAAGTCGACCACAATCTAGATGCTCCCATTTTTTATGAAAATACCAATGAAGATTCTTATAAGCATCTGGATGAATTTTTAGAAATCTGCTCTATGGTGAAAATCCAAAATTTGACTGATGATGCCCTTAGACTAATTTTTTCCCTTTTTCATTAAAAGATAAAGCCAAGTACTGGCTTGGCACAATAGGAAGACCAATCCAAATTTGGGCTGAATTACAAAATAAATTTCTTAAAAAATTTTATCCCATAGGCCGAACCAACACCATGAGACGAGCTATCACTGGATCATCTAGGAGAACAAATTCATGAGTCATAGGAGAGACTTAAGAAACTTCTTAAAAAATATCCACACCATGTTTGTCTAAGTGGCAAATTATTCAAGCTTTCTATGAGGGTTTAGGAGATTATTATAGACAAATGGTAGATGTATCTTATGGAGGTGCATTCATAAATAAAAGTAAGGATGAAGCCTATACCTTATTTGAAACCCTGAGTGAAAATTCAATTAACCATGCTTCATTATCTTTCTACCAAAAATGGGTAGGGATCCATAAATTTAAACATCCAAAATCTAGTTTTAAGGGTAATTTGAATCTGATAAATAAAGTAGATTTTCTTATCCAAAAATTAAATCAACTCCTAATCCTAAGTCAACAATCTCCTGCATAATTCACATCATCCTCTAGTTATCAAGAGATTTGTTCAATTTATGCCAGTCCAACCTATCGTGTGAGTGAATATTCTATGACTGCACAATTTTTGTCTTTTATCCAAGAACAAGTTTAAGTTGTACAAGGCTACTCCAAGCTAGTAAATGATCCTTTTTCAAATTCATATAACTCAGATTGGAGGAACCACCCTAATTTTTCTTGGATACCCTAATAGACTCAGGCTCAGATCCAATATTAAAATTATGCCTATAATAAGGGCTAGCCTAGTCAGTTTACCTAGCCATCAAATCTACCTCCTCAATAGACTAATCTAGCTGATGATAGATTTAACCAACTTCAATAATTGACTCTGACTCAACAATAATTTATCACCAAGCTAGAAGCTCAAATAGGATAATTAGCTGAGTCTAATATGAGGAGAGAACTAGATCAATTGCCAAGTCAATCGATGAGCCAATCGATTCGTATAAATAATCCATCCATTATCCACCAACCATCTAGACCTAATTATTAGTCCAATGTCCCACCTAAGAATTCCCAATTTGAGAATACTAAAGTAATTTTTGAACTTAAAAGTTATAGGACTCTTATGGATCCAGACCAAGATCAGATGAAAGAGGCTAGTACTGATGCTAGCCAAAATAAAAATTTAGAGGAATGGGTTAGTATTGAGACTAATCATATAGAAGAACCTGAGCCCAAAACTAGTATTGATGCTTATTCTAATTTAAATAAGATAAATATAGAAAAAAAAAGAACAGATGATTTACTCGAGACCTATAAACCTGAAATCCTATTTCCTTCAGTCCTAGAAGCCAATTCTTCTAACAAAAATCAAGAGGCATATAATAAAAAGCCAATGAAGTTGTTTAAATATGATCATATTAATTTACCATGATAATTAAAATCATCTTTAGTCACCCTTCCAATATCCAGTGCATTAAATTTATCTTCTAATCCAAAAAATCAATACATAAGCATTCTAAAAGAATAAATAGGAGAAATTTTTGATAAATAACGATCTGAGAATAGGACCATGAGCTATTATCCCAAAATTAATAATGAATATATCAATAAAGGGATAATAAACTATCTTTCTAAGATTGACAATCCAAAATTATTGAAATTTGTCAATCCAGTATTTGACATAGGATAGTAAGCTACATTGTATCTAGTTGAAGATAGTAAACTTAGTGCTTGTTGGAAGACAATCTAATATTTAATTTTCTTGTATCTAAGTTATCTTTTTAATTTATTTTTTTAAGATATTTTGAATAAGTTGGAGGGAGAGTCAAATTTTTAAAGGCACATGCTAGACAACATAGGATAGTAAGCTGCATTGTATCTGGCTGAAGATGGTAAACTTAGCGCTTATTGAGAGGCAATCCAATATTTAGTTTTCTTGCATCTAATTTATCTTTTTAGTTTATTTTTTTAGAATATTTTGAATAGTTGGAGGGAGAGTCAAATTTTTAAAGACACATGCTGGACCATAAAAAATATATCAAGTTAGGTGTATTCTTTTCTATTCTTTATTACAATCTTTATTTTTTTCTCCATTGAGAACAATGTCGATTAAGTTGGGAGAAAGAATAATAATATATATATATATAATTTAAAAATTCTTAAAATAAGTTAGTATTTAGTATTTAGACATCCAATTATGCTTAAGAATAGAGTTGAACTAAACATTTTTAAAAAAAAATTTATGCACAAATCAAAAAATTTATAAGATATTGAGGGATCAAGTATTAAGAAAATCTAATAAAGAGTTAAGTCTAGCACATAAATAATTTTTCTTTAAGTATTTCTAATTTTTTCTACCATCATCAAAGAAAAATCTACTTTTTATGGGCTAGTGTAGGGTAACTATACGTTTCTTCATTAAAAAAAATTACTCTTAAAATAAAATAGTTTTCAAGTATTTCTCATCGAGTAACCGAATCTCTTTGCCTAAGCAAGCATTGAGTTTCGCAGCAAAAGATGTGAAAGACAAAGAAGCTAATTATAAAGCTAGTCTTAACTTGTAGCCTAATTGATTCGAGCTAGTAAGACCGAGGGGTATTTTATATCTAATGTCCTAAAGCTAACTAATTTGGAAGTCATTGGCCCAAGACTCGCTATATGAATCAAATAGAAAGCTTCAAGGGTTAAGGCACTTAATAGTGGTATAATGTTAAAAGAAATAAAAATAAATAAATATATTAGTTTTCCATCAAGTAATCGGATCTCGTTGCCAAAGCAAGCAATGATATTCACGTCAAAAAATAGATAATATGAATAAAAAATATCAATAAATGAAGGACGAAAGTAGCAATATACTTATCCATATGCAAGTTTAGATGATTCAAAGATAAAGGTAGGATAATTTAGAAAAAATTCAAAAAAATTGAATGTTCTTCACTAAAGTTTTATATTGGTAAGTACTAATACCTCAATGACATACTTTACTTATGCTGTAGTGAAAATCAATGGCTATTTTGAAAACTGCTTCGATGAAATTCAAAACTCTAAAGTTAAAAGATATCTAAAACTAAATTCTTTCTTTACTCGATAGTGAAAACAATGGCTATTTTGAAAATTGCTTCGGTGAAATTCAAAACTCTAAAGTTAAAAGGTATCTAAAACTAAATTCTTTCTTTACTCGAGAATAAGCAAAGCTTAAGTTTGGAGGTATGATAAGTACCATAAATTTATCAATAAAAATATTAATTTAATAATAAATTTATATTTATTTTAAAAATTAATAATTAATTTTTAAAAAATTAATATTTTAGTTAAGGATAAATTATTCAAATCCTCCTGAGTTTAGATGTAAATTATACTTACATTCAAAAGTTTGAAAACTATACTGTTATATCCTTGAGGTTTATTTTTAACCTACAAAAATCTCCCTCTACATGGGTTAAAGTGTAGGTTAAACTAAACCTCAAGGATATAACGATATATTTTTCAAACTTCTGGATGAAAGTATAATTTACACCTAAACTCAAAAAAAAATTTATAATTTATTCTTTTATTAATTAAAAAATAAAAAAAATAAAATATTATTATTAATAAAAAGAGCTCATTTTTTTAGTCACAATAAAATAAGTTTAAAGCAAAATAAAGTTAAAACAGACCAAATATGAATTTTCAAAGATAAAAAATAAAAATATATATAATAAAATAGCTCAGTTGGCTCGTCCAGCCAAGTCATCAAAACCAGCTCAGTCGGTGTGCCACTCAAGCCAGCTCAGCTATAAAAGTCGCCCACCGATCCATGATCTAGGCATGGACCGTTAGCTCAGCAAAATTTGCCCAATCACAGCATGCCATGTGGTGGACCAAGACGCTAAAAGGTTCATAAAAAATTCATCACGACATATAGGGGCAAAATGATAATTTCATAGGCCAAGCTATGTGCTGATTGGTCCAGTCTTCAAATGCGCCCGATCTACGTGGTCCACATGAACAGTATGCACCATCGTGCAGTCCAAGTTGATGCCAATGAAGATTCGACGATCCGTGGGGTTTCCAATTTTGAATCAATTTTTCAGCTTTCCATCTGCGCGATCGAATGATTTCGGATGCTCCAAACATCAATCCAACGATCGGATTTCTTCCAAAATTAGATCCAACGGCTACTGTTTATTCCTTCTTTGAATCAATTTCTTAAGCACGATCGAACGATCGATGGCATTCCAAGTGACAATCGAATGGCTGATAGAGACTCTGGCAACAATCAAACATCCAGAACAAGATCCAATGGCCAGATTTTCATCATCACACATGAATGGATGGTCCACATTAATTTCGATTGGATTTAGGCTTTTAAAACTCGATTTTTTGTGTTTTTTGGATCATTTAATCAGAATTTGATGGCTAGAATTCAGGGAACTCAATAGAATTCAATTCAAGAGCTATTTCAATCCAATTTTCACTAGGATTTCACTATTTTTTATGATCAGAACTCTTCTTTAATCCCACATTGGCTAGAAATAAAGGATCCAAGCCTCCTAACTCTATTTAAAGGACTCCAGGCCTCCAAAAATAATTATCTTCGATCATAGGAAGGAGTTTGGTAAAGGTTGGAGCTATGCTTGGTTTAGAGGCTGCTTCAAGGCAATGGGTGCTATGAAGAAGAGCTGACTTCTACACCATCTCAATACCAATGTCGATCCAAAATCAAGATCAGTTATTTCTTAGTTTTTATTTTCTTTTCATGTTCTTTTTAAATTTCATGTATTTAAATTATGAACTTCTAAATTAATAGAAAATTTAATTTTTATGCACTTTAAATTCATGCTTTTTATTTTTAATTATAATTTAATTTATGCACTTTAGTTATTGCTCTTTATTTTATTATAAGTATATGCTAAGATCTAACTAGTAGATCTTAGTACCAAGTTTAATTTTCTACACCTTTTAAATTCTACTTTTTATTTATAATTTTATTTTTTGACTTCAACTTTATTTTCAAAACTCTTATCTTTTCTTTTTCTTTTCTAAAAATCAAAGATTTTAAAACTAAAATATTATCTTCTCTATGGATTCGATCCGACTCACTGCTTTCTATCTATTTTTAATCAATTTAAAATGTTAGAATTAAACTGATAAACACGGTGTCTTAACGACAACATCATGCTCTTATCAAAAAGTAAACTGAAAAGCCTATTAAGGTTCTTCGATCAGATCGAGGAAGTGAATGCCTTAGTTAAAAATTCTTAGACTATCTTAATGATAATGGCATAGTCTCTCAATAGACTCCACCTAGAATACCTCAACTTAATAAAATTTTAGAATGAAGAAATCAGACCCTATTAGATATGGTCCAATCCATGATGAGCTTCACCGACCTTCCTTATTTTCTTTAGGGACATAGTTTAATGACAGCAATATACTTACTAAATAGGATTTTCTCTAAAACTGTAACTACCACACCATATGAGATATGGCATGGTAAATCAAGTTTGAGTCACCCCAGAATTTAGAATTATCCGGCTCATGTCAAAAGACAACAAGCGAACAAATTAGAGTTTAGCTCCTTTAGAGCTCGATTCATTGGATATTCTAAAGAATCGTTAGGATATTATTTCTATCTTTTGGAGAACCATAATGTGATTGTAAGTCAACACATTATTTTTCTTGAAAAATAGTTTATTAAATATGATGGCATCGAAAGATAGATTAGGCTCGAGAAGAAAGTCTTTAAAAAGCAACGAGCTAAAAAACATCTGAAACCAAATCAGTTAGAGCCAGTCTAAACACTATCTCCACCATCTCGTAAATCAACTAGAATTTTTCATCCTCCTGAGAGATACTTAGGTACTATTCAAGAGGATGTAGAGAAAATATTCCTCATAGAAAATAAAATTCATGGTGATGATCCCAAGACTTATGATAAGATGGTATCAGATATCGACTTCGAAAAATGGTTAGAGGCAATGCGATCAGAGATTGACCCAATGCACTCGAACCAAGTCTGGTTCTTGATAGATCTAGCTGAAGATATTATATCTATTGGGTGTAAATGGATCTTCAAGAGAAAGATAGGTGCCAATGGGAATATAGAGATATTCAAAGCTAGGCTCATAGCGAAAGGATAAAGTCAATGCGAAGGTATTGACTATTAGGATACTTTTTCACCGATAACTATGCTAAAATCCATCCACATACTACTTATTATTGTAGCCTATTTTAATTATGAAAAATGATAGATGAATGTGAAAATGATATTCCTAAATGGATATCTTGAGAAAAATATCTATATAGAATAGCCACTTGGTTTCATATCCAGTGATAGTAATTACAAGGTCTGCAAGCTGCAAAGATCCATATATGGACTTAAGCAAGCATCTCGGAGCTAGATGCTTGTTTTAATTATGTGATCAAATCATTTAGTTTCATCAAAAATAAAGAGAAGCCTTTTATATTCAAAAAGATTAGTAGGAGTGCTATTGTCTTTCTCATACTGTATATGGATGACATTCTTCTAATTAGAAATGATATTTTCATGTTGACGTCCATCAAAATATGGTTATCAAAAGAGTTCTCTATGAAAGACCTAGGAGAGACATCCTTTATATTAGAAATTAAGATCTGTAAGGATAGACCGAATAGGATGCTGGGTCTCTTATAGAAGATATACATAGAGGAGGTGCTGAAGAGATTCTGCATGAAAAACTTCAAGAGGGGACTGATTTTCTTCAGACATGGCATTCATCTCTCCAAAAAGATGTGCCCTAGCACACCTGAGGAGATTGAACGCATGAGCAAGATCTCTTATGCTTCAGCAATAGGGAGCCTCATGTATGCCATGCTGTATACACGATCAGATATTGCCCATGCTATGAGTGTCACATGCAGATATCAGTCAAATACAGACGAAGAGCACTGAACTTCTATAAAGTGTATCCTTAAGTACTTAAGAAGGACTAAGAATATATTTCTGATCTTTGGTAATAGAAAACTCCAAGTCCAGGGGTATATAGACTCAGACTTTATGTCGATATAAATGATCAAAGTCGACATCTGAAAATCTATTCATATGTAATGGTGGTGCCATGAGCTGAAAGAGTTTCAAGTAGACTATGATCACAGACTCCACCATAAAAGTTAAGTACATCACTGCATCGAAAACTATGAAAGACGTATTTTGGTACAAGAAGTTCACCGTAGAGTTCGAAGTGATGCCATCAAATATCGTTCCTCTATACTACGACAATAATGGCATCATAGCTCTAGCTAAGGAACCAAGGTCTCACCAAAAGTTGAAGCATATCGAGCAGCAATATTACCTCATCTGCGATTATCTCGAGAAGGATTACATCAAGGTTAAGAGAGTCAACATCGTAAATAATGCAGCTGATCCACTGACGAAGTCATTGAGCCAACAGAAGATCGAAGCCCACCTTGAGAAGATGGAACTTAGAATTATAGCCAATTAGCTTTAGATCAAGTGGGAGTTTGTTAGATATGTACCCTAGAAGCCAAATTAGCTGAGACTTGTAATACACCTTCTAAGAGCATTTTTTATAATTTTAACTATAAATTAATAAAAGAATTATTTTTTATCATATTGTGTATTTAAAGTGTCTGTGATATATTCTTTGAGTTAACAGGTATGATAAATATATATTTTTAAGAGTTAAAAATTTAAGACATGTGTTGTCATTATTAACTCATAAAATGCACTCGATCGTAGGATCATCACGAGGATGATGATCAATCTAGAAGATTGGTATACGATCGCTTCCTTAAGATAGATGAGTCTTAAGTCAATGGTGTAGAGATACCGAAGCGAGAGTACTGATACTTGTTAGAGAATGAGGGCACTGAGCGTGATCACCTCGAGCAGTCGTGAAGAAATCTACCTTCTCATCGATGACTAGATCGATGCTACAGTAGATGTGTCTAGTTCTTTGACCTGAGGTGCATTGGCAATTTAGCTTGAGGATGTTATAGTTTGACTACACCATAACTCAATCTTCTAGCCATTCAGAATTCTGAGGTGTATGTTGGCTATAACATGTTCATTGTAAGAATTGGATCACACCAATAGAGAAGATCTATCTATCTCGATAGATGAGAAGTAGCCCTATGATAATCATGAGATCGAGTCCATAAGCCCATGGTCATGGCAGAGTGAAAATAATAGTAAGAGTTTCTATTAGGATTTCACAACAGACTCAAATCGAATGATTTATTCATATGATGGATGTTGGGTTTGACGAGTTCACCTTAACCCTAATCCTATCGGGACTCAAGATAGAAGAACACAATCACATAGGTAGCTACACCAAGAGGTTTGCATTCAGTCATGATGGATTGCCACCATATACTGCTAGGTGTCACTGATGGATTTTGAGAGTAATTAGAATGATTTTGATGATCGATCATTCTATTTGGGTGAATCAAAAAAGTTCTGATCTATCGAAAGGTATTTTGATGATGTCGATTATAGAGATCGTGATATATCTGATTATCATATAAAACTGAACCTAACTGGATCATACAAATAAGGGTTTGGATCTGGATGTGATCAATTGGGCTAATCCAATTTGATTGATTTGGATTAAATCTAATTAAATTTAAGAAAATCGTGTTAGCACATGATTGAGCCTAATATTCTCCTTTTGTAATCATTCTAATTCATCTCGACTAAGCCAAATTGGATCTGGCTCATCCAAAAATCATATGGAGGTTTGTCCTGATCTGACTAGAGTTTGTCCAGATCAGAATGAGTTGTCCTAACCTGATCTATCCTTGTCCTAATCCATCAAATGGATTTAGGACAAGACCTGCCAATTCTTGTAACTTTTCTGGATAAGGGTCAACAGTTGACTCTGGACATTTGAACAGAGGGCCATGTGGCATGCACCCATTGGAGAGTACTTGGGGTGCATGTCCCCCTGCTAAATAAGGACTCAAAGAGGGCACACGCCTACTCTTGGCATGCTCCCATGAGGATAAGAGGAGTCCCATGTAGATGGGACTCCAGGATTTCTTGATGAGATCAAAGAGTTGGGTGCTAAGACTTCATCCTTATCCTATGTTAGTGCCACCTATGGCGGATTTATGGGGTCTCTCATCTAATGTGTTGGCACCACCAATTAAATTTAGATCTGATTAATTCAAGCAATTTGATTGGTCGGACCTGTGTGGCACTGCATCGTGCAATAGGTAAACCCCTCCCTGTGCCTAGGGTTTCATTCCTATGCCCACCAAGAGCCAAAAGGCTGCCATCCCTAACTCCTCTCCATGCCCCATCCTCTAGTCCTCTCTCTCATCAAGAAGTTGGGCATAATTCAGCAAGGTTCCAAAGGAGTTTGGTGCCAAGATCAGGAAGAAGACAATCTCGCTCAAGAGACAAGCGTGCTACCTTCTGCAATTATTTTGAAGGTTGCATAAATTATATTCAAATCTAATTTTTGGAGATATGATTCAAAAGGAGAAGACACCCAGAACTACCTTGAGTGGATATTGGTAGAGGCCAGGCATGTGCATGGCTTGATCCAGAACTTCAGGTGCAACAGATCATCAGCAGGACATTATATTACCCAATCAAGAACAAAATTATATCTAATTTAATTTTTATTTTTAGATTTAATATTAAATTATTAAGATTAGATCCAAGAACTCTCTGATCTGATTAGAACTTATAGAAAAAAATTTAAAAATTTTTGCTACAGATCGGATCAGATCAGATCGATCCTGAAGGAGAATCCTAAATTTCTCAAGTCAGGTTCGTTTAGATCTAATTGGATCGAGAGGCATATTTCAAAATTCTTCTCTTAGATCCAGATCAGATCTAACACTTTTTAGATCTGATATTAGCATCTAATAAATAAAAAAATTTAAATTAAATTAAAACTAAATTAATTTTATCTTGATCTTGGGTAATCTGATTACCCGTTGATGATTCTGCGGAAGCTCTGGGGTTCTGGATCTAGCCATGCAAGCACCTGGCCTCTACTGGTATCCACTCAGGTTGGATCTAGAAATCTTCTCCTTCTCTTTCTTTTCTCCAAAAATTAGATCTGGATCTGATTTGGAGGATCTTCAAAATACCTTTTGAAGATCATCCGTCGTCTCTGCAGTAGTGCTGCCTTCTTCCTTTTTCGTCAGCCTTTTCTTGACTGACTCGCACTAATCTGAAGAACCCAACTTTCTTGGACGTGAGGAGGAGAGAGAGGGCCAGATGGTGGCATGGAGAAGGGAGAGGGGCAGTCTTGGGGTGTGGCAAGGATAGTTCTTAAAAGTGGGCGCAGACAGGGTCTATTTATAGACTCTACTGCACCATGCAGTGCTGCATCACCCCGACCAATCACGTTGCTTCGTTCAATCAGATCTAAATCTAATTGATGGGATAAAAGACCCACGGATTCATTCTAAGGTGGCACCTAAGACTGATCAAAGTCTATAGGTGAGGGTCACCTAGTTTGAATCCAACAAGCAACTTGGAGTCCCATCCATATGGGACTCCAGCGTCCCCATCCATGGGCGCATGCCATCCTAGGCGTGCGCCCCTTTTCTTTCCAATTTCCAGAGAGGGGACAAGCCCCTATCTACTCTCTAATAAGTGCGTGACACATGGGCAGATGTCCAAGGGTCAAAGGTCAATGTTTGACCAAGTCAAAGTATAAGAATTAGCAGGTGATGGAAAATGGCAGGTATTGTCTCAAATTTATCTCATAAATTAAGACAACCCTTTTCTAACTTGGACAAGCTTCAGTCAGACCAGGTAAAGGTACCTGAGTGAGCACAAACTCATTTGGCTCAGTCGAGATAACTTTTATGATAGAAAAAGAAGAACGTTAGGCTCAATCATGTGCTAGCATGATTTCCTTGAACCTAATTGAATCTTATTTAAATTAACTGAACTGGGTTATTCTAATGGATGATTTCCAGATCCAAACCCTTATTTGTATGACCCAGTTAGGTTCAATTCTGTATGGTAATAGGATATGTCATGATCTCCATCATCGACATCATCAAAACTCCTTTCGATGGATCAGAACTTTTTTGATTCAAACAACTAGAATGATCGATCATCAAAATCATTCTAGTTGCTCCCAAAATCCACCAGTGACACCTAGCAGCATATGGTGGCTGTTAGATATATGTGCCCTAGAAGCCAGAATTGGCTGACACTTGTAATACACTTCTTGGGGCAAAATTGTAATTTTGACTATAATTAATGAAATGGGTTATTTTCTATCACACCTGTGTATTTAGTGTCTGTGATACATCCTTTGAGTTAATGGTAATGATAATTCATATTTTCAAGAGTTGAAAATTTAAGACATGAATAATCATTATTAACTCATAAATAGCTCCCGACCATAGGATCATCACGAGGATGGTGATTGATCCGGAAGGTTGGTGTACGATCGCTTCTCTTTAGTAGATGAGTCTTGAGTTTATGGTGTAGAGACACCGGAGCGAGAGTACAGGTACTCGTTAGAGAACGAGGGCACTGAGCGTGACCACCTCGAGTAGTCATTAGGAAGTCTACCTTCTCGTCAATGACTGACTCGATGCTGCAGTAGTGTGTCTGGTTCTTTGACCTGAGATGCATCGGCAGTTCACCTTGAGGGTGTTATAGTTTGACTACACCATTACTCGGTCTCCTAGCCATATGGAACCCTGAGGTGTATGTTGGCTATAGCATGTTCATTGTAGGAACTGGATTGCATCAAGATAGGATCTATCTACCTCGGTGGTAGAGGAGCAGCCCTATGATGATCATGAGAATCAAGTCCAGAAATCCATGGCCATGGTAGAGTGAAATAATAGAAAGAGTTTCTATTTAGATTTTCACATTGGACTCGAATCGAATGATTACATCATATGACAGAGACTAGGGTTTGACGAGTTCACCTTAACCCTAACTGATCGGGGCTCAAGATAGAAGAACTGAATCACACAGGTAGCTGCACCAAGAGGTTCGCTTTCAGCTCTGATGGGTTGCCACCATATACTGCTAGGTGTCACTGGTGGATTTTGGGAGCAATTAGAATGATTTAGATGATCGATCATTCTAGCTGTTCGAATCAGAAGAGTTCTGATCCATCGAAAGGAGTTTCGATGATGTCTATGATAGAGATCATGACATATCCCATTACCATACAGAACTGAACCTAACTGGGTCACACAAACAAGGGTTTGAATCTGGTGATCATCAATTGAACTGATCTAGTTCAATTGATCTGAATGAGATTCAATTAGGTTCAAGGAAATCGTGCTAGCACTCGATTGAACCTAACGTTCTTCTTTTACTATCATAAATAAGTTATCCTGACTGAGCCAAAGAAGTTTGTGCTCAATCAGAGGCCTTCATATGGTCTGACTGGAGTTGTCCAAGTCAGAATAGGTTGTCTTATTTG
>QRFJ01001687.1:0-25276 GCA_006176705.1 Cocos nucifera
AGGATCTTCAAAACTCCTTTTGAAGATCAGCAGTCGTCCTTTGCAGCAGTCAAGCCTTCTAGCTTTGTGCCTTTCTTTATCTAATCCACCAACCAAAAGTCAAAACTCCTTTTGGACATGGAGAGGAATGGAGAAGGTCGGATGGAGGAATAGGGAGAGGCAGCCTTGGCATGAAATTGTGATTCCTTTCAATCACTTCCAATCACAATTAGTTGGGCGTAGGGTCTTATTTATAGACTGTCTGTGATCCAACTTCTCTTCTTCCCAACCAATCACAACTCTTTGCAAAATAAGATCTAAATCTGATTGGTAGGAATAGAGTCCCCTGGATTCCTCCTTAGAGGGCGCCTAAGACCAGTCAAAGTTGGTTCTTAGGAGAACTCTAATTGGAATCCAAAAAGGAGATGGAGTCCCTGTCCAACAGAGACTCCTAGGCGCCTCCAACTTGGGCACACGCCAAGGGTGGCGTGCGCCCTCTTTCTTACCAGGTTCTAGCAGGGGGATAGGCCCCCACCAGCTCTCCAATAGGTGCATGACATGTGGTCAAAAGTCAAAGTGTCAATGGTCAACATTTGACCAGTCAAAGGTAGACTTTTGATAAAGTCAAAGAACAAGAAATGGCAGGTGACCAAAAATGGCTGGTAATGTCTTACAAAATAAGACAATCTGTTCTGACTTGGATAACCTCCAGTCATACCATATGAAGGCCTCTGATTGAGCATAAACTCGTTTGACTCGATCGGGACAACTAATTTATGATAGCAAAAGAAGAACGTTAGGTTCAATCGAGATCTAGCACGATTTTCTTGAACCTAATTGAATCTCATTCAGATCAATTGAACTGGATTAGTTCAATTGATGATCACCAGATTCAAACCCTTATTTGTGTGACCCAGTTAGGTTCAGTTCTGTATGATAATGGGATATGTCATGATCTCTATCATCGATATCATCGAAACTCCTTTTGATGGATCAGAACTATTCTGATTCGAACAGCTAGAATGATCAATCATCTAAATCATTTTAATTGCTCCCAAAATCCACTAGTGACACCGAGAGTATATGGTGGCAACCCATCAGAGCTGATCGAATCTTCTTAGTGCAGCTACCTGTGTTAAATCCTTCTATCTTGAGCCTCGATCAGATTAGGGTTAAGGTAAACTCGTCAAACCCTAGTTTCTATCATATGATGTAATCATTCGATTTGAGTCCGATGTGAAAATCTAAATAGAAACTCTTTCTATTATTTCACTCTACCATGGCCATGGACTTCTGGACTTGATTCTCATGATTATCACAGGGCTACTCCTCTACCACCGAGGTAGATAGATTCCATCTTGATGCAATCCAGTTCCTACAATGAACATGTCATAGCCAACATACACCTCAGGTTTTCTATATGGCTAGGAGACCGAGTAATGGTGTAGTCAAACTATAACACCCTCAAGATGAACTGCCGATGCACCCCTGGTCAAAGAACCAGACACACTACTGTAGCATCGAGTCAGTCATTGATGAGAAGGTAGACTCCCTAATGACTACTCGAAGTGGTCACGCTTAGTGCCCTCATTCTCTAATGAGTACCTATACTCTCGCTCCAATGTCTCCACACCATAGACTTAAGACTCATCTACTAAAGAGAAGCGATTGTACACCAACCTTCCGAATCAATCACCATCCTCGTGATGATTCTATGGTCGGGAGCATTTTATGAGTTAATAATGATTTTTCATGTCTTAAATTTTCAACTCTTAAAAATATGAATTATCATTACCATTAACTCAAAGGATGTATCACAGACACTAAATACACATATGTGATAGAAAATAACCCATTTTATTGATATTAGTCAAAATTATAATTTTGCCACTAGAAGTGTATTACAAGTGTCAGCCAATTCTGGCTTCTAGGGCACATATATCTAACATGTATCACAGACACTAAATACACCATATGTGATATAAAATAATCTATTTTATTATTTATAGTCAAAATTATAATTTTGCCTCTAGAAGTGTATTACAAGTGTCAGCCAATTTTAGCTTCTAGAGCACACATATCTGGCATCATTATCCTCACTCTCCATGGCCTCTACATAATTTTTTGGTTGTCCATTAGCAGTGATGAGTGCATAGGAGATAACCTCATCAATGCCATATCTAACTGGTCTCCTAATAGTACGCTGGTGCTTATGCAAAGCCACTCCCACTGGCACATCTCTGCCTGATGTCTATGGCTGCTCCTGTATATCTATCTAAACTGTCGGCCCTCCATGCTGATTTTCAATCTGAGATAGTACTTTTCTACCCAGCTCCACCTCAATAGGAACACTCCTGTAAGTAGATTTAACCTGCATGCCATCATTCTCTAACTGGCCATCGCTGTTCACTTTTGTTTTCCTAGTTCCATCTATCCCAGACCTCCTTAAGATGCTCTTCTCATCAAAGATAACATCCCTACTGAACACTGACTTCTATGCCTGAGAGTCCCATTGTAGGTGTCCCTTGACTCCTTATGGATACCCTATGAATGTCATCTTTTGAGATTTTGGATCCAATTTGCTCCTCTCGGTTGCCTTCACATGTGCATAGGTTGTGCAACCAAAGACTTTCATGGGGCCAAGCTCCACCTTCTTTCCACTCCAGACCTCTTCTAGAAAGCTTCCATTCAGCTTTTAATGAGGGGACCTATTCACAAAAAAATGAGAAAAAGTTAGAGCATCACCCCAAAAGGACTTTGGAAGTGATGTCTGCAGCCTCAGCCTCCGTGCCTTCTCGATCAGTGTCCGATTCATCCTCTCTATGACACCATTCTACTAGGGAGTCATCCTCACCATGTAATGGTATTTGATGCCATTTTTTTCATAGTACCTCTTGAACTCCAGGCTAGTATACTTTTCTCTATTGTCCGACCTCAAACACTTTACTTATCTCCCTGACTCCTCTACTTTAGCTCTTCAGGCTTTGAACCGGATAAACACCTCCGATTTTTCTTTAATAAGATAAACCCATACCTTCCTTGAGAAATCATCAATGAAAGTAATAAAGTATTTAGCCCCACCTCTAGCTAATATAAGAGCTAGTCTCCATACATTCGAGTGCACTAAATCCAGCACTCCCTCACTGCGCTTGGTACTTCTAGCAAACTTCATCCTATGCTGTTTGCCAAAGATACAAGACTCACAAACATCTATGCCCTCCTTCTTCAGGGCTGGGATCATACCTCTTCTACTTAGTTCTATGAGCCCATGGTCACTTATGTGATCCATCTGATAATGCCATAGTCGATATAAAATCTGCACCATCTATGTCGCTGCTAACACCTCTGTACTATCATTTACCACTGAGTCACCACCTTCTATGTCGCTGCACATTCTGTAAAGATTGTTGCTTAGTCTTCTACCTCTCATCACCACCAAAGCTTCCTTAAAAATTTTCAAACATCCACTCCCAGCCTGGCTACTAAAAGCATAACACTGCTCCTCCAAGTAGTCCAAAGAAATCAAATTCTTTTTCAACTTCGGTACATGCTTGATATTTGATAATGTATGAATGATCCCGTCGTACATCATCGATCTTTTGGTAGATAATAAATCACTTCAGATGAGAAGTATAGTGATGAGAGCATGCTGAATCTAATATTCATATAGTGTTGCACTATATGAATCCATCTGATATAACAAGCAGGTCTTCTTTACTACTCACAGAAGCCGTATCATCTTCCTTGCTGGCCTTCTCTTTTTTTGATCTCAAAAGGGGACAATCTCTCCTCAGGTGTCCAAGCAGATGACATTTATAACATTTCAATGTCATCTTCCTCTGATCGTGAGACTTTGACCTGCCCTTGGATTTTTCTTTTATCTTCTCCTTTGATCTTCTCTATCTTTCATTCATAGCCAAGATCTCAGACTTAGGGTCTCCCTTGCAGATCTTCTCCCTTTGCTTATTTGATCTGAGCACACCAACAACCTCTTCATAGTTTAGGATCTCCTTTCCATAAATTAGAGTTATTATGAGACCATCATATGAACCTATGAGAGAACTTAATAGAAGCAATGCTCGATCCTCCTCATCGATCTTCATATCCAAACTCATCACCTCAGAACATACCTAATTGAACCTTTGGATATATGCAACAAGATCTCCACCTTCGGGCATCCTCAGACTATACAGCTATTTTATTCATCCATAGCTTGTTCGTCATGTTCTTCTCCATATATGTGTTCTCCAGTCTCTCCCAGAGCCCCTTTTTCATAGTCTCTGTGCAAACCTCGAGCAAAACATGATCGGCCAAGCACATCCAAATTGTGCTAAAAGCAATTTCCTTCAACTCTTTTCAATCCTCAGTACTAATCTTTTTCGACCTTTCTTTTGCCAAGATCTTGTAGATTCTCTGCTGAACCAATAAGTCCTTTACTCTTTACTGTCATAGGGTAAAGTTTTTCTTACCATCGAACTTCTCAAAATTCACCTTGAATCCACTTGATCCCATGACTTCAAACAAGTCAAGAACAGATCTCTAACACCCTTCACGATCACACACTAGTAAAACTATCCTTCATAGAAGATCTAACTAGTCCTAGATCCTCTTTCCAAACTTTTGTATCACTATTCCTCCATGTAAACAATCTCCATCTCAATCTAGAGACAACCACGAAGCAAACTAGAAGTTTTAGGATAAAACCTAGTGCAACAGATCCTGGATGTAGTAAATCCTAGGTATCTTTCTTCCTTCCACGCAACACCGCTCTGATACCAAATTATCCCCTTGCTAAAAGAGAAAAGAGAGAGGGTGCATGCCACCCTAGGCGTGTGCCCCATGTGGATAAGAATGGAGTCCCATACAGATGGGACTCCAGGGATATTTGATAGAGAAGGACTCTTAAGCGCCAAACAAGTTGGTCCTATCCATCTATGGCACCACCTATATGGATTTTTGAGGGACTCTATCTGATGTGATCAGACAACATCACCCCATCAATCACATTTAGGTCTAATTATATAAAGGCCTCTAATTGGTCGAGATGACATGGCACTGCATGGCACAGCAGGATCTATTAAAATCCTATCTGAGCCTAGAGTTAAAATGCTTTTCTCTTTCACCACACCGCAAGGCTTCCCTCCTCTCTTCCATGCCTTCCTCTGATTCTCTCTCTTTCATCTACATGCCCAAGGAGTTGGGTGCAAGTCTAGTAAGAATCCATAGAGCATTGGTGCCTAAATCAGGAAGAAGGCTACACTATTTCAAGAGACGAGTGCTGCTTCTTCAAAAAAAGTTTTGAAGAACTTCGAGATTAGATCTAGAAATGATCTTTGGAGCCTTTACTCAAAAGGAGAAGACCTCCAGATCCTGCTTGAGTAGACTTTGGTAGAGGCCAGGCACGTGCGTGGCTTGATCCAGAACCTCAAGAGCATTAGGATTATCATTAGGGTAATCAAACTATCCTAATCAAGTACTTAAATTAAATCTGATTTAATTTTATTTTTAATTTTAATATCTGATCTATAGGATCAGATCCAAGAAGTCTTAGATTTGATTAGATTTTGTTAGGATTTTTTTTAAAATATCCTTTTAGATCTGATTGCATTTGAACAATCCTGCGATGAAAAATCAGATTTTTCTTCATGATAAACTCGTGGGACCTAACTTTGATAGTTGGTGTCAAAATTTGAATATTATCCTAGAGCATGAATGGATCTTGTATGTTTTGATTGATTCAGCATATGAGAAGCCAACCTCGAACACTAGAGGGGTGGTTAGAGACACTTACCAATGACCGCACCACCATTCATTGCATTATGCTCGTGGTGATGAATGATGAGCTCAACTATAGGTTTGAGAATACTCAACCTCAAGAGATGCTTCAAATGTTGAATGACTCCTTTGGCACACTTGATGACATTGAGAGGCACAAGACTAGTTGTGCCATTTTCAACACTTGGATGAGGGATAGGGCATCAGTCATCGATCATATTATACATTATCGAGATGATTGAGTATCTGAGTAAGCTGGGCTTTCTCCTGCACGAGCAACTCGGTAAGGATGCGATCCTGAATTCTTTGCACAAGTCCTTCCTCCCTTTTCTTACTCATTTTAGAATGACAAAGCCTACAGTGAACTACCATGGTTTATTGGGGTTGTTGTAAAACTTTGAGAAGGATCACTAGCTCCATAAGAAGATGGTGAATGTAGTGGGAAGGGGCTTTTTCTGGTCGTAACCCTTTCAGAAAGGAAAAGAAGAAGGATAAGAAGGTATAACTACATGCTGAGATGTCTGCATAGGGTTAGACCAAGAAGTTTAAAATTGACCAAAGCTAGGTGGAATGCTTCTTTTGTAAGAAGTAGGGAAATTAGAAGAGGAACTATCCTTAGTACATTGCCTCCCTAGAACTGAACAAGCCAAGGAAGAAGCAAGTTATTGCTGGGCAAGATAATTATATGATAATATCTTGCAACTTCTTTATATGTGATATTACTACCTGGGTATTAGATACCAAAAGCCCTTATCATATTTATAATTTGAAGCAAGGTTTGCACATTAGTAGAAAATTTGATGAAGGTGAGAGGTTCTTGAACATTAGAGATGGAAGACAAGTTTTAGTTCTAGCTTTAGAAATCATGAACCTTGTAATCAATTCCCATAGAGTTATTCTCAGTGATTGTTATTTTTATCCAAATTTTTTATTGAATGTTATTTTGTAGGTTCTTTGGCCAAGAATAGTTATCAATTTTTAATAAAAAAAATTTATAATATCATTTTGAATGGTGTTACAGTTTATGTTGGACAATTGAATAATGGTATTTATTTACTATCATAACCTATTAACTTGGTTCAATCCTTCGATAAATGTCCTAGATTAGATGATGTGTCAGAAGTCTATATTTGCCACTGTAGGCTAGGTCATATCAATAAAAATAGAATAAATAGATTTGCTTAAGAAAAAATTCTTGAAGTTGATGATTGTGAATCACTTCCGACTTATGAGTCCTATTTTCTTAATAAAATGATGAAGCCATCTTTTATTGGAAAGGATGAGCGAACCAGGAAACTCTTAGGTCTAGCACATATTGATGTATGTGGAACCATGAGCTCAGGTGCTAGAGGTGGATATTTCTACTTCATAACCTTTATGGATGACCTATCAAGGTATGGGTATGTCTATTTAATGTAGTATAAGTTAGAGTCGTTTGAAATGTTCAAACTATTCCGTAATGAGGTAGAAAAGCAAATTAGAAAGAGTATTAAAATTCTTCGATCTGATCGAAGAAGTGAGTACCTTTTCAATGAATTTCTAACATATCTAAAGGAGAATGGGATTCTCTCCCAACGGACTTCTCCTAGAACACCATAGCATAATGATGTGTCTGAAAGGAGGAATAGGATCCTATTGGACATGGTTCGATCCATGATGGAATTTGTCAGTCTGCCGATCTCTCTCTGGGGATATGCACTCCAGTCAACTTGTTACCTTTTAAATAGGGTTTCGAGTTAGTCTATTCTCAAATACCATATGAGATGTGGATAGGGTGTAAGCTAGTACTCTTGCACCTTAGGATTTAGGGGTGTCTAGCTTATGTCAAACTTTTAGTAATGGACAAGCTTAAACCTAGGTCTGACAAGTATATTTTCATAGGATATCCAAAAGGGACCAAAGGGTATTACTTTTACCTAATTGATAAACAAAAGGTGTTTGTTAGCCTTAAGAGAGTTTTTTTTAGAAAAGGAGTTTTTTGGTGAAGGAACTAATGCATCTAAGATCGAACATGAGAAAGTTTGGCAAATAAAAAAACTAACACATGTAACTAAACCTGAATCAAATTTGCTTAGATCAGATCTGGAGCCCTATGAATCTGCATCCTTAAGGTGGTCTAGTAGAGTACCATGTCAGCTAGACAGATACTATGGTTTCTTGGTCCGAAATGGTGGTCCTATCAAACTCGATGAGAGCGATGAGAATCTGATCATCTTTTATGGTAAGTCAGACTTGGATGTAATTTATAGATCGGACTCTGAGAAATGGCTAGAGGCCATGAAATCCAAAATGGAGTCCATGAAGGTCAATAATGTATGGACATTGGTTGACCCACCTGAATGGATAAAATCCATAGGATGTAAGTGGATCTTAAAGAGAAAAAGGGGCGCAAATAAAAAGATAGAGACCTATAAAGCCCATCTGATTGTCAAGGGGTATTGTCAAAATTATGTTATGGACTATGATGAGACATTTTCTGTTATGACAATGTTCAAGTCCATTCAGATCATGCTTGCAATCACTGTTCTTCTAGATTATGAAATCTGGCAGATAGATGTGAAGACAGCTTTTCTAAATGGAGAGTTGGAAGAAGAGGTATATATGATACAATCTGAAGGGTTCACATCTATAGATGAGTCTAAAGTGTATAGACTTCAAAGGTCCATTTATGAACTAAAGCAGGCATCTCGGAGTTAGATCATATGTTTTGATAGGACGATTAAGATGTATGACTTCGTTAAGAATGGAGAAGAGCCCACATATATAAGTGGACTAATGGTCCAGCAGCAGTATTCCTAGTATTGTATATAGATGACATTCTCTTAATCAAGATTGATATTCCTATATTATAAGGAATAAAGATTTGGTTATCGTCATAGTTCTTCATGAAGGATATGGGAGAAGCTTCCTACATCCTAGAATTCTATATGGATGATTCTATCATTACACCATGATATGTACGAGACCAGAAGCATATTATAGAGATAGATCTAAAAGGTTGCTCTTCTTGTAGGGTTTATAGGTTTCCAATCTGATCATAATATCCAGTATTTATCTTTAATGGTGGAGCTATTTGCATAAGCAGCACACTATGGCCAACTGCATGGCAGAGTATGTCATACATTCATCACAGAGCTCAAATAGCATCCTTCCTTGATGGTTGTTCTACTCTACTGTGATAGCTCTGGAGCCATTGCTCATGCGAAGGAATTAGACGAAGCATATTCTGCGCCACTACTACCTTATCCAGAAGATCATGGATGAGGTGATGTCAACCTTTAGAAGATCGGTGGAAAGGAGAACCTGGCTAAATCATTCACTAAAGCCATTGCGATGAAGGAGTTCGATAAGTTCAAGTCAAAGATGGGTATTGGAACTGCACCGATTGACTTTAGTCTAAGTGGATAATGAGAATAGAATATGCTTCTTGTACTTATATATGAATTATTAATAAATAAAATTTATTTTAGTATTTTTCATCTCATCTCTCTATTTAGAATCGATAAAGAGATTTATCGTTTAGTCCTTAAAGTTGTTCGTGACCAAATGATTAACAATGTTTATCGAGTATAGATCATTGTGTGCCATATGGATTAGTCCTTAACCAAAAAGTATGGAGACATGTAGGGTGAGATGTAGGGGTACATCTACATATGACCAACTCTAGAGGTTTTCTACTATCAAGATTTGCCCCGATGTAATAAGGGTTTAAGTGTCCCTCTGAAGATCACCAAGAGCAACTCACTAGAGAGAGAGGAGTCAGTTCATGCATCAAGATGGGATTACAGCATGTTCAATTATGTTTCAATTTAGCAAATGAGTAGAATTCTATATGCTTCGACAGTGGATTCTATCATGTACACCATGATATGTACGAGACCAGATATGGCATATTCACTAGGAGTAGTGAGTAGATACCAATCTAATCTAGAGGAGAACCACTGGAAGGTTGTTAAAATCTTCTTGAAGTATTAAGAAATACCAAGGATCAGTGGCTTGTTTATGGTAAGTCAGACTTGAGACTTGTAGGGTTTATAGACTTCAGTTTTCAGTCTGATCATAATGATAGCAAAACTATATCGGGATATGTATTTATCTTTAATGGTGGAGCTATTTGCTAGAAGAGTTCCAAGCAGCACACTATGGCAAACTCAGTTTGCATGGCAGAGTATGTCACTAGATTTGGTAGGACTAGTTAGATCTTTAATCATCAAGAGTTTCATTTTGATAGGACTCTCTTGTTCGGACATCCACTAGATTTGGACTCTATATTTTTGAGAAATTTAATCAGTAATTTGATTGCTAATTAACTCAATTTAATTGAGTAAATATTTTTGGATCAAGTCCAATTGAATTGAATTCAATTGGATTTGACCCAAATAGGTTATGAGATGACCTAATCATCGAGGGGGTTTGATCCCTATTTTGATCAGGAGTTAGGCTTAATTAATTCTTAATTTGATTATAATTTAACTAAGATTAATTAACCCTAAATAAGTTGGATTTAATTTGGTCTAGTTGGGCCTAGCCAATTTGGATTGGAATGGGTTCAATTGGATAAGGTTTCATTAAGACTAGTTTGACTAGTCTACTTGCCAACTCACCTCACCCTTATGCCATTCCATTCTCCATGAGAATTCAGAGTTCTTGTTGATTTTTCCATGCACAAGAGACCTCATGCACTCCTTTCCCACGTCCTAAAAGGATAATAACAAGTTGGTTTCCATTCAAATTCAAATGGAGTTTGAATTTGTATGGACAACCTCCTTATCCAATCTCTCCCTCATGCCACCTTTTGTTTTGTACTTCTATTAAATCCTAAAATTTTTTTGGATGAAAATAATTGGAAAGAAACTCTTCTCTACATGTGTGAGCCTCTCCCTTGCATGATAAAAATAATAAAAAAAATTAGAGAGAAGAAGAACCAAGAGAAAGAGAGGGTGCAAGGGCTTTCGGTGAAAGCTATCCTAGGGTTTCTACCTAGGATTCAAAAAGGGGTTTCATGAGATCTGAGCATCAGATCTTAACAAAATTTTCTAGCGTACCTCCTCAACCTCTCATCTCCCTCTGTAGTTGATCCAGAGTTTCCAAAGATTTGATGGATGAAGATCAAAGAAATTTGATCAGCATCAGCCATCGAATGATCCTACATCGAGCTGGCACTCGAGAGGAGCCAATTGAGACTAGGACCTCATGTGGACTGCCCATGGAGACTAGACACATGTGTGGATGCATCATGATGATTAGATCTTCCTGGTAGTGATGATCAGATCTTCCTGGTGGTGATCAAATTGCGGGGATCGGCAAATGTAATGCGTTCTGAACACATAAAGTAGTAAAATAGTTTTGCTGCTAATTATTTTATTTTAAGTTTTTATGCATGCATATCACATTAGATCCTAGTAATGTAGGATTTTTAGATCAAATTTATAGTTCTTTATAAATTAATTAGATTAATTTTTAATTTTACTATATTTGATTTTCGAAAATATTTTGAAAGTAGAGTTAGAAATCCTACATGAACACCATCATTACTATCTGGGACTCCTCGAAACTTAGATGCTGCAAGACTTCAAAGTAGACCTCCTTCGGCAATTCACTCGGTGCCAAGGTAGCTAATTTGGGCAAAAGATCAGCCCTAGCATTTTCTGCTCTTGGGATCTACTGAATGTCAAAGTCGCTAAAGGGTAAATCTATTCTAGAAATAGAATTTTTCTTGCAATTGGTACCCTATAAGAAGGGTAAATCTATTGTAGAAACTCAAGACTCAGCCCTTGTTCAAACCCGAGCTCCCAAAAAGCCTGCAACTCAATACTTTGATCCATAATCTATCTTTGTAATTGAAGATGAATTCTCTTCACTAGATCCAAAAGGACTTGCTCAGCTTGCTTTCCTAAAAGGATGGCATTTTCAACCCAAGGATCCTTTCAAAACCCAATTCTAGTTTGAAGCTATTCTGAGGGACACCCACTCAGCACACATCAGGCACTACCTTGACAAAACCAATTTTCATGTCTACACACACTCCACCGTACAGATCCTCAAAGTCCTAAGCCCATCTGACTAGAATGCCAGCCCATGAAGCTACAAAATATTAACCCAAGATCATCCACTTCAATACTTCAACTGTTGGGATTATATGATAGCATGGTACCATGCTTTCCTCTACCAAAATTCACTTCATAAATATTCCTGGCTTTTTTACTTCAAAACAAATACAACGTACCACTTACCTTATTGGTTTGGCACCTAGTGGAACTATTTTGGGGCTATCCCTGAAATCCTCCCGAACCATGTCCATGAAGGATTCACTTGGTTCTGTGAAAAAGCCACACTTCTCCCAAGAAATCAAAAATTTTCCATCCTACTTGAATTTTTTTCTCAGTTCACCCTCTCTTGGATTCTCACCTGGGAATATGCCTTTATCCAAAATCTTCCTTTACCTCTTTCCCTCGGAGGAAAGTTCAAAACAAAATGGTGGGCAGAATTCAACACCGAAAAACCATCTAAACCCAAAGACATTGAATGGTTGGCACGATACTCCTTGCAACCTCCCCCTATCGTCGACCCGCTTACAGTAAGATTTCTACAATACAAATCCATGACAAGTGCTAAACTTGTCAGTGCTCGATCAAGAACTGAATACAAAAGGCTCCTCCTAGAGTCTCTCTCCAAGCTTGAAGAAGAAGAAGAAGAAGAAACAGATCAATCTCGCTCCTCGTCAGACCTCCTTATCAATTTTGAAGATGATCCATTTTCAGAATTCTAGCCCTGAGACAACTTTTCAAGCATAAGCACCTGAACCTCAACAACCAGCGATAGCATAATTCCCAAGCCATCACCACACTTCAACAAGTTCACCATAGCACACAGCAAAAAACCCGCCAGCCTTGCTGAAGCCTATAGAAGAAGACCCATTGGCTGTAGAAGGTCCACTCCATGAAACCTAAGCCCAAGTCCATCTACATCAAACACTTATAACACCAATGAAGAATTCAGAAGAAGACTTGAACTAGTGCTTCCTCATCCTCCTCAACAAATTCAAGTTCATCAATAAGTTCAAGCGGTACAGATTGATCCATGTCACCCAGCCTTCCAATGAACTTTTTTGCTCTATTGGCAGACATGTGACTATCATCCACAAGCCTAATGGTAACTACCAAATCCATGGTTTTCCATCCATGGTTTCACCAAAATAAGAGAAGCCCATGGTTTCTATCCATGGTTTTCCAACATCAAGGACACAAGGAATCAAAGTACAAAAGGACAAAGTCATCGAAAGCACCAAAAGATACCTTTAGAAGCTTTCTCAAAACAACCATCATGTCACTCAAGAATACGAGTAGCGCCCGTTGTTTCCACCCCTGGTTTTCCTAAAAACCAGCAGCGCCAGCAGTTTTCAGCCCCAATTTTCTCTAATAGAAGGAATCTCAAGGACAATAACACAAAAGATGTCCCCTCATACTTCGGTCAAGTTCAAATCCGCAAATACCTATAAAAGGGGAGGAAGACCTCAGCTCAAGGCATCGAAAAAGATTGGCTGAAAGCAAGAGAGCTAGCATCTACTACTTCCAACCACCTCTCCTCCCTCCAGTCCTTTTTCTTCTTTTCAAGTCCTCTATACCTAAACTCCCCCTCTTCACTCTTGTATCAAATCTCTTCTTGTGAGCTTAAATGCTTTTATAAAAAAGGGTGTGATCTTTCGAAGTGTCCTGTTCTTCATCTGAAGCTTTTGTAAATAAGTGTGCAGTTCTTCAACTTGGTATGTAAGATATTTAATATAATCAAGTTTTCTTTTCAATCTCTTTTCTTTTATGCATCTTCTTATATGAATCATAATCACTACGAACTGAAGGTTGTCCTGCTGTAAGGTTTACCCTTTATAGTGGAAAGGATGACTTTGGTACGTTGTGATTATTTATTTTCTACATTTATGACTTTACTCAAGTTCTACTTATTTTTTGCATTTCTTTAATTCATCCTCCATCTCTCCCATACTTTAGTTGGAGGTCATCCTCAAGTGGTATCAGAGCCTGGCTTTTTTCCTTTCTGCCCCGAAAAGGGAAGTATTTAGTGGAGCCTCTGCATAGTATCACCCCATCCTCAACTCTAAACTAGTTCTAGCTTACTAAATTTTTGAGTAAAATGTTAAGTAACTCCAAGAAATTGGAGATCATTTTCTAGAGGCAGTAAGTCCTACAGTCCCATTTGAGGCTAGGAAGTGCCGTTGTTGGGCAGGATAGTTAGACATATTTGGGAAAATGATTTCTCTTTTTGTTGTGGCATTGGAGGTTACTAGTGGCATAACACCTTACTAGTGGCACTTAGACTCAGTCTCCTACAACTAGTTTCTAGTTAAGTATAGGTATGCTATCCAAGAACTCTTCCTCTTCCACTTCTTCTCGACGTAAAGGAACTAGCGAAGGCAAACATAAGATCCAGTATGACCCAACTAAAGTAGTAATCCAAAATTTTCCACTTGCTAGGAAAGGTTATTCTATAGAAACAAACTTGACCGAAGTAGATCCAAAAGAAACAAATTCTCAGATGAATCCTAAAATCAACATGATAAGTAAGAAATTTATCCTAGATAAAGACATGCTTAGAAGAGATTTCCACTCAAAAAAAATGAGGCAAAGAGAATCAAATTCTTTACCAAAATTGATGAAACTAAAAGGATTAATCTTAGAACCAAATGGTATGATTTCATGAACACCATCAAAGACCATATAGGTTTCTTTGAACGGTATGAAATGCACACCAAATCCAAACAAGTTGACATGATCCATCCTAAAGTCATGATCTCAAGGCAAGACAGAAGATGAAGGGTCATAGAATAGATTCACCCTCCTTTCCAAGAAGTTAAAATCCAAGTTCGGAAAACACAAGTTATGGCTTCACCCATAAAACTTAAAAGTGATCCTCAAGAATCTGTGAACCTAAGGGATCTCAAAAATATTTTAGATCAACACAACTGGGCCAACCAAAGTCTCAAAACTATAGGTGACCAACTGACCAGGATGGAAGAAAAAATCTTGGACAAACCAGGTACCAAAACTACTAGCTCTGCACTGACTTTTAAGTCCTTCGAGATTCTTAAAAAACTCAAAGATGACCTAGGGGACAGAGTCCTTTTGACTAAAATAAACAAATGACTTAAAATCTTGGGACTTATCCATTCTATCCTGGATACACCAGAACACTCAGAAAAAGGAAGTCAATAGCTATCCTAGACCAGGTGAGTGACAACTCCAGTATGTCCGACAACTCAGAGCAAAGTGAGAAAGCCGAACCTAGTAAAGTCAGGCTAGATAACCCTATGCCAAGCATTGGCTTTCGATGAACCAGAATAAAATCTCTAAATTAATAAAATTAGAGGATGGACTGGACACACCAGCCTCTATGGCCCAAATCTACATAAAGGCCTTACTGGGCCCAGACCAACCATGCCTTGACATAGGCTTAGAAGAAAAGCCCATGCAGCAAAACCAATATACTGCTTCAAGCCATTTATGAATGAAATATAGATGGCCAAACAGAATACAATATTCTTGGCATACTATAACAAATGATCATGGTTGCAACTGCCTATAGAACCAAAAGTAAAGTCCAAGATCAAGCCATAACTGCAGCCTTAGTCTCTGGCTTTACAGGCCAGCTCAAAGGATGGTGGGACTTCCTACTAATCGATGAGAAAAAATAATAAATCATGAATGCTGTCCGAAGAATACCCTGACGGACCAAGCCATCAGAGATGAAAATGGAAACGAAATACAAGATGCTATTTCCACCCTCATCTTTGCAATAACCAAACACTTTATAGGTGACCCATCAAAATTTAGAGATAGAACCTCTGAAATTCTCACAAATCTTAAATGCAAAAAACTCCAAGACTTCAAATGGTATAAGGATGTTTTCCTAACTAGAGTCTTAACCAGAGATGATTGTAACCAGTCCTTTTGGAAAGAAAAATTCCTCGTAGGATTATCCTCAGTCTTTTCTGACAAAATAAGAACAAAACTTAGAAACCAAAATAATGGTAGGATTCCATATGATAGCCTAACATATGGAGATCTGATAGGTACCATAAATGAAGAGGGATTAAGCCTCTGCACAGACTTAAAACTCAAACAACAACTTAAAAAAGAATAAATAATAAGTAAAAAGAAATTAGAAAGCTTTGGTCAATAGTTTGGTCTTCCTCGATCAAAACCCAGGCAAAACCCTATAAAAAACCTAAAGGATGCAAACAGTGTCAAAATAAATCTTCTTAGAAAGTCTAGAATAAAGTCAAGCCAAAACAAACCACATATTCTAAACCAACACCGACCTACAAAACCAAGAAAAAATTCTTTGTGAAAAGGGAAAACTCCTCAAAACCACCTATTTGTTATAGGTGTGGCAAATCCAGACATTTTAGCTTCAGACTGCAAAATGAAATTCAAAATAAATAATATAGTTCTAGATGAATCAAACCTCTTAGACTCAATTAAATAAAATTTAGAAGCCCTCCTTCTAAATTCTGATGCCAGTATCTCTGACTCAGAATCACAAACCTCAACAACATCAGAAGGAAGAAATTTATGTCATAACCAAAGAACAAGACTTACTCCTTGACATCATTGATAAAACTCAGAATCCTGAACTTCAAAGACAATATTTAACCAAACTAAAAAACTCCTTAATTGAGGAGAACAACGAAAAGAAAACTCAAACTTATAGCTTGAATAATATCCTAAAAAGGTTTGAATCTAGAGACACAAAGGAGATTACCATCTAGGATCTCTAAAAAGAAATCAATGACCTCAAAAGGAAAATATCCCAAATAAAGATCCAGCTCGAAAACTTCAAGCCAATCAACCCCATCAGAGAAACTGATGACGATGAGATCCCGACTTATGTTAAAATCCTATCCTAATTACAAATCCAAAAATGGATAGTTGAAATAATCTTATTAGTAGAAGGACTTCAAATTAGAAACCATTGCCTTAATAGATTCAGGTGTAGATTCAAATTGTATCCAAGAAAGGCCTAATACCTACTAAAATTCTTCGAAAAAACCAAAGAAAAACTGACCACTGCAAGTGGATCAGAATTAAAAATCAATTACAAACTCACCAATGCATTAGTTTACAATAATAATGTCTGTATGAAGACCTCCTTCATACTAGTCAAAAACCTAAATCAATTAGTCATCCTAGGAACACCCTTCCTAAACATGATCAAACCCTTCTATGTGAATAATGAAGCAATCAAAGCCAGGTTCTTAGGACAAGGCCTATTCTTTCAATTCATCAATCCGCATTTTTATAAAATCCTTCAACTTCTTAGGGAAAGTTCAGTCAACCTAATCCATAGAAAACAAAAATAGTTAGAATACTTAAAAGAAGAAGTTAGCTACAAAAGAAGAGAAGAACAATTGCAAACATCAGAACTAAAAGATAAGGTTCAAACCTTCCAACAAAATTTAATCAGAGCTAATTGTTCTGACCTACCAAATTGCCTTTTGGTCTCGTCATAGATACATTATTGATCTTCCTTATGAAGACAACTTTGATGAAAAGCAAATACCGACTAAGGAAAGACCAATCCAAATGAACTCAAATGTACTAGATCATTGCAAAAAAAAAATCCAATCTCTTTTATTCAAGAAATTAATCAGACCAAGCAGATTTTCTTGGTCTTGTGCAACCTTCTATGTCCAAAAAAGAGCTGAAATAGAAAGAGGTGTACCAAGACTTGTTATCAATTATAAGCCCCTAAATATTGCTTTAAAATGGATAAGGTATCTGATCCCAAATAAAAGGGATCTCCTGTCCAGGATAGTTAGAGCTAAAGTATTTTCAAAATTCGACCTAAAATCGGGATTTTGGCAGATCCAAATTGCTAAAAGGATAAGTATAAAACTGCATTTACTATTCCTTTTGGCCAGTTTGAATGGAATGTGATGCCATTCGGACTTAAGAATGCTCCATCAGAATTTCAAAGAATCATCAATGATATTTTTGCACCCTATACCAAATTTATTATCATCTACATTGATGACATTTTGATATTCTCTGAGACTATAGAACAACATTTTAAACACTTCCAAACTTTCTCTCATGAGATAACCAAAAATGGACTTGTTCTTTCTGTGTCAAAAATGGACCTTTTTAA
The DNA here is from genome assembly GCA_006176705.1 of Cocos nucifera. Taxonomy (NCBI): domain Eukaryota; kingdom Viridiplantae; phylum Streptophyta; class Magnoliopsida; order Arecales; family Arecaceae; genus Cocos; species Cocos nucifera. Next base: position 17,914 of record QRFJ01001687.1, read on the forward strand.
AACATAAATCAAATTCCTAGGATACGAAGTAGATAAGGGAACTATCAAACCCGCTCAACAAAGTCTTGAATTTGCATCTAAATTTTCAGACAAAATCCTAGATAAAATCCAACTCCAAAGATTCCTTGGTAGCCTGAATTATGTTTCAGACTATTATAAGGACCTCAAACTTGTTACCAAATCCCTTTATAATAGATTTAAAAAGAACCAATCTCCTTGGGGAGAAAAACAAACCCAAGCAGTAAAATCCATAAAAACCCGCATCAAAGAATTGCCCTACCTTTACCTTTCAGACCCTAACCTTCCAAATAATAGAAACTGATGCTTTTGATATTAGTTATGGAGGTATATTAAAACAAAATAGACACACCAAAGAAGAACTTGTCGAACATCATTCAGGCATATGGAATGAGACACAAAAGAAATATTCAACTATAAAAAAGGAAGTTTTATCAATTGTTTTATGTGTCTTGAAATTTCAAAGTGATCTTCTAAACCAAAAGTTTTTACTCTAAATTGATTGCCAATCTGCAAAATTTATTTTAGAAAAAGATGTTAAAAATCTTGCCTCTATGTAGGTTTTTGGCAGATGGCAATCCATTTTATCAATTTTTGACTTCCAAATTGAATACAAAAGAGGAATGGATAACTTCCTTTCTGATTTTCTTTCCCGAGAATTCTTACAGGGCAATACCTAGTGGCCCCCAAAAAGCAACCACTCAAATAGCCTTCTTCTCCTAAAAATCAAATCCAAAAAACCCAAACATGGCTTGAAGTCATTGAACAGGCTATAGAAGCAAATATTAAGCAAGCCTCCAACCCCACATCATCAAACAGGTATGCAGCATTTTCTCAATAGGATGCAATCAAGTTAGCTCAAGATCCAATGTAGCTGGTTGCCAAGGACATGAAGAAGATATCTATTCCAGAAATAGAATTTTTCCTCTCAATTGGTACCATATAAGAAGGATAAATCTATTGCAGAAACTCAAGACTCAGCACTAGTTCAAACCCGAGCTCCCAAAAAACCTGCAACTCAATACTTTGATAAAAAAAATACTCCAATCCATCTTTATAATTGAAGATGAGTTCTCCTCCCTAGATCCAAAAGGAGTTGCTCAACTTGTTTTCCGAGAAGGATGGCATTTTCAACCCAAGGACCCTTTCAAAATCCAAGTCCTGGTTTGAAGCTATTCTGAGGGACACCCACTTAGTACTCATTAGACACTACCTTGACAAAACCAATTCTCAAGTTTACACACACTCCACCATATAGATCCTCAAAGTCCTAAACCCATCTGACTAGAATGCCAGCCCATCAAGCTACAAAAAATTAACCTAAGATCATCCACTTCAATACTTCAACTATCGAGATTACATGACAGCATGGTACCATGCTTTCCTCTACCAAAATCCACTTCATAAATATTCCTGACTTTTTTACTTCTAAACAAATATAGCGTACCACTTTTCTTATTGGTTGGAAATTTGGTGGAAATATTTTGGGGCTATCCCTGAAATCCTCCCAAACCATGTCCATGAAGGATTCGCTTGGTTTTGTGAAAAAGCCATACTTCCCCCAAGAAACCAAAAATTTTCCATCCTACTTGAATTTTTTTCTCAGTTCACCCTCTCTTGGATTCTCACCTGGGAATATGCCTTTGTCCAAAATCTTCCTTTACCTCCTTCCCTCGAAAGAAAGTTCAGAAGTAAAATGGTGGGTAGAATTCAATGTCGAAAAAGCATCCAAACCCAAAGTCATTGAATGGTTGGCACGATACTCCTTGGAAGCTCCCCCTATGGTCGACCCGCTTACAGCAAGATTTCTACAATACAAGTCCAAGACAAGTGCTAAACTTGTCAGTGCTCAATTGAGAACTAAATACAAAAATCTCCTCCTAAAGTCTCTCTCCAAGCATGAAGAAGAAGAAGAAGAAGAAGAAGAAACAGATCAATCTAGCTCCTCGTCAGACCTCCATATCAATTTTGAAGATGATCCATTTCTAGAATTCTAGCTCTGAGATAACTTTTCAAGCATGAGCACCTGAACCTCAACAACCAGCAATAGCACAATTCCCATGCCATCACCACACTTCAATAGGTTCACCATAGCACACAGCAAAAAACATGCCAGCCTTGCTGAAGCCTAAAGAAAAAGAGCCATTGGCTGTAGAAGGTCCACTGCGCCACAAAACCCAAGCCCAAGTCCATCTATATCAAACTCTTACAACACCAACGATGAATTCAGAAGAAGATTTGAACTAGTGCTTCCTCATCCTCTATTAGATATATGTGCCCTAGAAGCCAGAATTGGCTGACACTTGTAATACAATTCTAGGGGCAAAATTATAATTTTGACTATAATTAATGAAATGGGTTATTTTCTATCACACCTGTGTATTTAGTGTCTGTCATACATCCTTTGAGTTAATGGTAATGATAATTCATATTTTCAAGAGTTGAAAATTTAAGACATGAATAAGCATTATTAACTCATAAACATGCTCCCGACCATAGGATCATTACGAGGATGGTGATTGATCCGAAAGGTTGGTGCACGATCACTTCTCTTTAATAGATGAGTCTTGAGTCTACGGTGTGGAGACACCGGAGCGAGAGTACAGGTACTCGTTAGAGAACGAGGGCACTGAGCGTGACCACCTCGAGTAGTCATTAGGAAGTCTACCTTCTCGTCAATGACTGACTCGATGCTGCAGTAGTGTGTCTGGTTCTTTGACCTGAGATGCATCGGCAGTTCACCTTGAGGGTGTTATAGTTTGACTACACCATTACTCGGTCTCCTAGCCATATGGAACCCTGAGGTGTATGTTGGCTATAGCATGTTCATTGTAGGAACTGGATTGCATCAAGATGGAATCTATCTACCTCGGTGGTAGAGGAGCAGCCCTATGATGATCATGAGAATCAAGTCCAGAAGCCCATGGCCATGGTAGAGTGAAATAATAGAAAGAGTTTCTATTTAGATTTTCACATTGGACTCGAATCGAATGATTACATCATATGACAGAGACTAGGGTTTGACGAGTTCACCTTAACCCTAATCTGATCGGGGCTCAAGATAGAAGAACTTAATCACACAGGTAGCTGCACCAAGAGGTTCGCATTCAGCTCTGATGGGTTGCCACCATATACTGCTAGGTGTCACTGGTGGATTTTGGGAGCAATTAGAATGATTTAGATGATCGATCATTCTAGCTGTTCGAATCAGAAGAGTTCTGATCCATCGAAAGGAGTTTCGATGATGTCGATGATAGAGATCATGACATATCCCATTACCATATAGAACTGAACCTAACTGGGTCACACAAACAAGGGTTTGAATCTGGTGATCATCAATTGAACTGATCTAGTTCAATTGATCTGAATGAGATTCAATTAGGTTCAAGGAAATCGTGCTAGCACTCGATTGAACCTAACGTTCTTCTTTTACTATCATAAATAAGTTGTCCTGACTGAGCCAAAGGAGTTTGTGCTCAATCAGAGGCCTTCATATGGTCTGACTGGAGGTTGTCCAAGTCAGAAATAGGTTGTCTTATTTTGTAAGACATTACCTGCCATTTTTGGTCACCTGCCATTTCTTGTTCTTTGACTTTGGTCAAAAGTCTACCTTTGACTGGTCAAACGTTGACCATTGACACTTTGACTTTTGACCACATGTCATGCACCTATTGGAGAGCTGGTGGGGGCCTGTCCCCCTGCCAGAACCTGGCAAGGAGAAGGGCGCACGCCAAGGGTGGCGTGAGCCCAAGCTAGGAGGCGCCTAGGAGTCCCTTGTTGGACAAGGACTCCACCTCCCTTTTGGATTCCAATTCAGAGTTCTACTAAGAATCCAAGTTTGACTGGTCTTAGGCACCCTCTAAGGAGGAATCCAGGGGTCTCTATTTCCAACCAATCAGATTTAGATCTGATTTCACAAAGGGTTGTGATTGGTTGAGAAGGAAGAGGAGTTGGATCACAAGAGGTCTATAAATAAGACCCTGCGCCCAACCCTAATTCTAATGCAATTAGACACGCCCCAAGGCTGCCTCTCCCCTCCTTCTCCATGCCATAGTCTCTTCTCCCCTTGCTCTCCACGTCCAAAAGAGTTTTGGACTTAGGTTGGTGCGATTCAGATCAAGGAAAGGCGATCAAAAGCAAGAAGGCTGCGCTGCTGCAAAAGGACGACTGCAGATCTTCAAAAGAGTTTTGAAGATCCTCCAGATCAGATCCAGATCTGATTTTTGGAGGTATGATAGAGAAGAAGAGGATCTCCAGATCCAACCCAAGTGGATACCGGTAGAGGCCAGGCGCTTGCGTGGCTAAGATCCAGAACCTTCCGCTGCAATCAGGATCATCTACAGGGTAATAGGATTACCCAAATCAGGTAAATTAAATTTGATTTAATTTATCTTATTTTATTTTATTTATTAAAATAATAAGAATTAGATCTGAAACATATCAAGATCTGATTGAGATCAAGAGAAAATTTTTGAAATATATCTCTTGATCTAATCAGATCTGGAACGAACCTGGACCGGGAAATCAGGATTTCCCTTCAACTGGTATCAGAGCCATGGTTCTAAAATTGTTTAGATCTGATTTTAATTTTATTTTAATTAGAAAATAAAGTGATTTTCAGATGTCACATGAGATGTGATCAGATCTGAAATTCAGAAAAATTAAAATTAAATGATTTGGATCTAAGATTAGAAGATATGCATGACTAGTTCTAGAATAGAATAGTTCTATAGAATAGTTCTTGCATGTTTTTGATTTAATCTGATTAAATCATATTTTAGATCTTTTTATTTACTATTTTTTGATATTATAAGTGTTATAATAACATCTAAAAAATAGCAAATAAAAATTATTTAATTTTAAATATCATATGAGATATGATTGATGCATGTCTAGACTAGTTGTAGAATAGTTCTACATAATTGTCTAGATTAGAATTTATTTTGATTAGATCAATTTAAATCTAATTTTTTAGATTATTATGAGATAATTTAGATCTAAAAATATGCATGATTTGATACATGAGATGTATGCAAAATATGCCATGATTAGATCTAATTTATATATGAGATATATGATATAGATCTGATATTGTTTTGTAGTATTGCATGTTCCTGATTAAGGCATTCCTCTTGGCCGTCCGGTCATAAGAACGAAGAAGGGTTTAAAGGCCCTCTCTTCCCATTCGATGGGGTGTTCTTATGATGTGTAGGGGTGCTGCGTGTTCGTCCTTAATCAGAAACCCAAAACTTACTTTCTGCAAAACCCTAGATCCTGAAACCCTAGGATTTATTGTGCATATTTTATTTATGAACCCTACTTAATTAAAGAATTAAGATTATGGAATATAAATTAGGTCTAAAATTGAGAATTTCAGATCTAAGACATATTCATAATACTGGGTTCGGGCTTGGGTAGCTCAATTAGGTCTAAGCGGTTGATCAAACCGAATCAAGAGTTGGTTAGATGGGATCAACAATGCTTAAATTGACCAGCCTAATAGGATTAAGTCTGGGTCAAGATCGAGTCACGATCAAGCAAGACCTAATTAGGCTCAGAGGTTAGAGTCTGGATTGTAGGCTAACCCAATTGGTTCTGACTCAATAATTTGGTGTCTAAGGTAAGTTTGGCACATACGATCGACTGGTTTTTAATTGGAAGCTACTCGACCTGAATGCGTTCTTGTACGAGTTAATGGCATATTCCTTCCGCCGGTCTCACTTACCTGGCCATATCTGTTGACACAGTTCTGATCTGAGGTGGTCAATAATCCGAGCTAACCCATGCCACTAGGTTAGTCATAATTGTTATGACTAAGCCAAGTCTAGTTTAATGAGACCTGAATCAATTCTCCCTAAGAAAAGATTAAGTCTGAGGTCTTCCACCATTGTAGATGTGCGGGCCCTTCCCGGGTTGATTGTTCTCGGCTGGATACAGTGGCTCAGTTGCACCGGGAAGATGCAACCATGTCTATTAGGCATTGGATGCTATGGGCTGGAGGATGAGTTGGGCTCAATATTTCCGGATACGGTGAGAGACTCAATTAGGAACCCAGTCTATGCAAATGGTGGGTCTGACTTAACTAAGGAGTGGATCAATATTCCAGATACGGTGAGATTCATGAATTAGAGACCAAGTTTGGGTGCACCATGATTAGAGAATCATTGAACAAGAGTTGTTCACTCATTGGCTAACCCATCACCAATAACTGTTAGGTGAGGTGATGAGTCAGTTGGTGAGACCGCACCACCCACTAGAAATCATTAATCATGGAGATTTTCGCATCTCTACAGAGGGAGTGTAGGGATCCGAGAAAATAGTGGGAGCTAATTTGTTTAAAAATAAAATCTCTAAACAAATTGGTCAAGTCAAAATTACAGTATCTAACTAGAATCTTTGACTCTCTATAGGAAAATGTCTGCGTCCAACCCATTGGCACGTATCCTGGACACACATAGACTGACGGACCCAATTATAAAGATTGGCTCAGGAACTACAAAATTAGTTTTGGGTTCCGAGAAGTTAACCCATGTTTTGGACCAGGACCCTCCCATCTTACCAGTCCGTCCATCCTGTTGAACAGAGAGCGTCTCTGGAAAAATGGATAGATGAAGATAATAAGGCCAGATATTACATGTTGGGCTCGATGTCTGATGAGCTCCAGCGCCAACATGAAGATATCGGGACTGCTCGCCAAATGTTGGCTCACCTACAGGAGATGTTTGGTGAACAGAGTCGCGCAGCCAAATATCAAGTCACGAAATGACTTTTTAAGGCTAAGATGCGTGATGGGCAGTCAGTCCAAGATCACTATCTGACAATGATCAAGGACATGGAAGAGCTTGAGAAGCTCGGTGTGAAGTTGGACTTGGATCTGCAGAACGATATTATTCTGCAATCCTTGACTGATGCATATGGGCAATTCATCATGAATTACCACATGCATAAACTTCAGAAATTCCTTGGCCGAAGTTAATGAATATGCTGGTTACCGCTGAGCTTTCTATGAAAGGTTCTAAAGGCTCAGTTCTTGCTATGGAATGGACTTCTTCCAAAAGAAAGTCTTATGGAAAGAAAAAGAAGTCTGTGAAAAAGCAAAAGGTGGAAGGATCAAAGAAGAAGAAGGCAGAACCAAAGAAGAAGGTCGATGTCAAAGAAAAGTATTTCCATTGCAACAGCGATGGCCATTGGAAGCGAAACTGCCCTATTTACCTGGCCACCCTAAAGAACAAGAAGGAAGGTCCTTCTGGAGGTATGCTCGTTATTGAGTCTAACCTTACGGTTTCTTCTGCATCCAGTTGGGTGCTTGACTCTGGTTCTAGTGCTCATCTGTGCACTTCTATGC
>QRFJ01001687.1:25665-64222 GCA_006176705.1 Cocos nucifera
GGCTCTGCAGGAGAAAGCCCAGCTTACTCAGATACTCAATCATCTCGATAATGTATAATACGTGATCGATGACTGATGCCCTATCCCTCATCCAAGTGTTGAAAATGGCACAACTAGTCTTGTGCCTCTCAATGTCATCAAGTGTGCCAAAGGAGTCATTCAACATTTGAAGCATCTCTTGAGGTTGAGTATTCTCAAACCTACAGTTGAACTCATCATTCATCACCACGAGCATAATGCAACGAATGGTGGTGCGGTCATTGAGCCACTTCTGGTAAGTATCTCTAACCACCCCTCTAGTGTTCGAGGTTGGCTTCTTATATGTCGAATCAATCAAAACATACAAGATCCATTCATGCTTTAGGATAATTTTCAAATTTTGATACCAACTATTGATGTTAGGTCCCACGAGTTTATCATGAAGAAAAATCTGATTTTTCATCGCAGAATTGTTCAAATGCAATCAGATCTAAAAGGATATTTTAAAAAAAATCCCAACAAAATCTAATCAAATCTAAGACTTCTTGGATCTGATCCTATAGATCATATATTAAAATTAAAAATAAAATTAAATTAGATTTAATTTAAGTACCTTGATTAGGATAGTTTGATTAACTCGGTAAGGATGCGATCCTGAATTCTTTGCACAAGTCCTTCCTCCCTTTTCTTACTCATTTTAGAATGACAAAGCCTGCAGTGAACTACCATGGTTTATTGGGGTTGTTGTAAAACTTTGAGAAGGATCACTAGCTCCATAAGAAGATGGTGAATGTAGTGGGAGGGTCTTTTTCTGGTCGTTAACCCTTTCAGAAAGGAAAAAAGAAGGATAAGAAGGTATAACTACATGCTGAGATGTCTGCATAGGGTTAGACCAAGAAGTTTAAAATTGACCAAAGCTAGGTGGAATGCTTCTTTTGTAAGAAGTAGGGAAATTAGAAGAGGAACTATCCTTAGTACATTGCCTCCATAGAACTGAACAAGCCAAGGAAGAAGCAAGTTATTGCTGGGCAAGATAATTATATGATAATATCTTGCAACTTCTTTATATGTGATACTACTACCTAGGTATTAGATACCAGAAGCCCTTATCATATTTATAATTTGAAGCAAGGTTTGCACATTAGTAGGAAATTTGATGAAGGTGAGAGGTTCTTGAACATTAGAGATGGAAGACAAGTTTTAGTTCTAGCTTTAGAAATCATGAACCTTGTAATCAATTCCCATAGAGTTATTCTTAGTGATTGTTATTTTTATCCAAACTTTTTATTGAATATTATTTTGTAGGTTCTTTGGCCAAGAATAGTTATCAATTTTTAATAAAAAAAATTTAAAATATCATTTTGAATGGTGTTACAGTTTATGTTGGACAATTGAATAATGGTATTTATTTACTATCATAACCTATTAACTTGGTTCAATCCTTTGATAAATGTCCTAGATTAGATGATGTGTCAGAAGTCTATCTTTGCCATTGTAGGCTAGGTCATATCAATAAAAATAGAATAAATAGATTTGCTCAAAAAAAAATTCTTGAAGTTGATGATTGTGAATCACTTCTGACTTATGAGTCCTATTTTCTTAATAAAATGATGAAGTCATCTTTTATTGGAAAGGATGAGCGAACCAGGAAACTCTGAGGTCTAGTACATTTTGATGTATGTGGAACCATGAGCTCAGGTGCTAGAGGTGGATATTTCTACTTCATAACCTTTATGGATAACCTATCAAGGTATGGGTATGTCTATTTAATGTACTATAAGTTAGAGTTGTTTGAAATGTTCAAACTATTCCGTAATGAGGTAGAAAAGCAAATTGGAAAGAGTATTAAAACTCTTCGATCTGACCAAAGTAGTGAGTACCTTTTCAATGAATTTCTAACATATCTAAACAAGAATGGAATTCTCTCCCAACGGACTTCTCCTAGAACACCATAGCATAATGATGTGTCTGAAAGGAGGAATCGGATCCTATTGGACATGGTTCGATCCATGATGGAATTTATCAGTCTGCCAATCTCTCTCTGAGGATATGCACTCGAGTCAACTTGTTACCTTCTAAATAGGGTTCTGAGTTAGTCTATTCTCAAAATACCATATGAGATGTGGATAGGGCGTAAGCTAGTACTCTTGCACCTTAGGATTTAGGGGTGTCTAGCTTATGTCAAACATTTAGTAATGGACAAGCTTAAACCTAGGTCTGACAAGTATATTTTTATAGGATATCCAAAAGAGACCAAAGGGTATTACTTTTACCTAATTGATAAACAAAAGGTGTTTGTTAGCCTTAAGAGAGTTTTTTTAGAAAAGGAGTTTTTTGGTGAAGGAACTAATGCATCTAAGATCGAACATGAGAAAGTTTGGCAAATAAAAAAACTAACACATGTAGCTAAACCTGAATCAAATTTGATTAGATCAAATTTGGAGCCCTATGAATCTGCATCCTTAAGGTGGTCTAGTAGAGTACCATGTCAGCTAGACAGATACTATGATTTCTTGGTCCAAAATGGTGGTCCTATCAAACTCGATGAGAGCGATGAGAATCCAATCATCTTTTATGGTAAGTCAGACTTGGATGTAATTTATAGATCGGACTCTGAGAAATGGCTAGAGGCCATGAAATCCAAAATGGAGTCCATGAAGGTCAATAATGTATGGACATTCGTTGACCCACCTGAATGGATAAAATCCATAAGATGTAAGTGGGTCTTAAAGAGAAAAAGGGGCGCAAATGGAAAGGTAGAGACCTATAAAGCCCATCTGATTGTCAAGGGGTATTGTCAAAATTATGGTATGGACTATGATGAGACATTTTCTCTTATGACAATGCTCAAGTCCATTCAGATCATGCTTGCAATCACTGTCCTTCTAGATTATGAAATATGGCAGATAGATGTGAAGACAGCTTTCCTAAATGGAGAGTTGGAAGAAGAGGTATATATGATACAATCTGAAGGGTTCACATCTATAGATGAGTCTAAAGTGTATAGACTTCAAAGGTCCATTTATGAACTAAAGCAGGCATCTCGGAGTTAGACCATATGTTTTGATAGGACGATTAAGATGTATGACTTCGTTAAGAATGGAGAAGAGCCCACATATATAAGTGGACTAATGGTCCAGCAGCAGTATTCCTAGTATTGTATATAGATGACATTCTCTTAATCAAGATTGATGTTCCTATATTATAAGGAATAAAGATTTGGTTATCGTCATAGTTCTTCATGAAGGATATGGGAGAAGCTTCCTACATCCTAGGGATGAAGATCTATAGAGATAGATCTAAAAGGTTGCTTGGGTTATCCCAGTACACATACATTGATACCATGCTAAAGAGGTTAAGCATAGAGAATTTCAAGAAAGGCTATCTACCAATAGGCCATAGAATTTCTCTCTCAAAGAGGGATTGTCCGACAACACCTCAAGAGAGAGAGTATATGAGTAGAATTCTATATGCTTCGATAGTGGATTCTATCATGTACACCATGATATGTACGAGACCAGATATGGCATATTCACTAGGAGTAGTGAGTAGATACCAATCTAATCTAGAGGAGAACCACTAGAAGGTTGTTAAAATCTTCTTGAAGTATTAAGAAATACCAAGGATCAGTGGCTTGTTTATGGTAAGTCAGACTTGAGACTTGTAGGGTTTATAGACTCTAGTTTCCAATCTGATCATAATGATAGCAAAACTATATCGGGGTATGTATTTATCTTTAATGGTGGAGCTATTTGCTGGAAGAGTTCTAAGCAGCACACTATGGCCAACTCAGTTTGCATGGCAGAGTATGTCACTGCATCAGATGCTGCCAAAGAAGCAGTGTGCTTGAAAAAATTCATCACAGAGCTCAAAGTAGCATCCTTCCTTGATGGTTCAGTTCTACTCTACTGTGATAGCTCTGGAGCCATTGCTCATGCGAAGGAATCAAAGGCACACCAGTAGACGAAGCATATTCTGCGCCACTACTACCTTATCCAGAAGATCATGGATTGAGGTGATGTCAACCTTTAGAAGATCGGTGGAAAGGAGAACCTGGCTAAATCATTCACTAAAGCCATTGCGATGAAGGAGTTCGATAAGTTCAAGTCAAAGATGGGTATTGGATACTGCACCGATTGACTTTAGTCTAAGTGGATAATGTTGAGAATAGTATCGCAAAGCCAATCATCAGCCTATTGATGGTTATGCTATTTCTTGTACTTATATATGAATTATTAATAAATAAAATTTATTTTAGTATTTTTCATCATAAATTCTTGCATCTTATAATGAACTCCTGTGCTGTGCTTAAGTCCATAGAACTATTTAGAATCGATAAAGGAGGATTTATCGTTTAGTCCTTAAAGTTGTTCGTGACCAAATGATATGTTGTTACTAAGGATAACAATGTTTATCGAGTATAGATCATTGTGTGCCATATGGATTAGTTGTCCTCTTAACCAAAAAGTATGGAGATACTGGTATAGCATGTAGGGTGAGATGTAGGGGTACATCTACACTGAACATGACCAACTCTAGAGGTTTTCTACTATCAAGATTTGCCCCGATGTAATAAGGGTTTAAGTGTCCCTCTGATCTGAGATCACCAAGGTGACTTCCAAGCAACTCACTATCTTTGATGTTGGACTATCTAAATTTTTAATTCAATGATGAAAGATTTTTGGGCATAATCAAGTACTTGAGGAGTCAGTTCATGCATCAAGATGGGATTGACCACTCTTGGTTTCGAAAGCTATGTTCAATTATGTTTCAATTTAGCAAATCCTTGGCCAGGGTAGTCCTAGTGAGGGGTCACGAGATTGATTGCTTTGAGACATGATTTGGATGTACTTTTTAGAATTGACAATTTAGCTTGGAGTCATCCTATACACAGAGGTCAAAGGGATGAATTATGCTGTAACCATATTCATGTAGATTCTGAGTATTGCAATTGTGACTATTCAAACTATCCAGACATCGGGTATCATTGCTAGATTGTTATTTTGATTAGTACAAAAATTAGTTCCTTTGCTACTACCTTAGGTTTGAACCTATGGGGTCACTGGACTGAAACTCTATGGTCAAGATTACCATTAAAACTAGAACAAAAATAATATATCTTTGAGAACATACTTTTACAAATCCATGCTAATTGAATGATATCTGCTGTTTAGATTTAAGAAAAGAAATGCTACAGTGTAAATGCTATCTAGATATATGTTAGCTAGGACTTGGTTTTTGTGTTGATTCTTTCTATATAATCTGTTATCCTCAATGCATTGTGTTTAACATAGTGATGCCAATTATGGTTAAATAAGATTACCTATCAATTTTTGTTCTGCTTGATTCATTTTGGTTACTTTCTAATAATGTCATATCTTGCTAGTATAGGATCCAAAGTTTTATGTTCTCAAAGAAGATGCCTCACCTTGCATTTTTGGTCCCATCGAGAAACATAGATGGTCATATGCATGTGCAAAACAACTCATTGAAAGGCGAAAATATGGTATGCATGTTTTCATGGACTGTATTGCAGATATGCATATGATAATTATTTTTTTGACTGTTTCTTGTTACATTTGAACTCTGCAGCTGAGGGTGCAGAAAATGGACTCGAGTTTAACATTGCAAGGCCTTTCAATTGGATCAGACCAAGGATGGAATTTATACCAGGAATTGATGGTCCAAGTGAGGGAGGGTGTTCCTAGGGTTTTAGCATGCTTTAGTAATCCCACTGGACTAGGACTCTATGGTCAAGAGTCCCACTAGACTGAAACTCTATGGTCAAGAGTCCCACTGGACTGGAACACTTTGACTAAGAGTCCTACTGGCAGCGACTCTGAGTTTTGCTTATCTTGGACTCTATGATCAGGAATCCTATTGGACTAGGACTTTATGGTCAAGAATCACACTGGATTAGGACTCTTCGACCATGAGTCTTACTACTTTAGGACTCTAAGTTTTACTTGTCTGGGACTCTATGATCGAGAGTTCTACTAGTCTGAAACTCTATGATCATGACTTCCACTCATTTCGAACATCGGGATCAAGAGTTCCACTGGTTTGGGACTCTTCGATCAAGAGTTTCATTTTGATAGGACTCTATTGTTCGAACATCCACTAAATTTGGACTCTATATTTTTGAAAAATTTAATTAGTAATTTGATTGCTAATTAACTTAATTTAATGGAGTAAATATTTTTGGATCAAGTCCAATTGAATTGAATTCAATTGGATTTGACCCAAATAGGTTATGAGATGACCTAATCATCGAGGGGTTTTGATCCCTATTTTGATCAGGAGTTAGGATTAATTAATTCTTAATTTGATAAGAATTTAACTAAGATTAATTAACCCTAAATAAGTTGGATTTAATTTGGTCTAGTTGGGCCTAGCCAATTTGGATTGGAATGGGTTCAATTGGATAAGGTTTCATTAAGACTAGTTTGACTAGTCTACTTGCCAACTCACCTCACCCTTATGCCATTCCATTCTCCATGAGAATTCAGAGTTCTTGTTGATTTTTCCATGCACAAGAGACCTCATGCACTCCTTTCCCACGTCCTAAAAGGATAATAACAAGTTGGTTTCCATTCAAATTCAAATGGAGTTTGAATTTGTATGGACAACCTCCTTATCCAATCTCTCCCTCATGCCACCTTTTGTTTTGTACTTCTATTAAATCCTAAAATTTTTTTGGATGAAAATAATTGGAAAGAAACTCTTCTCTACATGTGTGAACCTCTCCCTTGCATGAGAAAAATAATAAAAAAAATTAGAGAGAAGAAGAACCAAGAGAAAGAGAGGGTGCAAGGGCTTTCGGTGAAAGCTATCCTAGGGTTTCCACCTAGGATTCAAAAAGGGGTTTCATGAGATCCGAGCATCAGATCTTAACAAAATTTTTTGGAGTACCTCCTCAACCTCTCATCTCCCTCTGTAGTTGATCCAAAGTTTCCAAAGATTTGATGGATGAAGATCAAAGAAATTTGATCAGCATCAGCCATCGAATGATCCTACATCGAGCTGGCACTCGAGAGGAGCCAATTGAGACTAGGACCTCATGTGGACCATCCATGGAGACTAGACACATGTGTGGATGCATCATGATGATTAGATCTTCCTAGTAGTGATGATCAGATCTTCCTGGTGGTGATCAAATTGCGGGGATCGGCAAATGTAACACGTTCTGAACACATAAAGTAGTAAAATAGTTTTGCTGCTAATTATTTTATTTTAAGATTTTATGCATGCATATCACATTAGATCCTAGTAATATAGTATTTTTAGATCAAATTTATAGCTCTTTATAAACTAATTAGATTAATTTTTAATTTTGCTATATTTGATTTTCGAAAAAGTTTCGAAAGTAGAGTTAGAAATCCTACATGAACACCATCATTACTATCTGGGACTCCTCGAAACTTAGATGCTATAAGACTTCAAAGTAGACCTCCTTCAGCAATTCACTCGGTGCCAAGGTAGCTAATTTGGGCAAAAGATCATCCCTAGCATTTTCTACTCTTGGGATCTACTGAATGTCAAAGTCGCTAAAGGGTAAATCTATTCTAGAAATAGAATTTTTCTTGCAATTGGTACCCTATTAGAAGGGTAAATCTATTGCAGAAACTCAAGACTCAGCCCTTGTTCAAACCCGAGCTCCCAAAAAGCCTGCAACTCAATACTTTGATCCACAATCTATCTTTGTAATTGAAGATGAATTCTCTTCACTAGATCCAAAAGGACTTGCTCAGCTTGCTTTCCTAAAAGGATGGCATTTTCAACCCAAGGATCCTTTCAAAACCCAATTCTAGTTTGAAGCTATTCTGAGGGACACCCACTCAACACACATTAGGCACTACCTTGACAAAACCAATTTTCATGTCTACACACACTCCACCATACAGATCCTCAAAGTCCTAAGCCCATCTGACTAGAATGCCAGCCCATCAAGCTACAAAAAATTAACCCAAGATCATCCACTTCAATACTTCAACTATTGGGATTATATGACAGCATGGTACCATGCTTTCCTCTACCAAAATTCACTTCATAAATATTCCTGGCTTTTCTACTTCAAAACAAATACAACGTATCACTTACCTTATTAGTTTGGCACCTAGTGGAACTATTTTGGGGCTATCCCTGAAATCCTCCCAAACCATGTCCATGAAGGATTCACTTGGTTCTGTGAAAAAGCCACACTTCCCCCAAGAAACCAAAAATTTTCCGTCCTACTTGAATTTTTTTCTTAGTTCACCCTCTCTTGGATTCTCACCTAGGAATATGCCTTTGTCCAAAATCTTCCTTTACCTCTTTCCCTCGGAGGAAAGTTCAAAACAAAATGGTGGGCGGAATTCAACACCGAAAAACCATCCAAACCCAAAGACATTGAATGGTTGGCACGATACTCCTTGCAACCTCCCCCTATGGTCGACCCGCTTACAGTAAGATTTCTACAATACAAATCCATGACAAGTGCTAAACTTGTGAGTGCTCGATCAAGAACTGAATACAAAAGGCTCCTCCTAGAGTCTCTCTCCAAGCTTGAAGAAGAAGAAGAAGAAACAGATCAATCTCGCTCCTCGTCAGACCTCCTTATCAATTTTGAAGATGATCCATTTTCAGAATTCCAGCCCTGAGACAACTTTCCAAGCATAAGCACCTGAACCTCAACAACCAGCGATAGGATAATTCCCAAGCCATCACCACACTTCAACAAGTTCACCATAGCACACAATAAAAAATCCGCCAGCCTTGCTGAAGCCTATAGAAGAAGACCCATTGGCTGTAGAAGGTCCACTCCATGAAACCTAAGCCCAAGTCCATCTACATCAAACACTTATAACACCAATGAAGAATTCAGAAGAAGACTTGAACTAGTGCTTCCTCATCCTCCTCAACAAATTCAAGTTCATCAATAAGTTCAAGTAGTACAGATCGATCCACGTCACCCAGCCTTCCAATGAACTTTTTTGCTCTATTGGCAGACATGTGACTATGATCCACAAGCCTAAAGGTAACTACCAAATCCATGGTTTTCCATCCATGGTTTCACCAAAACAAGGGAAGCCCATGGTTTCTATCCATGGTTTTCCAACATCAAGGACACAAGGAATCAAAGTGCAAAAGGACAAAGTCATCGAAAGCACCAAAAGATACCTTTAGAAGCCTTCTCAAAACAACCATCATGTCACTCAAGAATACTAGTAGCGCCCGTTGTTTCCACCCCTGGTTTTCCCAAAAACCAGCAGCGCCAGCAGTTTTCAACCCCAGTTTTCTCCAATAGAAGGAATCTCAAGGACAATAACACAAAAGAGGTCCCCTCATACTTCGGTCAAGTTCAAATCCACAAATACCTATAAAAGGGGAGGAAGACCTCAGCTCAAGGCATCGAAAAAGATTGGCTGAAAGCAAGAGAGCTAGCATCTACTACTTCCAACCACCTCTCCTCCCTCCAGTCCTTTTTCTTCTTTTCAAGTCCTCTATACCTAAACTCCCCCTCTTCACTCTTGTATCAAATCTCTTCTTGTGAGCTTAAATGACTTTTATAAAAAAGGGTGTGATCTTTCAAAGTGTCCTGTTCTTCATCTGAAGCTTTTGTAAACAAGTGTGCAGTTCTTCAACTTGGTATGTAAGATATTTAATATAATCAAGTTTTCTTTTCAATCTCTTTTCTTTTATGCATCTTCTTATATGAATCATAATCATACGAACTGAAGGTTGTCCTGCTGTAAGGTTTATCCTTTATAGTGGAAAGGATGACTTTGTACGTTGTGATTATTTATTTTCTACATTTATGACTTTACTCATGTTCTACTTATTTTTTGCATTTCTTTAATTCATCCTCCATCTCTCCCATACTTTAGTTGGAGGTCATCCTCAAGTGGTATCAGAGCCTAATCCTTTTTCTTTCTGCCCCGAAAAAGGGAAGTATTTAGTGGAGCCTCTGCATAGTATCACCCCATCCTCAACTCTAAACTAGTTCTAGCTTACTAAATTTTTGAGTAAAATATTAAGTAACTCCAAGAAATTGGAGATCATTTTCTAGAGGCAGTAAGTCCTGCAGTCCCATTTGAGGCTAGGAAGTGTCGTTGTTGGGTAGGATAGTCATATTTGGGAAATGATTTCTCTTTTTGTTGTGGCATTGGAGGTTACTAGTGGCATAACTCTTTACTAGTGGCACTTAGACTCGATCTCCTACAACTAGTTTCTAGTTAAGTATAGGTACGCTATCCAAGAACTCTTCCTCTTCTACTTCTTCTCGACGTAAAGGAACTAGCGAAGGCAAACATAAGATCCAGTATGACCCAACTAAAGTAGTAATCCCAAATTTTCCACTTGCTAGGAAAGGTTATTCTATAGAAACAAACTTGACCAAAGTAGATACAAAAGCAACAAATTCTCAAATGAATTCTAAAATCAACATGATAAGTAAGAAATTTATCCTAGATAAAGACTTGCTTAGAAGAGATTTCCACTCAAAAAAAATGAGGCAAAGAGAATCAAATTCTTTACCAAAATTGATGAAACTGAAAGGATTAATCTTAGAACCAAATGGTATGATTTTATGAACTCCATCAAAGACCATACAGGTTTCTTTGAATGGTATGAAATGAACACCAAATCCAAACAAGTTGACATGATCCATCCTAAAGTCATGATCTCAAGGCAAGACAGAAGATGAAGGGTCATAGAATAGATTCACCCTCCTTTCCAAGAAGTTAAAATCCAAGTTCGGAAAACACAAGTTACGGCTTCACCCATAAAACTTAAAAGTGATCCTCAAGAATCTGTGAACCCTAAGGGATCTCAAAAATATTTTAGATCAACACAACTGGGCCAACCAAAGTCTCAAAACTATAGGTGACCAACTAACCAGGATGGAAGAAAAAATCCTGGACAAACTAGGTACCAAAACTACTAGCTCTGCACTGACTTTTAAGCCCTTCGAGATTCTTAAAAAACTCAAAGATGACCTAGG
Organism: Cocos nucifera; assembly: GCA_006176705.1. NCBI lineage: Eukaryota > Viridiplantae > Streptophyta > Magnoliopsida > Arecales > Arecaceae > Cocos > Cocos nucifera. The sequence continues at coordinate 36,626 of QRFJ01001687.1, forward strand.
GGACAGAGACCTTTTGACTGAAATAAATAAATGACTTGAAATCCTGGGACTTATCCATTCCATCCTGGATACACCAGAACACTCAGAAAAAAGGAAGTCAATAGCTATCCTAGACCAGGTGAGTGACAACTCCAGTATGTCCGACAACTCAGAGCAAAGTGAGAAAGCCGAACCTAGTGAAGTCAGGCTAGACAACCCTATGCCAAGCATTGGATTTCGATGAACCAGAATAAAATCTCTAAATTAATAAAATTAGAGGATGGACTGGACACACCAGCCTCTATGGCCCAAATCCACAAAGGCCTTACTGGCTCAGACCAACCATGACTTGACATAGGCTTAGAAGAAAAGCCCATGCAGCAAAACCAATATACTGCTCAAGCCATTTATGAATGAAATATAGATGGCCAAACAGAATACAATATTCTGGGCATACTATAACAAATGATCATGGTTGCAACTGCCTATAGAACCAAAAGTAAAGTCCAAGATCAAGCTATAACTACAGCCTTAGTCTCTGGCTTTACAGGCCAGCTCAAAGGATGGTGGGACTTCCTACTAATCGATGAGAAAAAATAATAAATCATGAATGCTGTCCGAAGATACCCTGACGACCAAGCCATCAGAGATGAAAATAGAAACGAAATACAAGATGCTATTTCTACCCTCATCTTTGCAATAACCAAACACTTTATAGGTGACCCATCAAAATTTAGAGATAGAACCTCTAAAATTCTCACAAATCTTAAATGCAAAAAACTCCAAGACTTCAAATGGTATAAGGATGTTTTCCTAACTAGAGTCTTAACCAGAGATGATTGTAACCAGTCCTTCTGGAAAGAAAAATTTCTCGTAGGATTATCCTTCAGTCTTTTCTGACAAAATAAGAACAAAACTTAGAAACCAAAATAATGGTAGGATTCCATATGATAGCCTAACATATGGAGATCTGATAGGTACCATAAATGAAGAGGGATTAAGCCTCTGCACAGACTTAAAACTCAAACAGCAACTTAAAAAATAACAAATAATAAGTAAAAAGGAATTAGAAAGCTTTTGCCAATAGTTTGGTCTTCCATCGATCAAAACCCCATAAAAAACCTAAAGGATGCAAATAGTGTCAAAATAAATCTTTGTAGAAAGTCTAGAATAAAGTCAAGCCAAAACAAACCACATATTCTAAACCAACACTGACCTACAAGACCAGAAAAAAATTCTTTGTGAAAAGGGAAAACTCCTCAAAACCACCTATTTGTTATAGGTGTGGCAAATCCAGACATTTTAGCTCAGACTGCAAAATGAAATTCAAAATAAATAATATAGTTCTAGATGAATCAAACCTCTTAGACTCAATTAAATAAAATTTAGAAGCCCTCCTTCTAAATTCTGATGCCAGTATCTCTGACTCAAAATCACAAACCTCAACAACATCAGAAGAAGAAATTTATGTCATAACCAAAGAACAAGACTTACTCCTTGACATCATTGATAAAACTTCAGAATCCTGAACTTCAAAGACAATATTTAACCAAACTAAAAAACTCCTTAATTGAGGAGAACAACGAAAAGAAAACTCAAACTTATAGCTTGAATAATATCCTAAAAAGGTTTGAATCTAGAGACACAAAGGAGATTACCATCTAGGATCTCTAAAAAAAAAAATCAAAGACCTCAAAAGGGAAATATCCCAAATAAAGATCCAGCTCGAAAACTTCAAGCCAATCAACCCCATCAGAGAAACTGATGACTATGAGATCCTGACTTATGTTGAAATCCTATCCTAATTACAAATCCAAAAATGGATAGTTGAAATAATCTTATTAGTAGAGGACTTCAAATTAGAAACCATTGCCTTAATAGATTCAGGTGTAGATTCAAATTGTATCCAAGAAAAGGCCTAATACCTACCCAAATTCTTCGAAAAAACCAAAGAAAAACTGACCACTGCAAGTGGATCAGAATTAAAAATCAATTACAAAACTCACCAATGCATTAGTTTATAATAATAATGTCTGTATGAAGACCCCCTTCATACTAGTCAAAAACCTAAATCAATTAGTCATCCTAGGAACACCCTTCCTAAACATGATCAAACCATTTTATATGAATAATGAAAGAATCAAAGCCAGGTTCTTAGGACAAGGCTTATTCTTTTCAATTCATCAATCCACCTTTTTACAAAATCCTTCAACTTCTTAGGGAAAGTTCAATCAACCTAATCCATAGAAAACAAAAATAGCTAGAATACTTAAAAGAAGAAAGTCAAGCTACAAAAGAAGAGAAGAACAATTGCAAACATCAGAACTAAAAGATAAGGTTCAAACCTTCCAACAAAATTTAATCAGAACTAATTGTTCTAACCTACCAAATTGCCTTTTGGTCTCGTCATAGATACATTATTGATCTTCCTTATGAAGACAACTTTGATGAAAAGCAAATACCGACTAAGGCAAGACCAATCCAAATGAACTCAAATGTACTAGATCATTGCAAAAAAGAAATCCAATCTCTTTTAGACAAGAAATTAATTCAGACCAAGCAGATTTTCTTGGTCTTGTGCAACCTTCTATGTCCAAAAAAGAGCTGAAATAGAAAGAGGTGTACCAAGACTTGTTATCAATTATAAGCCCCTAAATATCGCTTTAAAATGGATAAGGTATCGGATCCCAAATAAAAAGGGATCTCCTGTCCAGGATAGTTAGAGCTAAAGTATTTTCAAAATTCGACCTAAAATCAGGATTTTGGCAGATCCACATTGCTGAAAAGGATAAGTATAAAACTGCCTTTACTATTCCTTTTGGCTAGTTTGAATGGAATGTGATGCCATTCGGACTTAAGAATGCTCCATCAGAATTTCAAAGAATCATCAATGATATTTTTGCACCCTATACCAAATTTTATTATCATCAACATTGATGACATTTTGATATTCTCTGAGACTATAGAACAACATTTTAAACACTTCCAAACTTTCTCTCATGAGATAACCAAAAATGGACTTGTTCTTTCTGTGTCAAAAATGGACCTTTTTAAAACATAAATCAAATTCCTAGGATACGAAGTAGATAAGGGAACTATCAAACCCGCTCAACAAAGTCTTGAATTTGCATCTAAATTTTCAGACAAAATCCTAGATAAAATCCAACTCCAAAGATTCCTTGGTAGCCTGAATTATGTTTCAGACTATTATAAGGACCTCAAACTTGTTACCAAATCCCATTATAATAGATTTAAAAAGAACCCATCTTCTTGGGGAGAAAAACAAACCTATGCAGTAAAATCCATAAAAACCCGCATCAAAGAACTGCCCTACCTTTACCTTTCAGACCCTAACCTTCCAAAAATAATAGAAACTGATGCTTCTGATATTAGTTATGGAGGGATATTAAAACAGAATAGACACACCAAAGAAGAACTTGTCCAACATCATTCAGGCATCTGGAATGAGATACAAAAGAAATATTCAACTATAAAAAAGGAAGTTTTATCAATTGTTTTATGTATCTTGAAATTTCAAAGTGATCTTCTAAACCAAAAGTTTTTACTCCAAATTGACTATCAATCTGCAAAATTTATTTTAGTAAAAAGATGTTAAAAATCTTGCCTCTAAACAAGGTTTTTGCCAGATGGCAATCCATTTTATCAATTTTTGACTTCCAAATTGAATACAAAAGAGGAAATGGATAACTTCCTTCCTGATTTTCTTTCCCGAGAATTCTTACAGGGCAATACCTAATGGCCCCCAAAAAGCAACCACTCAAACAGCCTTCTTCTCCTAAAAATCAAATCCAAAAAACCCAAACATGGCTTGAAGTCATTGAACAGGCTACAGAAGCAAATATGAAGCAAGCCTCCAACCCCACATCATCAAACAGGTATGCAGCATTTTTCTCAATAGGATGCAATCAAGTTAGCTCAAGATCCAATATAGTAGGTTGCCACTGGTCTAGCCAAGGACATGAAGAAGATATCTATTCTAGAAATAGAATTTTTCTCTCAATTGGTACCTTATAAGAAGGGTAAATCTATTGCAGAAACTCAAGACTCAGCCACTTAGTTCAAACCCGAGCTCCCAAAAAACCTGCAACTCAATACTTTGATAAAAAAATATCTCCAATCCATCTTTATAATTGAAGATGAGTTCTCCTTCCCTAGATCCAAAAGGAGTTGCTCAGCTTGTTTTCCGAGAAGGATGGCATTTTCAACCCAAGGACCCTTTCAAAATCCAATCCTGGTTTGAAGCTATTCTGAGGGACACCCACTTAGTACTCATTAGACACTATCTTGACAAAACCAATTCTCAAGTCTACACACACTCCACCATATAGATCCTCAAAGTCCTAAGCCCATCTGACTGGAATGCCAGCCCATCAAGCTATAAAAAATTAACCCAAGGATCATCCACTTCAATACTTCAACTATCAGGATTACATGACAGCATGGTACCATGCTTTCCTCTACCAAAATCCACTTGATAAATATTCCTGACTTTTTTTACTTCAAAACAAATACAGTGTACCACTATTCTTATTGGTTTGGAACCTGGTGGAAATATTTTGGGGCTATCCCTGAAATCCTCCCAAACCATGTCCATGAAGGATTCGCTTGGTTTTGTGAAAAAGCCATACTTCCCCCAAGAAACCAAAAATTTTCCATCCTACTTGAATTTTTTTTCTCAGTTCACCCTCTCTTGGATTCTCACCTAGGAATATGCCTTTGTCCAAAATCTTCCTTTACCTCCTTCCCTCGGAAGAAAGTTCAGAACAAAATGGTGGGTAGAATTCAATGCCGAAAAAGCATCCAAACCCAAAGTCATTGAATGGTTGGCACGATACTCCTTGCAAGCTCCCCCTATGGTTCGACCCGCTTATAGCAAGATTTCTACAATATACAAGTCCAAGACAAGTGCTAAACTTGTCAGTGCTCAATCAAGAACTTAATACAAAAGGCTCCTCCTAGAGTCTCTCTCTAAGCTTGAAGAAGAAGAAGAAGAAGAAGAAGAAACAGATCAATCTCGCTCCTCGTCAGACCTCCTTATCAATTTTGAAGATGATCCATTTCTAGAATTCCAGCCCTGAGACAATTTTTCAAGCATAAGCACCTGAACCTCAACAACCAGCGATAGCACAATTCCCAATGCCATCACCACACTTCAACAAGGTTCACCATAGCACACAGCAAAAAACCCCCCAGCCTTGCTGAAGCCTATAAGAAGAAGACCCATTGGCTATAGAAGGTCCACTCCTCCATGAAACCCAAGCCCAAGTCCATCTATATCAAACACTTACAACACCAATGAAGAATTCAGAAGAAGATTTGAACCAAGTGCTTCCTCATCCTCCTCAACAAATTCAAGTTGCATCAACAAGTTCAAGCAGTACAAATCGATCCACATCACCCAACCTTCCAATAGAATTTTCTTGCTCTATTGGTCAGACATGTGACTATGGATCCACAAGCCCAAAGGTAACTATCAAATCCATGGTTTTCCATCCATGGTTTCACCAAAACAAGGGAAGCCCATGGTTTCTACCCATGGTTTTCCAACATCAAGGACACAAGGACAAATCAAAGTGCAAAAGGGCAAAGTTATCAAAAGCACCAAAAGGTACCTTCAGAAGCCTTCTTAAAACAACCACCTTTTCGCCCCAGAATACCAGCAGCGCCCGAAGTTTCCACCCCTAATTTTCCCAAAAACCAGCAGCGCCAGCAGTTTTCACCCCCAGTTTTCTCCAACAGAAGGAATCTCAAGGACAATGACACAAAAGAGGTCCCCTCAAACTTCAGTCAAGTTCAAATCCACAAATACCTATAAAAGAGAAGGAAGACCTCAGCTCAAGGGCATCGAAAAAAATTGGCTGAAAGCAAGAGAGGTAGTTTCTACTACTTCCAGCCACCTCTCCTCCCTCAAGTCCCTTTTCTTCTTTTCAAGTCCTCTGTACCTAAACTCCCCCTCTTCACTCTTGTATCAAATCTCTTCTTGTGTGGTTAAATGCTTTTATAAAAAAGGGTGTGATCTTTCGAAGTGTCCTGTTCTTCATCTGAAGCTTTTGTAAATAAGCATGCAGTTCTTCAACTTGGTATGTAAGATATTTAATATAATCAAGTTCTCTTTTCAATCTCTTTTTTTTTATGCATCTTCTTATATGAATCATAATCACACGAACTGAAGGTTGTCCTATTGTAAGGTTTATCCTTTACAGTGGAAAGTATAACTTGGTACGTTGTGATTATTTATTTTCTACATTTATGACTTTACTCAAGTTCTACTTATTTTTTGCATTTCTTTAATTCATCCACCATCTCTCCCATACTTTAGTTGGAGGTCATGCTCAAGTTGTATCAGAGCCTGGTCTTTTTTTCTTTCTTCCCCGAAAAAGGAAAGTATTTAGTGGAGCCTCTGCATAGTATCACCCCATCCTCAACTCTAAATTAGTTCTAGCTTACTAAATTTTTGAGTAAAATGTTAAGTAACTCTAATAAATTGGAGGTCATTTCCTAGAGGCAGTAAGTCCTGCAGTCCCATTTGAGGCTAGGAAGTGTCGTTGTTGGGTAGGATAGTTAGTCATAATTGGAAAATGATTTCTCTTTTCGTTGTGGCATTGGAGATTCCTAATAGCATAACACCTTACTAGTGGCACTTAGACTCAGTCTCCTACAACTAGTCTTCCAGTTAAGTATGAGTATGTTATCCAGGAACTCTTCTTCTTCTTCTTCTCGAGGTGAAGGAACTAGTGAAGGCAAACATAAGATCCAGTATGACCTAACTAAAGTAGTAATCCCAAAAGTTCCTCTTAAGGTAATCTACAAAACCAACTAGTTGGTTCCAGACTCAAGAATCAAAATGATTGAGGACACCTACTCAGACACCAAAGATCATGTTCTCATCCCATTGATCCCTAAAAGATTGATAGATAGCATCAAATCTAAGTATGAGTTCTTACACCTAGGACTTGTACAAATTGCTATCATCCCAATGGTAAGGAGAGGCATCAACAGTGCCCTCCTTATGTGCTTAAAAGATGGTAGGCTTCTTGAATACCATGATTCTCTACTAGAAATGGTAGAAACCAATGTATTCAATGGTCCTGCCTATTATAATTGCAATACGGACCTTACCATCCAAGTAAAAGATAAAAATATATTAAAAGTCTTGGAATTAGAAATTAAACTCCATAATCTCAAGATACTTCCAAGATCCCCATCATTAATCATTTTAGCAAGAATATATTTCAAGGCCACAAATAGTTTTAATCACATAGAATCTCTAGCAAAAAAATTCTTAGGACAAACTGATTATTTCCAAACAAGACCCAAACAAAGGAAATATTTTCATCCCCAAAACTCTTATATGGGATGAAATAACCCTACCTGATAGTTGGACTCTTGAAAAGTCCATCCGACCTATAAGACAGGAAACTAGTCACCTTGAAACCATCACTACAATCCTTGAAGGTGATGTTTCCATCAAATTCAATAGGCTAAGAGTAGAAAAGAGCTTTAGCTCTAGGTTCACCTCTTCAAGCCTTCCCCTAATTTCTTCATTCACTCCTGCTAGGGAAAGTTGTTCTGTAAAAGCAAACTTGACCAAAGTAGATTCAAAACCAACAATTCCTAAACCATATTACAATGAAAAAGTAGAATCCCCAAACTTAAGTCCAACATATTATCAAATGGATCCTAAAATCAACATGATAAGTAAGGAATTTATCCTAGATAAAGACCTACTTAGAAGAGATTTCCACTCAAAAAAAAATAAGGCAAAGGAGAATCAATTTCTTTACTAAAATTGATGAAACTGAAAGGATTAATCTTAGATCTAAATGGTATGATTTCATGAACTCCATCAAAGACCACATAGATTTCTTTGAATGGTATGAAATGCACACCAAACCCAAACAAGTTGACATGATCCATCCTAAAGTCATGATCTCATGGAAAGATGGAAGAGGAAGGGTCATAGAATAGATTCACCTTCCTTTCCAAGAAGTTAAAATCCTAGTCTGGGAAACACAAGTTATGGCTTCACCCATAAAATTCAAAAGTGATCCTCAGGAATCTGTGAACATTAGGAATCTCAAAAATATCTTAGAATAAAACAACTGGACCAACCAGAGTCTCAAAACTATAGATGACCAACTGACCAGGATGGAAGAAAAAACTCTGGACAAACTAGGAACCAAAACTGCTAGCTCTGCACTGGCTTTTAAGCCCTTTGAGGTTTCCAAAAAACTCAAAGATGATCTAGAAAATAGAGATCTTTTGATTGAAATAAATAAACAACTTGAAAAATTGGAACTCATCCATTCTGTTCTAGATACACCAGAAGCCTCAAAAAAAAGAAGGTCAATAGCTATCCTAGATTAGGTGAGTGATAACTCCAGTGAGTCTGCCAACTCAAAGCAAGGTGACAAAGCTGAACCTAGTGAAACTAGGCTAGACAGCCCTACCCCAAGCATTGATTCTGATGAACTAGAATAAAACCTCCAAAATTAGAAGATGGACTGGAAACACCAGCCTCTATGGCTTCAATCCATAGAGGCCTTACTGACCTAGACCAATCATGCCTGATATAGGCTTAGAAGAAAAGCCCATACAACAAAACCAATATTCTTCCCTAAGCCATTTATGAATGGAATATAGATGGTCAAACAGAATACAATTTTCTTAGCATATTGTAGCAAATGACCATAATTGCAACTACCTATAGAACCAAAAGTAAAGTCTAAGACCAAGCCATAACTGCTGCATTAATCTCTGGCTTTATAGACTAGCTCAAAGGATGGTGGGATTTCCTATTAACTGACGAAGAAAAATAACATATCATGAATGCTGTCAAAAGAAATCCTGATGGCCAAGCCATCAAAGATGAAAATGAAAATGAATTACAAGATGCTATTTCCACTCTCATCTTTGCAATAACCAAACACTTTATAGGTGACCCATCAAAATTTAGAGATAGAACCTCTGAAATCCTCACAAATCATAAATGCAAAAAACTCCAAGACTTCAAATGGTATAAGGATGTTTTCCTATCCAGAGTTTTAACCAGAGATGATTGTAACCAATCCTTCTAAAAAGAGAAATTTCTTGTAGGGTTACCTTCAATCTTCTCTGATAAAATAAGAACAAAACTCAAAAACCATTATAATGGTAAAATTCCATATGATAGCCTGACATATGGAGATTTGATAAGTATCATAAATGAAGAAGGATTAAGCCTTTGCACAAAATTAAAACTCAAACAATAACTTAAAAAAGAATAAATAATAAGTAAAAAGAAATTAGAAAACTTTTGTCAATAGTTTGGCCTTCCACCTATCAAAACCTAGGCAAAATCCCATAAAAGATCTAAAGAATGCAAACAGTGTCAAAAGAAAGCAAAATCTTTCTAGAAAACCCAAAATAAAGTTAAGCCAAAGCAGGCCATATACTCCAAACCAACACCGACCTACAAAACTAGGAAAAAATCTTTTATAAAAAAGGAGAAATCCTCAAAACCACCTATTTGCTATAGCTGTGGCAAACCCAAACATTTTAGTTCGGACTACAAAATAAAATTCAAAATAAATAATATAATTCTAGATGAATCAAACCTCTTAGACTCAATTAAACAAAATTTAGAAGCCCTCCTTCTAAATTCTGATGCCAGTACCTCTGACTCAGAAGCACAAATCTCAACAACATTAGAAGGAGAAATTTGTGTCAAAACCAAAGAACAAGACTTACTCCTTGACATTATTGATAAAATCCAAAATCCTGAACTTCAAAGACAATACTAAACCAAACTAAAAAACTCCTTAACTGAGGACAACAAGGAAAAGAAATCCCAAATTTATAGCTTGAACAATATCCTACAAAGGTTTGAATCCAGGACACAATGAAAATTACCTTTTAGGATCTCCAAAAAGAAATTAATGACCTTAAAGGGGAAATAACCCAAATAAAGATCCAACTTGAAAACTTCAAACAAATCAACCCCATCAAAGAGACTGATGATCTTGAAATCCCGACTTATGTTGAAGTCCTGTCCCAATTACAAATCCAAAAATTGATAGTTGAAATAATCTTGTCAGTTGAAGACTTCAAATTAGAAGCCATTGCCTTAATAGATTTAGGTGTAGATTCAAATTGTATCCAAAAAGTACTAATACCTACCAAATTCATCAAAAAAATAAAAAAGAAACTAACCACTGTAAGTGGATTAGAATTAAAAATCAATTACAAACTCACCAATGCATTAGTTTGCAATAATAATGTCTGTATGAAGACCCACTTCATACTAGTCAAAAACCTAAATCAATTAGTCATCTTAGAAACACCCTTCCAAAACATGATCAAACCCTTTTATATGAATGATGAAGGAATCAAAGCCAGGTTCTTAGGACAAGGCTTATTCTTTCAATTCATCAATCCACCTTTTTATAAAACCCTTCAACTTCTTAGGGAAAGCTTAGTCAACCTAATCCATAGAAAATAAAACTTATTAGAATACCCAATAGAAGAACAATTGAAAACATCAAAACTAAAAAATAAGACTCAAACTAGAACTAATTATTCTAATCTACCAAATGCCATCTGGTCACATCTTCCATATGAAGACAACTTTAATGAAAAATAAATACCAACTAAGGTAAGACTGATTCAAGTGAACTCAAATGTACTGGATCATTGCAAAAAGAAAATTCAATCTCTTTTAGGCAAAAAATTAATTAGACCAAGTAGATTCCATTGATCTTGTGCAGCCTTTTCCAAACTTGACCTTAAAACTAGATTTTGGCGGATCTAGGTCACTAAAAAGTATAAGGACGGGACTACTGTACCCTTTATAAGGAATGTAGTATCTTTCATTACTCCATCAGAATTTCACAAGATCACCAGTGATATTTTAGCATTTTCAAAAACCATTTTACACTCCTTAAAATTTCAAAACAAACTTTTTAAACATATATTAATCTTTGATTTTCAAACAAAGGATCACACTCTTTCTGATTCCCATCTTCGAAAACTCCTACAGGGGATACATTTAATGGCCCCTAAAATGCAAACATCCTCTCAAAAATTAATGAATAGATTTGCAGCACTCTCCTTAATACCAGAAGAACCAAATGTAGTCTTCCAAGAAAAAGCAACAATTGGAGAAAGAAGACTCAGCCTTTGGAAGTTAGTTCAAAAAGAATTACCATCAGAAATCTAAGATCTAATCCTCAACAAAGCAGCCCAGCCTCAAGAAGACAAGGAGTTGCTTAGAGTCTTATCAATATATCTTGTCATTGAATGGTATTCCTGTCTAAAACTTTCAATATCCAATATAAACAGAAGTAATGACTATGCAAAGACAAGAGCTCTTTACAAAGGTCTTGTTAAAACTACAACTATTTATACTACCTGCACAACCAAGATGTTCCCAGGAGTCATCTCCGCAGTATTAAGACAGACTAAAAAATTTGGAAGAAAGATGACAATCAGAATCTATAATGAAATCTAAGAAAGAGGAATGACATCAATCACTTATCCATTCCAAATTTACGACATCTACCTCTCTCAACCAGATCCATATTGGTCAATTCAACCAAGAATCAAAGGAGACCCCATACAAAATCTCAATACGCAATTTTATATGATTGACAATTATCTATAACTATTCCTAACAAAGAAGAAGGAACTTGGGACATACTACTCAACCCAAGAAACTATCCAAGGCAAATACGATATGAAATATACGATATGAAATTTTAAAAGGACAGCCTTATGAGCCATGGTATAGAAGCCAATCTGCAATCTACATTCAGCTCAGAGATAGAAGACACCAACTATCCAGCCATGAAGAAACATGAAAATACCCAAAGCACAACTCCAAAAAGAAAAAGCAAAATACAAAGAGAAAAATAAAAAGAAAAATATTTCATTAACAATCTTTTTTGTAGGATACAAGAAGCATAGAATGCCATAACATAGGATGCCAGTACCATCAAAAAGGATGTCCTCAGCCTGCTATCAATCCAATCAATCAAATCAAGTTACATAAATCTTCCCCAACAAGCCTTAATAATTGCCTTGGCAACTATAAATACCCATCAGGACCCCTTCCATAACCAAGCTCTTCGCCCTTCCTACTCCAACTCTTCTTGATCCCCTCTCAAGAATGTACCGATTCCAAGGCTCCAACCCATCTCATCCTAACAATCACCACCATTATCATCATCACCACCATGTTCACCTCCACTTTGATCCAGCTCTGATAAGCCCCATCATAATTATCATCCACCTTACATCAGAAATAGTTCCATCCATAAATAGAGCACCACAGCCAGACTCACCACCACCAGTGGAAGCTCCACCTGTTCCTCCGATAATAAATAATCTGACACCACAACATAAGGAAAATCAAAGGAAAAGGTCATCGTCACCGCCCAGTGCCAATTCCTACAAAATTGTCCGAAGAATCTAGGGGCAACCAAATTGCCTAATCCAAATCAGCACAAACAACCAATGTTTTGCAGCATCAGCACTCGAACCTCGACAACCAGTGATAGCATAAATCCCAAACCATCATTTCCTTAGACTCACGACACTTCAACAAGTCTATAGGAGAAGACCCATTGGCTACCACAAAACTTTACCAACAAAGAAACCAACCACAGGCTCGTCTACATCAAATACCTACAACACCCAAAAAATTTTCAAGAAAAGACATGAGGAGCATCACCCCAGTGATTTCATATCCTCAACAACAAGCTCAACCTCATCAAATAATTCAAGCTGGACAGACCTGACCTCATTTCCTAGCCTCTCTCCAAACCTTCCTGCTCCATCAAATAACATATAGACTGGTCCTCAAAACATCAATCAAAGCTCCCACCAGTAGAATACTACAAGCACATGTTTTTCTCCAAAACATCCATCAAGCCCATGGTTTCCACCCATGGTTTCATCAAAACAAATAGAACCAATGGTTTCTATCCATAGTTTTCCAACATCAAGAACATAAGGACAAATCAAAGTGAAAAAGGACAAAGTCATCAAAAGCACCAAAAGGTACCTTCAGAAGCCTTCTCAAAACAACCACCTTTCTGCTCTAGAATACGAGCAGTGCCCATAGTTTTCACCCCTGGTTTTCCCAAAAACCAGTAGTGCCAGCAGTTTCCACCTCTAGTTTTCTCCAACAGAAGGAATCTTAAGGACAATGACACAAAAGAGGTCCCTCCAGACTTCAATCATTTTCAAATCCACAAAGACCTATAAAAGAGAAGGAAGACCTTAGCTCAAGGGCATTAGAAAAAATCGACTGAAAGTAAGAGACCTAGTATCTACTACTTCCAACCACCTCTCCTCCCTTTAGTCTACTTACAAATTCATTTTTGGATTTCTAATTGGGATAGAACTTCAACATAAGTCGGGATTTCAAGATCGTCAGTTTTTTTAATGGGGTTGATTGGCTTGAAGTTTTTGAGCTGGATCTATATTTGGGATATTTCTCTTTTGAGGTCATTGATTTCTTTTTGAAGATCCTGGATGGTAATCTTCTTTGTGTGTCTGGATTCCAACCTTTTTAGGATATCATTTAAGCTATAAGTTTGAGTTTTCTTTTCATTATTCTCCTCAGTTAAGGAGTTTTTTAGTTTGGTTAAATATTATCTTTGAAGTTCGGAATTTTAAATTTTATCAATGATATCAAAGAGTAAGTCTTACTTTTTGGTTATAACATAAATTTCTCCTTCTGATGTTGTTGAGGTTTGTGATTCTGAGTCAGAGGTACTGGCATCAGAATTTAGGAAGGCTTCTAAATTTTGTTTAATTGAGTCTAAGAGGATTGATTCATCTAGAACTATATTGTTTATTTTGAATTTTATTTTGCAGTCTAAGCTAAAATGTCCGGGTTTGCCACACCTATAATAAATAGGTTGTTTTGAGGAGTTTTCCTTTTCACAAAGGATTTTTTCCTAGTTTTGTAGGTCGGTGTTGGTTTAGAATATATGGTTTATTTTATGCTTAGTTTTGAACCAGTTCGTGTACTCTGAGTCTTTGAGTTAAGTGCTAGGTAGCTCCAAGAAAGGAGAAATCTTTTCCTAAATGAGACTTTAGCTGAGTGTTATGTAACTCCAAGAAAGGAGACACCAATTCCTAGAGGCAGTAAGTCCCAGAGACCTATTTTAGGCTAGGAGAGCCGCTTGTTGGGTAGGACAGTTAGTCATATTTGGGAGCAGGAAACTCCTTTTAGTGGCATTGGATGTTACTAATGGCATAACACTTTTCTAGAGTTACTCATATTTAGGATAAGCAACTCTTTTTAGTGGCATTGGACGTTGCTCGTGGCATAGCACTTTTCTAGTGGCAATTAGATCCAAGATTTGAGTGACTAGTTTTCAATTAAGTATGAGTAGCACTTAGGATCAGGATTTATGAGACTCTTTTACAATTAACCATGAGTTTGCACTTTTTACTGACAATTAGAATCTGGATTTTTTGGAACTAGTTTTCAATTAGGTGTGGAGTTGCTATTTAGGAACTCTTCTTCTTCCTCCAACTCAAATTTCTGTAACTAGGTTTCAATTAAGTATAAGTTTTCTATTTAGAAACTCTTCTTCTTTCTCTTCCTGAGGTAAAGGGATAAGTAATAGCAAGATCCTGTATTACCCAACTAAAGTAGGGATAAGCATTGGCATAGATAAAATCCTGTACTATCCAACTAGATAAATAGAAATCTTATAGCTCCTTCTAATATAGAAAATACTAGTAGTTACAACCCTTCAAAAATGGAAACCCTAGAAGAGGATTCATATCCTCATGATCCCTCTTACTCTTATGACCCTTGTGACTCTTATGACCCTGATGATCCTTCAAACATAGAAGGAGATTATGACTCTTATGACCCTGATGATCTTTCAAACATAAAAGAAACCCTGGATCTTTATGATCCTTCAAACATGGATGCTCTTTATGATCCTTCAGACACTAAAGATCTAGAGGAAATTTCAAATGATCCTTCAAGTATGAAAATTCAAGAAGAAATTCCATATTTTTATGATCCTCCAAATATAGAGACCTTAAGAAAGGCCCCAATTCTCAAAAAACTCTCAAAAATTGCAATTTTCAATAAAGCTACCATTCAAAAACCATCTTTCAAACCAAAAACTTGTAATCTAAATAATTATGAAATAATAACCAACTTAAACATCAAACATAACCAATCTGGAAGACTAGAAATAAAAATCAAAAGGGTAGCTTGTGATACAAATAACCCTCTACGTCCTAAGATAGAAATACCTGAATTCCAAATTGACAAAGAATAATTAAGAAGAGACTTCAATGGAGAGCAAAATGCTATGAAAAGACAATGGTTCTTCAAAACTTATGATAAGGAAAAGCAAAGTTTTTCCTTGTTGCTTGGCTAATCACCAGCAGCCACGTCGGTCCGAGAGAGGATAGTTTATCCCAATAATGGTGACACCGCTAACTCTCCTTTTGATGATCAAAAGGTCATCAAGTTCTTGATCGATAGGTGTACCATGCCAAAAATCGTCCATGTTGACTTTAAGCAATAGACATGGGATACCATTGGGGCCTTTCTTGAGGTAACTATCCTATCCTTCCTTTTTGACTTATTTGTGTGTTCTTCTGTTAGCATGACTAACTTTATTTTTACAGATGGATCACCAGTTAATCACCAACATCAAGGTGATCAATCTTTAGAAGGTTTAGGCGATGAAGGTTCTTGAAGAACACAAGGCCGAGATCGACCATCTTTTAAAGGAGAAGTATACCAAGGTTGGGCACCTTCAGGAGGCGGTCTATAGTGCTTAACAAGCTTCAACTGAGGCGGAGGAGTTGGCTTTGGAGGTGGAGAGAAGGAGTATAGTAGAGGCCGAAGTTCTCAAGAACGAGAGGTAGATCTCAGAGGCCAAAGATCAAGCTATCTCGAACTTCAAGGCCTCCAAAGAGATGGAAGATATAAAGATTGATTTTGTTAAGGTAGCCATCATCAAAGGATTTGAGCTTTGCCAAAGGAATGTGGCTAAAAAGTTCCTCGAGCTCAATCTTAGTTTTCTAGTAGAAGAATCTTCTGATGATGAGGCTGGACCTTCCATTACTGCTGTCGATCTTTCATTTGCCAAGCCTCCTACTCAAACTTCTGAGCCTGCTCAAGAACCTGAGACCACCGAAGCTACATCGAGCTCGTCCGCTCCTCCTCCTCCAGAGGTCAAGGGCTTTTGATAGTTGTACTTTTTTCTTTGGCTTTTTTCTGTACTCAAAATATTTTAATTAATGAAAGCAAATTTCTTTTCTTTGCCATGTCTCAATGTCATGATATCTTTGTGCATTAAATGCAGCTTCCAGTCGACATAGAACCTCTACCTCAGGGGGTCCCCTTGAAGGCCTTCAATAAAAAGTTAAGGAAGTCCATCAACTTAGTAAGAAATTGAAGAAAACTGAAGATGAGCTCTAAAAAATCAAAAAAGAACTATACTGAGGCTGCTATTGAAAATAACCACCTCTGCCAATCCTTCAAGTAGTTCTTTAGAGAATATACTACCAAGAAGAACCATCTGAATGAATAGCTTGAGGGAACCAGAAAGCATGCTAGCGAGAAATCTACGACCTTGGTGGCCGAGGTTTGTTCTCTAGAGGCCAAACTCTATGAAGCGAAAGAAAAAATCAATCAATTTAAGAGAGGTTCAGCCTGGGTTCAAACTCAAGCAAAATTTGGTTGGGACTGGTTAAAGAAGTCTTCCAACCTTCAAAAGTAGCTGCATGATGCTGAAAGGGTATATAGTTCCTATCAAATTGGTTGGTGTGAGCAGATTGATGATTACAAAAGGAAGCTCAGGATGGTAAATGTCGAGGTGATGCGACTTCAAAAGTAGCTAGCTGATAGAGCCCAGGTCGGTCTGAGTGGATATTCGAAAGAAGTTGCTTCCTTAAAGACGACCCTTGGAGATCTCACCATGACCTTCAAGAAGACCAAGAACGAACTCCTTCAACTTAAAATCTAGATGACTTATCAGGAGAATATGGTGAAGGATGTCGAGGCTAAATCGACGGATCTGAGGAAAAGGTTGAGAAAGACTAAACAAGATGCTAGAAGAGTTTGGAAACTATTTGGCGAGAGCTTGGAAGCGAGGAGGGAGCTTGAAGAAAAAGTGAAGGATTTGAAGCACACTCTCTTGTCAGGATGAGGTCCTCCTATTCCTTACAAGGATGCTGGGGCACGAAAGGGCCATTGAGAGGGCCTCTCCATATTTTTTGCTATCTTAAATAATCAAAGGTCTTCATCTATGTCAGGATGAGGTCCTCCTATTTTTGACATGGTTGGCTTTTACTCTTATTAGGATGAGGTCCTCCTCCTATTTCCAACAAGATTGCCAGGGTATAAAAGAGCCGTTGAGAGGACCTCTGTCCATTTTCTCCTATTTTAAATAATCAAAGATTTTCATCCATATCAGGACCAAGTTCTTCTCTTGTTTCTGACATGGTTAGCTTTCATCCTTATTAGGATAAGATCTTTCTCCTGTTCTTAACAAGATTATCGAGGCACAAAAGGACCATTGAGAGAGCCTCTCCTTATTTTCTCCTATCTTAAATAATCGGAGGTCTACATGCATGTCAGGATGAGATCTTCCTCCTATTTCTAACAAGATTGTTGGGACATAAAAGGATCATTGAGAAGGCATCTCTCTATTTCCTTCTATCATAAATAACAAGAGGTCTTTATCTATATCAGGACGAGGTCCTCCTCCTCTTCCTAACATGATTAATTTTTATCCTTATTAAGATGAGGTCCTCCTATTCGTAATAAGATTATTGGGGTATAAAAGGATTGTTGAGAGAGTCTCTCCTCATTTTCTCTTATCTTAAATAATTGAAGGTCTTCATCCATATCAAGATGAGATCTTTCTCCTATTCCTTACATGGTTGGCTTTTACGTTGTTAGGATAAGGTCCTCTCCTATTCCTAACAAGGTTGCCAGGGCACAAAAGAGTTGTTGAGAGGGCCTCTCCCCATTTTCTCCTATTTTAAATAATAGAACATCTTCTACTTCATTTAGAAATATAGTTTGATTGATTTATTTCATGTCATCACATAATTTTGTACCAAAAATAGATGCTAAAATATGATAATTTATTAAAGTTATTGATAATACATTCATAAGTTCTCCAAGTTTCAAGGTTGGAAAAGTGTAGCTTTTCCATGCTCCTTCAGGTTGTAAGTTCCAAGTCGGACAACTTCTACGACCTCATAGAGGTCTTTCCAATTTGGAGCGAGCTTGTCTTAGTTTTGTGGTTGTGAAATGTCTGCTCACTACAACACTAGATCTTCCACTCTGAGTGCTGTACTCCTAACTCTGAAATTGTAGTAGCAGAATACCTTTTGCTTGTAAGCTGTTATCTTAATTTGAGTCTTCTCTTGTCTCTTCTCTAATAAGTCAAGGTTTGTCCTGAGATCCTACAAGTTATTTTATTCTTTGAAGGCTTCGACTCATGCTGAAGAAAGTTCGAGTTCGACTAGGATGATTGGTTCTATTCCAAAAGCCAAAGCAAATAGATTTTCTCTAGTTGGTAATCTCTAAGTGGTTCTATAAGCCCCAGAGCACATGATAGAGTTCGTCCACCCACATTCCTCTTATCATTTCAAGCCTTGCTTTTATTCCCTTAAGCAGAGTTCTAATGGCTTCGCCATTGGCTTGTGGGTGAGCTACTGACGTGAAGTGGTGTAAAATATTCAAATCTTCATAAAATTTGGCAAACTTTGATCCTACAAATTGGCGCCTATTGTCAATAATTAGAGTTTGAGGTAGGCTAAATCTACAGACTATTGACTTTCAGACAAAGTCCAACAGTTTGGCTTTAGTAATCTTTGCCAAAGGTTCAGCCTTAATCCATTTAATAAAGTAATCCACTGCCACTAGAAAAAATTTTCGCTGTCCAGATGCCAAGAAAAAGGGCCCGAGTATGTCCATTCCCCACTGTACGAATGATCATGAAACACTCAAAGATGTGAGCTAAGAAGCCGGCTATCTCCAAATATTGGCATTTCTTTGACATCGGTCACATCTTTCACATAATTAGTGGCATCCTGTTGCATAGTCGGCCAATAATATCCTTGCCAAGGTAGTTTATAAGGAAAAGATCTGGCTCCGAGAGGGTTTCTACGTATTCCTTCATGAACCTCCCTCAATGCATTATTAACTTCAAAAGGTTGAAGGCACTTGAGAAGTGGCAAAGAGTATGACCTCTTGTGCAGCTTACTCTCATATAAAACATAACAAGAACCTTGATTTCTTAATTTTCAAGCTTCTTAAGCATCTCTAGGGAGAATACCATCTTTGAGGTATAAGATTAGTAGGTCAATTCAACTAAGCTCATGGTCAACTTGCATTACTTGTTGGAAAGAGTGTCCCAAAGCCAATCGTTAGCCTGTTGATGATTGTGCTTTTACTTATACTTGTATATGAATTATTAATGAATAAAATTTATTTGGATATTTTTATCATAAATTCTCACATCTTCTAATGAACTCCTATATTGTGGTGAAGTCCTTAGGACTATTTAGAACCGACAAAGAAGAATTTATCATTTAGTCCTTAAACCTATTCGTGACCAAATAATATATTGTTACTAAAGATGATAATATTTATCAAGTGTAGGTCATTGTGTGCCATATGGACTGATTGTCCTCTTAACCAAGAAGTGTGGAGACACTGGTATGGTATGCAGGTGAGATGTAGGGGTACATCTATACTAAATGTAACCAACTCTGGAGCTTTTCTACTATTAAGATTTACATTGATGGAATATGAGTTTAAGTATCCCTTCGATCTGAGATCACCATGATAAATTTTAAGCAACTCACTATGCTTTGATTCTGGACTACCTAAATTTTTAATTCAGTGATAGAATATTTTTGGGCATAGTTAAGTACTTGAGGAGTCGGTGCATGTATCAAGATGGGATTAACCACTCCTGGTTTCAAATGTTATATTTAATTATATTTTAATTTAGCAAATCCTTAGCCAGGATAGTTCTTGTGAGGGGTCATGGGACTGATTGCCTTGAGACACGATGTGAATGTACTTTTCAGGGTTGACAGTTTAACTCTAAGTCATCCTTTACACAGAGATCAAAAGAATAAAATATGTGGTAACCATATTCACATAGATTCTGAGTATTGTGATTGTGACTATTCTACCAATCCAAACATCCAGTACCATTGCAAGATGGTCACTTTAATTAGTATAGAAATTGGTTTCTGTGCTACTGGCTTAGGTTCAAACCTATGGGGTCATACACATTAGAGGTTTCTACCATATCTGATGGTTGGTAAAGAGTCCCAGTAGATTGGAATTCTATGATCAAGAGTCTCACTAGACTAGAACACTTTGATTGAGAGTCCTACTGGGCTGGGACTCTGAGTCCTACTTGTCTGGAACTCTATGATCAGGAGTCCCACTGGATTGGGACTCTATGGTCAAGAGTCCCACTAGATTGGGACTCTTCGATCAAGAATCTTACTACTTTAAGACTCTAAGTTCTACTTATCTGAAACTCTATGATCGAGAGTCATACTGGTCTAGGACTCTATGATCTTAAGTTTCATTCATTTCGGACATCGGGATCAAGAGTTCAACTAGTTTGGAACACTTCGATCAAGAGTTTCATTTTGATGGGACTCTATTATTCGGACATCCACTAGATTTGAACTCTATATTTATGAGAGATTTAATTAGTGATTTAACTATTAATTAACTTAATTTAATTAAATAATTATTTTTAGATTAAGTCTAATTGAATTGGATTTAGTTGGATTTGACCTGATTAGCTTATGAGATGACCTAATTGTCGAGAAGGTTTGATCCCTGATTTGATTAGGGGTTGGGCTTATTTAATTTATCATTTGATTAGAATTTAACTAAGTCTAATTAATTCTAAAAATGTTTGGTTTAATCTGGTCTCATTGGGCCTTGCCAATTTGGATTGGAATGGGTTCAATTGGATAATGTTTCATTAAGACTAGTTTGACTAGTCTACTCCCCAACTCACCTCATCCTTGTGCCATTCCATTCTCCATGAGAATTCAGGGTTCTCATTGAATTTTCCATGCACAAGAGGCCTCATGCACTCCTTTCCCATGTCCTAAAGGGATAAGAATAGTTGGTTTCCATTTGAATTTGAATGGACAACCTCCTTATCCTATCTCTCCCTCATGCAACCTTTTATTTTGCACTTCTATTAAATCCAAAAATTTTTTTGATGAAAATTATCTAAAAGAAACTCTCTTCTATGTTCATGAGCCTATCCCCTATGTGAGAAAAATAATAAAAAAAATTAGAGAGAAGAAGAACCTAGAGAAAGAGAGGGCACAAGGGCTTTTAGTGAAAGCTGTCCTAGGGTTTCTACCTAGGATTCAAAAAGGGGTTACATGAGATCTGAGTGTCAGATCTTAACAAAATTTTTTGGAGTGCCTCCTTAACCTCTTATCTCACTCTACTAGTGATTCAGAGAATCCAAATATTTTAATAGAGGATGATCAAAGAATTTCAATTGGCATCAGCCGTCGAACGATCCTACATCAAGTTAGCAATCGGGAGGAGCCGATTGGGATCGGAACCTCATGTGGACCATCCATGAAGGCTAGACATGTATGTGGCTGCATCACAATGAACAAATCTTCCTAGTGGTGTTCATCAGATCTTCTTGATGGTGATCAAATTGCGAAGATCGACTACTCGTGCAAAGGTAACGTGTTCTGAACATGTAAAGTAGTAAAATAGTTTTACTGCTGATTGTTTTTATTTTTAGATTTCATGCATGCATATCACATTAGATCCTGATAATATAAGTTTTTTATATTAGATCTATATTGTTGATGTGGAATCTGGTCGTCGCCATAATCAGCTAGAGTGGAGGCCGACGAGGTTGATGTCGGGGACCTACAAAATGAAGTCTCGTCCGAATTCGGTGGGGGGTGGCTCTAGCGAGATCCTCAGACGATCAAGTCAGCTCGGGCCAACAGATATGGAGTGCTTTGGAATGAGTTCGACAGAGTTTAGAGAAGAAGAGGAGAGCTTAGAGTTAGCATATCTAGAGAGTCCTTTTTATAGGCGGAGCTTGATTGATGGTGATGGCTATATCGTCCGACTGCGGGCCGATCGGAGCCGCAAGGAGTTCGGTACGGAGAGGAAGGCATCGTCGGGTGGATAGTGACAACCATACTAATGGATCATGAGCCGCATGGGGTTGGTTATGGAGAGAGTGGCGTCGCCAGTAGTGGTGGTCATGTCATCCAGTCGTGGACCGCACAGGGCTTGTTATAGAGGAAAAGGTGCCACCAGACTGGTAGTGGCAGCCATACCGTCGTGGTCCGATAGTCGTAGCTCGAGGAAGCAGGCGTTGGTTGGTGGACTTTGGCATATATCGATTCCAAAAGAGTTTGGACTCCTGAAGAGGAAGCTCGAAAGAAGTTCGATCGAAGGAGTGCAGAGGGAGTTTGGCTCTTGTAGGCATCTTGCGGCTAAGGCTCGACCATTGGAGAGTTCGGAAGGAGCTCGATCGTTGAGGAGTCTGATCGGCAGAAGGAGTTTGGCTAAGGCTCGATCGCTAGGATTTCGGAAGGAGCTCGACCGCTGAGGAGTTTGGTCGGTCGAAGGAATTCGGCTAAGGCTCGATCGCTGGGAGTTTGGAAGGAGCTCGATCGTTGAGGAGTCTGACCAGCCGAAGGGGATGTCTAGGAGGGAGTTTGGCTCCCACGGACGTCTGGCTAGAAGAGCGTGGAGGAAGTTTGGCTCTCACGAGAGTTAGACCGAAGCTCTTTCGTGGCTACCTATTGCATTAAGCTGAGCATTGAACTGGACTTCGATAGGAGCGGGGTTTATCTCCAACAATAGTCCCCCCACTCTCGAGTTCGAAACTCGAAGAAAGGGAGTGTAGAAAAGACGACTGCCGAAGCCCTATTCTAGGCTCCATGTTGGTTCAGATTGAAGCTCGGAGGAGGTCGCATCTCCAACCAAAGTTGATGTTGAAGTTAAAGCCCAGGGGAGATCTTCTCTCCTGCCGAGGTTGAAGTAGATCTCATCTCCTATGGTCAAGGTCGGAGGTTGAGCTCCTTGGGGGCGATATTATCACCAACGGTCGAGGTTGCCTCGAGGGATTTTATCTCCTACAGCCAAGGTTAATACGAGCGCTCGGGCGAGGTTATCTCCGATCTTATCTCTGATCGAGATTGTCTCGATCGCTCGGGAGAGATCTTATCTCAGGCCGAGGTTGGCTCGGTCACTCAGGCCGAGGTTGTCACTAATCTTATCTCTGGTCGGGATTGACTCGATCGCTCGGAAGAGATCTTATCTCTTGTAGACCTTAGAGCTCAGACTAGGACTTTGCTCGCATTAGGACGATGTTCTTCTTCTATTCCTAACGGGCTGTGGGGGCACATTCGGACCATCGTCTGTGCCTCTCCTTCCATCTCGTCTAGGGTGAACGAGGCCTTTGATCTTGCTCGCATTAGGATGAGGTTCTCCTCCTGTTCCTAACAGGCTGTGGGGGCACATATGGACCATCTTCTGTGCCTCTCCCCCCATCCCGTCTAAGGTGAACAAGGCCTTCGACTTTGCTCACGTTATGATGAGGTTCTCCTCCTATTCCTAATGGGCTGTAGGGGCATATTCGGATCGTCATCCGTCTCCTCCCATCTCGTCTAAGGTGAACGATGCCTTCGACCTTGCTCGCATTAGCATGAGGTTCTCCTCCAGTTCCTAACGGGACTATGGGGACACATTCGCACCATCGTCCATCTCCCCCCATCTCGTCTAAGGTGAACGGGGCCATCGACTTTGCTCACGTTAGGATGAAATTCTCCTCCCATTCCTAACGGGCCACTTTCGCTTATTTCTTTCTTGTCATCACATAGTTTTTGTGTCCAGAAATAATATCATTGAAAGGGGAGAATTTTATCGAGGGCAAGTTACTCGCAGCACATCCCCGTTTCAGGGTAGTGGGGGCGTTGTTCCTCCGAGTTCCCTCAAGCAGTAAGTTCTGGGTCGGATGACCTCCTCTATCTCATGTTGGCCTCCTGAATTTGGACCAAGCTTCTTCGGCTTTATCACTGGGAGATGACAGTCCATTGAAGTACCAAGCTTGTCCCAGGGGTAACGTTGATGATGCCGTGAGGTGCTGACCTCCTTATCATTTCTGGCTACGACAGCTCCTTTGGCCGATCTTCTCCTACTTTAGACTGGCATTGAAGGAATTTACCCAGCTGCCCCTTTCTGACAAGCTCCTCAATTTTGTCTTGGAACTGAATGCATTCCTTAGCATCGTGGTCGTGGTCGTGATGGTAGAGGCAGTACTTGCTTCGATCGCACTTATTTGGGGGAGATCGTAATCCTTCTCCTTGCCGTTTCTCCCTCAATAGTAGTTCTAGCTTCTGGGTGGAGGACTTCTTCACACCCTTTCATCGGGGCTTTCATGATGATGAGCTCAAAAAGTTTGAGTTTTGCTTGTGCTGGGGAGGCCGTGAGCATAGCTGAACTTCATTCCATCCCCTTGTGAAACCTACAGGAGAACTTCATGCCCCTTTGTCAAGGCTTTTTTGGTGATAAGTTTGAGGGGGAGTTCGGCCTCGCTCACGCTGAACTTCATTCTGCCTTTTTGTGAAACCTTTGTTGGGGCTTCCTCGACGATAAGTTCGATGGAGAGCTCGGCCTCGCTTGCGCTGGGATGTCATGAACGTGGTCGAACTTCATTCCTGCCTCCCGTGAAACATTCCTCGGGAGAACTTCATGCCCCTTTGTCGGAGTCTTCCTTGATGGCGAGCTCGAGGGGAGAGTTCGGCAGCCTCACTCATGCCCAACTTCAATCCGCTCTCCTATAAAACCTTTCGTGGGAGGACATCATGCCCCTTTGTCGGGGCTTCCTTGATGACGAGCTTTAAGGGGAGTTCGACCTCGCTTGCGCTAAGGTGATCATGAGCACGATCAAACTTCATTCTGCCTCCTGTGAAACCTTCTTCAGCGATTGCTTTTTGCTTCTCCGAGGTATGGTGGCACATCTTTTCTTTTATCAGTCAGTGCCTCGGATCGACGGCCAACCGATGTTCCACGACCTCGATGTCAATCCTCGGCATGTCCGCAGGGGTCCAGGCGAAGACGTTCGCATTTCTTCTGAGGAAGCTGATGAGCTGCTCCCGATCCTTGTCTACCAAGTTGGAGCCGATCTGCACCGCGTGCTCTGAGTTTCCATCATTTGAGGGCATAGAGACAAGGTCCTCCATAGGCTTGCCCCGCTCTTCAGTGAGGTCATATGGACATCTAGTCCGTCAACAAAATAAGGGTCAGACTTTTCTCCCTTATGCAGGGTGATTGACTAGCTGTGCTTTGCCAAAGCTTGGTCTCCCCTGACCTCTCCGATCCCACGACTCGTCAGAAACTTCATCTTCAAATAATAGGTTGACACAACTGCTTGAAGTGCATTTAGACCAGGTCGACCGAGAATTGCATTATAGGCGGACGGAGTCCTCACGACTAGGAAATTGACCTGCACTTTGGCCAGTTTTGGGTATTGCCCTACCGTCATAGCCAAAGTTATTATGCCTTCGATTGGTACAGTGCTGCCAGTGAATCCTACCAGTAGAGAATTCATAGGCTCCAAGCGATCATCAGGTAGGGACATTTTTAAGAAGGCATCATAAAATAATACATCGGTCGAGCTTCCATCATCCACCAAAATGCAGCGTACATCGTAGTCAGCAATGTTCAAAGAAATTACAACCACGTCATTGTACGAAAATTGGATCCCCTAGCCGTCCACCTTGGTAAAAATCATAGGTCCTACAGTCCTCCGCCTCTTCACTGGTCCCTCGAATCCGCTGGCCTCTTCTTGTTGAAGTCCCCCTAGATAGTGTTGATGACACTGAGAGGCGATCGATCTTCTTACTGGTTTCCCCAACTCGATGGTAATGCCCTCAACCGATCTTTCCACTCTTCAGGTCGTCTCCGCAGGAATCGACAAAGTCTACCTCATCTGACGAGCTCTTCGATCTCGTCCTAGAGTTGGATGCACTCCTTAGTATCATGACTGTGGTCACGATGGTAAAGGAAGAACTTGTTGGGGTTGCACGTGCTGGGATGGGAATGCATTCTCTCCGATCTCAAAAGTCGTTCCTTGATCTCCATCAGCACTTGGGCTTTTGGGGTGTTAAGGGGGGCGTAGTTGTGGAATCATCATCGGGGAGAACTTCGGCGCTCGGGGAAACTTTGGCCTACCCTTCCATTGGGGCTTCCCTGCCTCCAAGCTCGAGGGGGAGTTTGGGCTCGCTCGCGACCAGGAGGAGTCTGGGAACGTGGTCGAGCTCCATTCCGCTTCCCTTCTTCGGTGGGCCTGCCTGGCCCATCGATTTGCTGCTTGCTGCTGGCTTCATTATCCTTAGCCTCGAAAGCCTCCTCTGCCCCAGCATAACTTTCAGTCCGAGCTAGCATGTCAGCAAAATCCCTAGGATACTTCTTTTCTAGGGAGAATAGTAAGTCATTCTTCTAAAAGCCACCCTTGAGGGTGGCCATGGTGATTGACTAGTCCAAGTTTCGGACCTCCAATGCGGTAGTATTAAATCAAGTGACATAAGCCCAGATGGGTTTCGCCTCCCTTTGCCTAATGGCCATTAAGGAATCCAAACCTCGGCATGGATGCCAACTACTTATGAAGTGGCCCACGAACAGTTGGCTCATCTGGTCAAACGATAAGATGGTACTCAGCTTAAGCGTTGAGTACCAATTCCTGGCAGCTCCCTTAAGAGTAGAGGGAAAAGCCTGGCATAAAATGGCGTCTGGCGCACCGTGGAGCAGCATCATTGTTTGAAAGGCTTCCAGATGGTCGATCGGATTGGTGGTCCCATCGTAACTCTCGAGCTGTGAAAGCTTGAAGTTTGGTGGAACTGGTTCTTGCATAATTTTCTATGCAAAGAGAGGATCAGTACAAATATCATTACCACGTAAGGAGGGAGTGTGACGAAGTTTCTTGATTCGCCGGCTCATTTCTAAGAGCCTTAGATCTAAGAGATCTTCACGGTCTTTGATCTCCAAAGTTTTCTGGTAGAATGGGTGCGAGGCTTCCCCCTAGGTCGAGCCATGGTCCGAGAAATGGGCTCTCCCTCCTTTGCCTCCCCCTTTCGGGGATCAAAGGTCGGGTAGCCCAAGTCGACCGTTCCTAGATTGGACCACATGGCTCTGGAGAGTCCCGCGCTGGTTGAGTCGATGTCGGGGCCCGTCGATGCATGGCCTGCACCGCCTCCGTGAGGCCACAAACCTACTGGATGAGCAAGTTGAACTGCTCTGCATCCACCACAGCCACAGATGGAACCTAGGCCGTTCGGGCTAGAATGGGACTGGATAGATCTGAATGGGATCGGGCCACAGAGGCCATCGATCGTCGGGTCGAAGCTCTCTTGGGAGGCATTATTTCTTGAAAAAGGACTCTAGAGAAGAAGAGAGATCTCAAGAGGGAGACCATTGTCGAGCACTCCTTTAAGAATAAGGGGGCCTCAAGAACACCTTAAGAACCGAGGCATGCCCTTCCTCTAGCGCCAAATCTATTGATGCAGAATCTGGTCATC
>QRFJ01001687.1:64966-101536 GCA_006176705.1 Cocos nucifera
TGGAGTTTGGTACGGAGAGGAAGGCATCATCGAGTGGATAGTGACAGCCATACTGACGGATTATGGGCCGCATGGGGCTGGTTACGGAGAGAGTGGCGTCGCCAGTAGTGGTGGCCATGTCATCCGATCGTGGGCCGCACGAGGCTTGTTATAGAGGGAAAGGTGCCGTCAGACTAGTATTGGTGGCCATACCGCTGAGGTTCGACAGTCATAGCTCGAGGAAGTAGGCATTAATTGGTGGACTTCGGCATATATCGATTCCAAAAGAGTTCGGACTCCTAAAGAGGAAGCTCGGAAGGAGTTCGGTTGGAGGAGTGCGGAGAAAGTTTAGCTCTCGTAGGCGTCTGGCTGGAGGAGTGCGGCTAAGGCTCAGCCGCTGGGGAGTTCGAAAGGAGCTCGACCATTGAGGAGTCCGATCGGTAGAAGGAGTTCAGCTAAGGCTCGGTCACTGGGAGTTCAGAAGGAGCTCGACTGCTGAGGAGTCTGACTGACCGAAGGAGTTCAGCTAAGGCTCGATCGTTGGGAGTTCGGAAGGAGCTTGGCCGCTGAGGAGTCCGATCGATCGAAGGGGATGTCTGGGAGGGAGTTCGACTTCCATGGGCGTCTGACTGAAAGAGAGCGGAGGGAGTTTGGCTCTCGCGGAAGTCCGACTGAAGCTCTTCCATGGCTACCAATTGCATTAAGCTGAGCATCGAACTGAACTTCGATAGGAGCAGAGTTTATCCCCAACATATATCATTTTATAAATTAATTATATTAATTTTTAATTTTGCTATATTTGATTTTTGAAAAAGTTTTGAAAGTAGAGCTAAAAACCTTGCATGAACACCATCAATGGTATTAGAGCAACCACGTTATTTATGTGATGTATATGCTTGATTAGATTATCTATTTAGATTATATATAAATAATAAGCTAATTTTTAAATCTAAAAGTAAAAATCATGATCACATGGACTGTAGATTGTCCTGCTGTAGGATTTACCACTTGAAACGTACTGGTTGTCCTGGTATGTTGCTGATCTAAAAATTATTCTTAAAATTTTAGATCTATTCTAATAATTTTTATAATATGTTTGAATGGTTTTAATCTAATTTTAATTATGAATAAGTGTTTAGATTAGATCTAAAATAATTCATGATTTTTTATGTATTGTACATAGTCATGAATTAAAACCTATAATTAGTATTATTTGTGAAATGAGCCAATCCATTTTTGAAGTGAGTCAACCCATTTGGTGAATAGTACTAGATTGTAAAAGAATCTTTCAAAATTTTGAAAAATATTTTTAAAATACCTTACCCCAACCCTCAGTCCAAAAACTTAATTTAGAATTAAGTATCATGAATTAGGATCTAGGATTATGAATTAAAGATCCTAAGACATTGATCATAAAATTTAGGTTATCGGATTAAATGAATTAGGTCCATTAATTGAGTTAGACCTAAGGTTAGTTAAAGAATGGACTAAATTAGAGTAATTAATCAAATATAACCAATTATTGATCTAGATTATGTCAAGGACTCTTTAGACTAAATTATAATATTTGTAGTTGGTCAAGTCGATGCCCTTAACAAGGACCAAATGGACTTGATTCATGGCTATGCGATCAAACCCGAGATTACTTGGTTGGTCAAATTGAAACTAATAAATTGGATGGTGTCTAAGGTAAGTTTGGCAGTTCAGACTAGTGGTTCTTAATTGGGAGCTACTCACATTGATTTCGATCTTTGATGAGTTAATGGCATATCCCTTCCACTAATCTCACTCACCTCACCATCCTGATGAATTAGGTTTTGATTAGATCACTTGGTGATTTGGGCTCGCTTATGTCAATAAGGTAAATCAATATGACTAATTTAGGTGCTCCAAATGCTAGCTTTAATTAGGTCTTTTTTTATCTGATCAGTGGAAGGATCAAAATTGGTTGGTTCGCTTTCTCCTTCTTAAAATGAGTTAATCAAATCCTCTAAAATTAGTAAGTCCTTAAAAATGATAAGGTTGTGGTGATAACTAAGTCATAGCCTCCTATTATTAAGTGATAATGGATCCATTAGTCTAATAATCAATGGAGGGCCCAAAGGCTTGGTGCTTATTGACTAATAAAATTATCATTCATAATATGATGATTTGGTCATGTCTTTCTAATGGTGGTTAGGCTGGCCGGCCAAAGTCATGTTATGACATCACCATGGCATTACCTAGCTCTGATATCAATTATTATTCCATGGTAGCGCTCTGATGCCATGTTGAAAAAAATCTTGGATCTTTAGCATAGACTATAGGAGACCATTGACGTTCTCTAAGATAGCATACCATAGATCGACCATCTAGATCTATGTTGGGGTGCATCCCTCCTTGAGGTTGAGGGAGGCGCCCCCTCTCTCTAGGTCTTCTTCAAGAACCTAGGGCAATAACACTAGAGACAAGAGAGAAGAGAGAAGAGAGATTGAGGGAGAAATGATCTGCATTGATTGCTCCTTTTGAATACCCTAATACAATCTATGTATTTATATATAGCCATTAGGCCAGACCAAAAACTCTTCTGACTAATCCAATACATGAAAGTACTCACCGAGCCCATGTACACCCACGTCTCCCATGCTCTCATCCCTTGGATGTAAATCCGACCCATACATAAGTTAGCCCTCTTAAGACCTCTCAAACCATGCTTTAAAACCCCTAAGATAATGTTAAATGTGTGCCATAGAAGCTAGATTGGCTAAACACTTATAATACACTTCTAAGGGCAATTTTATAATTTTGACTATAAATTAATGAAAGGATTTTTTTCTATCATAGTGTGTATTTAAAGTATTTGTGATACATCCTTTGAGTTAATAGTAATGATAATTCATATTTTTAAGAATTAAAAATTTGAGATATAAATTTTCATAATTAACTCATAAATAGCTCCCGATCGTAGGATCATCACGAGGATGATGATCGATCCAAAAGTTTGGTGTCTGATCACTTTCTTAGGATAGATATGTCTTGAGTCTACGGTGTGAAGACATCGGAGTGAGAGTATAGGTACTCGTTAGAGAACGAGGGCACTGAGCGTGACCACCTCAAGCAGTCATAAGAAAGTCTACCTTCTCATCAATGACTGGCTTGATGCTGTAGTGGTGTGTTTGGTTCTTTGATCTGAGGTGCATTGGTAGTTCATCTTAAGGGTGTTGTAGTTTGACTATACCATAACTTGGTCTCTTAGCTATTCGAAATCCTGAGGTGTATGTTGGCTATAGCATGTTCATTGTAGGAATTGGATTGCACTAATAAGAGATCTATCTACCTCGGTAGATAAGGAGTAGCCCTATGATAATTATGAGATTGAGTTCTTAAGCCTATAGCCATGATAGAGTGAAGATGATAGAAAGAGTTTCTATTAGGGTTTCACATTGAACGTGAATCGAATGATTAATTCATATGATGGACATTGGGTTTGACGAGTTCACCTTAACCCTAATCCTGTCGGGGCTCAAGATAGAAGAATCCAATCATATAGATAACTACACTGACAGGATCATTTTTAGTTCTGATAGATTGCCACCATATATTGCTAGGTATCACTGGTTGATTTTGGGAGCAATTAGAATAATTTTGATGATCGATCATTCTAATTGTATAAATTAAAAAAGTTCTGGTCCATCGAAAGATGTTTCGATGATGTCGATGATAGAGATCATGATATATCGCATTACTATATAAAATTAAATCTAACTAGGTTACATAAATAAGAGTTTGGTTCTGGATATCATCAATTGAGCTAACCTAGTTTGATTGCTTTGGATTAGATCCAATCGGTTCAAGGTAATCATGCTAGCACACGATTGAGCCTGACTTTCTCCTTCTGTAATCTTTCTGATTCATTGCAACTGAGTCAAAATTGATTTAACTTATTCTTATATTTTAAATGGATATATTTTCATTTGACTGGAATAAGTCTAGGTCACATTAATTATAGAAATTAAATCCATTCGTAGTGCAAATGGACTAGGGTCAAAAGTTGACCTATTTGAGAGAATTGAGGGTCACCTGATTAGAGGCTTCTAGAAAATTTTATGAAAACCTTTTTGACCTAATTTTTGGGTATGTGATAGTACATGAGTTGATCATTGGATGTACCAAATTTTGTAATTTTTAGAGATGTCTAGACTAAGTTTTAATAGAGTTTGATTTGGATCAAACTCTTGAGGAAAGAGTCCTAGGTGTAGTGGACTCTTCCTTATCTACTCAAGCTGCAACCTTCCAAATTGATTTTTGATGTCAAAATCAGATGGGATCTAGAGTTTTTCATGGAGATCAGGTCTAGGAGTCTCAATGGTTGAATAAATAAGGATTTTGGTTAAAGAATGACTCTAACATGGTGCTATGCTTTTGTATAAGAACCCTTGCATCAAGGCTCTTCAAGAAAAGAAATAATTTTGATAACCAAAGGCTGTCACCCCTTCCATCTTCCATGCCCTCTCTGATCCTCTCTCTCCCCTTCTTCTAAGTGCCAAAGGTTGGAAATAAATTAGAGAAGAAGATCCAATCAAATTTATGAAGAGTTTAGCATCTACGTGATGGTGTTCGTGAGACGGACATGCTGCCTTCAGAAATTCTTTTGAAGGACTTTCAGATCAGATTTAGATCTAATATTTGGAGAAAAGATTTGCAAAGAAAAGACATCCAGATCCTGCCCGAGTGGATATCGATAGAGGCCAAGCACATGCATGGCTCCTTCCAAAACCTCAGGATAAATCAGGATCATCATAGGATAATCTGATTACCCAATATACAAGATATGAAATTAATTAGATTTAATTTTATTTTTAATCTTAATATTAGATCTTTAGGATTAGATTCGAGATGTCTTAGATCTAATTAGGATCATCGAAAAAAATTTTGAAATATTTCTTCAGATCCAATCAGATCTAAATGATCCTGTGCCGGGAAATAGGATTTTCCTTCAGATAAGTTCCTATCCTAGCCGCAAATAGATCCTCCGTGTAGCCCTGCCTATGCACTAAGATGACTAGTCTTAGCACTGAGCCAGCTAAGCTGAGATTGGATCAACTCAGTTTCAAACTGCAATGATCTAGTTGCGTGCCATGCCTGCAATCCCAAAATATGCTCTTCTATTTTGCCTGTCCACTGAGACTTAGCCGATCCATTTTTAGACTAAGCTGGCTAACTTGCAAAAAATGCTCTTTTTACGATCTTCATACTCTGGCTTTGGTTTCTTGCTCCACCTTATGTTCCAAGTCTCTGAAGCACCAACCAAGTTCCTTAAGACCCTCGACACCTGGACCTTGAGCCCGTGGAGGGCAACACACTGCCTCCATCCTAGGATAACTCCTGTCCTAGTCTCCTCGGAGTCAATACCCTGACTCCTCTCATGGTCTTCCAAGGCATAGGAGCACCACCAATCCTCATAATCTCCATCTTGGTGCCCCAAGCCTTGGCAATGCCCTCCTATATGATCTTACTATCGCTACGCACCTTGATAGCCCCTTTTGCAAACATCGCCTCCACCAATCCTCTTTAACTATTGTGCATCCTTGAGGCCTTTGAGATGACCACCTCTATAGCCAAAAATCTTGGCTTGCTTCTTTGCACCATCCTAAAATTATAGGATTTCTTCTACTTAGCAACTGCATCACTTTTTCTGGACATTCCTATAGAACCTATAGCATCCCTATGCCAGCACTTGCTGTACCATCTGACATGATCTCCTCAGAGCTACGCTTGTCCACCTACACATAATACTCCACCTAGAACTATGCATCACCAGTGTTGGTGCTAGGATATTGATCCTCCTACATCCCTCTATTCTAAACTCGTGTCAAATTTTCTCTCCAACTGTGAAGCTACCTCTGCCCGATACTCCACCTAAAATCGAAGTCCATCTGATGCCACAAAAGCAGACTCTATCACCGAGTCCCTCAAGGCCAACCATCCAACACTATATCGCTGGGCCTGCCACTACACCTCGAACACCATCACTGCCCCTTCAAACCCTCCGCACTCTACAGATTCCTTCGAAGCCATATTGGATACCTCCGCAACCCATGGGCATCTCCAAAACATATAGGGGCTCATCCAACTCCTCTGAATCCTGCGACTAAATCCTAGGAAATTACACCCTAGCACTTCTCCTCTTCTGCTCTTGCACTAGCCATCACTTCAATTGCATTAGGAGGAACTATAGCTCAAACTTTATCTTGGACTCAAACTCACCTATCTCATCCTGAGGCTCCTGAGACTCCTTGGCTCTCCCTGAAACCTACTCTTGATCTCCCTGAGATGCCTCCTAATACTCTCTACTGAGATACCTCCCTCGACTACTGCACCATCGAGCCTCTCTCAACCCCATGCCTCTAGAGAAATACTACTACAGCACTCCAATGCTTCATGTCTTATCTCGACATTGCCTCCCATAGATATCTGGATCCTCTCTTGCTATACACAAACAATCCTCCATCTAAACTTCAAGTCTTCGTGGTGCTCCTATAGAAGAAATCTAATCTACTGTCCAACCCTGACCTATTGGATCTCCATGGATCATCCATTTTCATCATCCTAAAGGCTCCATAAATTCATGCTCTAGTCAAACCACCAAATATATCCCCGACTACTTCCTATAATCAAAGGATGTATAGCTACTTCTTTAGCCTTCCTTCGATCATTATCCCTTAGAAAATCTCTCTTCAACCATTAACTGCCCCACACTATCCATCTTCATAGAGAACCCTGATCTCTTTGCTGAGATACCTTCCTCGACTGCTGCACCACTGAGCCTCTCTCAACCCTACATCTCTAGGAAAGCGCTACTGCAGCACTTCAGCACTTCCTGCCTGTCATCCATCATACATCCTGGCCTTTCCACCAAGACCGACCAGCAAATCATGCACCCAAACTTTCACCCCAGAAAAAATTCTTCTCGTTAATCCTTTCAACCTCCACCTCCAATCTGCTGCTCTTGGTTGGCCAAACCACAACAATAAAAAAGATAAATCTAAGATATACCATGGATACTCATGCAGATTTTTAATTTTATCTTATATGACTTCTTCTCTTTCATGCACCATCATGCTCTGATACAAAATGTTGTGACATCACCGTGGCACCGATATCAACTATTATTCCATGGTACCACTCTTATGTCATGTTACAAAAAATTTAGGATCTTTAGCATGGACTACAAGAGACCTTTGATGTTCTCTAAGGCAGCATACCACAAATCCATCACCCAGATCTATGCTGGGGTGCCTCCCTCCTTGGGGTTGAGGGAGGCACCCCCTCTTTCTACGTCTTTTTCAAGAACCTAGGGCAATAACACTAGAAAGAAGAGA
Source organism: Cocos nucifera (assembly GCA_006176705.1). Lineage (NCBI taxonomy): Eukaryota > Viridiplantae > Streptophyta > Magnoliopsida > Arecales > Arecaceae > Cocos > Cocos nucifera. The sequence continues at coordinate 72,307 of QRFJ01001687.1, forward strand.
AAAAAGAGAGGAGTGATTGAGGGCGAAAAGATCTATATTGATTGCTCCTTTTGAAAGCCCTAATACAACCTATGTATGAGGCCAGACCAAAAACTCTCCTAGCTAACTCTTCTAGCTAACTCAATACAAGAAAGCACTTACCGAGCCCATGTACACCCATGTCTTCCATGCTCTCATCCTCTAGATATAAACCTGATCTATACATAAGTTAGGCCCCTTAAGACATCTCAAACTAGGCCTTTAGACCCCTAGGATAAGTTCCTATCCTAGCCCTAAATAGACCCTCTGTATAGGCCTTCCCATGCACTGAGTTGGCTCAGTCTCAGCACTGAGTCGGCTAACTTGAGACTGGGTTGGCTCAGTTTCAGATTGAGTTGACCTAGTTGTATGCCAAGCCTATAGTCTCGAAATGTGCCTTTCTATTTGGCCTGTCCACTGAGACTTAGCCGACTCAGTTTCAGACTGCACTAGCTAACCTGTAGAAAATATTCTTCTTTCAGTCTTCACGCTCTAACTTTGGTTTCTTGCTCCACCTTGTGTCTCAAGTCTCTGAAGCACCAACCAAGCCTCTCAAGGCCCTCAACACCTAGACCTTGAACTCGTGAAGGGCTACACACTACCTCCACCCTAGGATAACTCCTATCCTAGTCTCTCCTAGAGTCAACATCCTAACTCCTTCCGTGGCCACCTAAGGCTTGAGAGCACCACCAATCCTCACAAGTTAGGCCTAATCATTTGTTGATCAGATATACTAAATATGGTTATGTTATTATTTGAACCTAATAGGATTTTTTCAGTGGAGGTACTGATTAGATTTTTGGGGCAAAATTAAAAATTACTAGAAGTTGTTTAGAAAAAAAATTGGTTATGAATCTACTCATAGATGCACATGAGTTGACCAACCAAAGTTAGGCTCGTGTGTAGTCTGTAAGGATTCTAAGTACCCACTAAGGAATTAAAGTAATTTCTCGACTTGAAGGTAGAGGCCTACTAGTTTGTATAAAATAGTAGAAGAACCTTTAGACTAAAGTCCAATTCTTTAAGATAATTAATTATATACTAATTAGATTTGATTTTTCTTAACGTTAGATATAGCCACTACCCTATCACTCTGGTCATTGTTGGCACAATGATATGTTAGATGTGTGCCCTAGAAGCCAGATTGGCTAAATACTTATAATACACTTCTAAGGAATAATTTTATAATTTTGATAATAAATTAATAAAAAAATTATTTTCTATTATAGTGTGTATTTAAATTATCTATGATAAATTCTTTGAGTTAATAGTAATGATAATTCATATTTTCAAGAGTTAAAAATTTAAGACATAAATTTTCATAATTAACTCATAAATTACTCCTAAACAAAGGATCATCATAAGGATGGTGATCGATTCTGAAGGTTGGTTTATGATCGCTTTCTTAGAATAGATGAGTATTGAGTCTATGGTGTGGAGACACTAGAGCGAGAGTGTAGGTACTCGTTAGAGAATAAAAATACTGAGCATGATCACCTTGAGCAGTTATAAGGAAGTCTACCATCCCATCAATGACTAGCTCAAAGCTGCAGTGGTGTGTCTGGTTCTTTGACCTGAGATGCATCGACAGTTCATCTTGAGGATGTTATAGTTTGACTACACCATAACCTAGCTGTTGCCTAGAGGTAGCAATCCAAGAGGGGGTGGGGGTGTGAATTGGGTTCTGTTGAGGATAAATCCACACCTACCAAAGTTTGGCTAAGATTCTAACTAAATCAATTCCATCTGATTGTAGCTATAAAAACTAAATCTCAATCCATATGAATATTGCTTCTTGATGGAATTGTAGCTAGAGAATTTGATTGATCAAGAAGATCGATTTTGGATTCAACAAGATATCGCGGATTCCTTCTCTAGGCATGCTTGAATAGTCAATACCATCCCAAAGAACTGATAAGTGGTAAAAATACACTAATAAAAGTATTAAATTATAAAATAAATTAATCTATTTTTTAAAAAAATTGATACTTTTGTTAATCTTATGTAGAAAAGAAGGCCACCAATATGAAGATCTTACTTTTCTGGATCAGATGAAATAAATTTCAAGCAAAATGGACTTCAAATAAATCCAAAATTGAATTATAAAAAAAAAAGAGAGTCGGTCTTGTTCAAATCAATTCAAAAAAATCAGCTCAGCAGATCAACCCACTGATGCAACATTGATGCCAAGCTGATGTCAGCATTTTTTGCGGCACACGATGGACCGTTTGGAGGGAATTTTGGAGATTTCACATGGAGAAGCACGCTCCAATTAGCTGAAGAATGTGGTGGTCCACACAACACCAGACTCATGGATGGTCTATAGAGGATAATTTGAGAATTCTGTCTGATTCGACGGATGCCTTTCACTGGAATTTGATCAAACTGCCGAAATGCATGCGTTAACGAATGGCAGATGCGCTAATGAGGGCAATGTGTGCCCTAGAAGCCAGATTGGCTAAACACTTGTAATACACTTCTAAGGGCAATTTTATAATTTTGACTATAAATTAATGAAAGGATTATTTTCTATCATAGTATGTATTTAAAGTATCTATGATACATTATTTGAGTTAATAGTAATGATAATTCATATTTTCAAGAGTTGAAAATTTGAGACATGAATTTTCATAATTAACCCATAAATAGCTTCCGATCGTAGGATCATCATGAGGATGGTTATCGAATCGGAAGGTTAGTGTATGATCACTTTCTTAGGATAGATATTTCTTGAGTCTACGGTGTGTTGACATCGAAGCGAGATTATAGGTACTCGTTAGAGAACGAGGGTGCGGACCACCTCGAGCAGTCATAAGGAGGTCTACCTTCTCGTCAATGACTAGCTTGATGCTGTAGTGGTGTGTCTAGGTCTTTGATCTGAGGTGTATCGGTAGTTCATCTTGAGGGTGTTGTAGTTTGACTATACCATAATTTGGTCTCCTAGCCATTCGGAATCCTGAGGTGTATGTTGGCTATAGCATGTTCATTGTAGGAATTGGATTGCACTAATAGGGGATCTATCTACCATGGTTGATGAAGAGTAGCCCTATGACAATCATGAGATTGAGTCCTTAAGCCCATGGCCATGGTAGAGTGAAGGTGATGGAAAGAGTTTCTATTAGAATTTCACATTGGACTCGAATTGAATGATTAATTCATATCATAGACATTGGGTTTGATGAGTTCACCTTAACCTTAATCCTGTCAGGGCTCAAGATAGAAGAATCCAATCATATAGGTAACTACACTGAGAGGATTATTTTTAGTTTTGATGGATTGCCACCATATACTGTTAGATATCACTGGTGGATTTTGGGAGCAATTAGAATAATTTTGATGATCGATCATTCTTATTATATGAATAAGAAAAGTTTTGGTCCATCGAAAGATATTTCGATGATGTCGATGATAGAGATCGTGATATATCTCATTACCATATAAAATTGAACCTAACTGGATCACACAAATAAGAGTTTGGGTCTGGATGTCATCAATTGAGCTAACCCTGTATGATTGATTTGGATTAGATCCAATCGGTTCAAGGTAATCGTGCTAGCACACGATTGAGCCTGATTTTCTCCTTCTGTAATCTTTCTGATTCATCCCAACTAAGTCAAAATTGATTTAACTTGTTCTTATATTTTGAATGAATATATTTTCATCTAACTGGAATAAGTCTAGGTTAGATTAATTATAGAAATTAAATCCATTCATAGTGCGAATGGACTAGGGTCAAAAGTTGACCTATTTGAGAGAATTAAGGGTCACCTTATCAGACGCTTCTAGAAAATTTTATGAAAAATTTTTTGATCTAATTTTTGGATATGTGATAGTACATGAGTTGTACATTAGAGTACCAAATTTTATAATTTTTGGAGATGTCTAGACTGAGTTTTAATAGAGTTTGATTTGGATCAAACTCTTGAGGGAAGAGTCCTAGGTGCAGTGGACTCTTCCTTATCTACTCATGCTGCAACATTCCAGATTGACTTTTGATGTCAAAATTAGATGGAATCTAGAGTTTTTCATGGAGATCAGGTCTAGGAGTCTCAATGGTTGAATAAATGAGGATTTTGGTCAAAGAAGGACTCTAACGTGGTGCTATGCATTTGTATAAGAACCCTTGCGCCAAGGCTCTTCAAAAAAAGAAATAATTTTGATAACCAAAGGCCGTCACCCCTTCCATATTCCATGCTCTCTCTGATCCTCTCTCTCTCCTTCTTCTAAGTGCCAAAGGTTGGAAATAAATTAGAGAAGAAGATCCAATCAAATTTGTGAAGAGTTTAGCATCCACACGATGGTGTTCGTGAGACGGACATGCTGCCTTCAAAAATTCTTTTGAAGGACTTCTAGATCAGATTTAGATCTGATATTTGGAGAAAAGATTTGCAAAGAGAAGACATCCAAATTCTATCCAAGTGGATATCGGTAGAGGCCAAGCACATGCGTGGCTCTTTCTAGAACCTCAGGATAAATCAGGATCATCACGGGATAATCTGATTACCCAAAATACAAGATATGAAATTAATTAGATTTAATTTTATTTTTAATCTTAATATTAGATCTTTAGGATCAAATTCGAGATGTCTCTAATCTGATTAGGGTCATAGAAAATTTTTTTGAAATATTTCTTCAGATCCAATCAGATCTAAATGATCATGTGCCGAAAAATAGGATTTTCCTTCATATAAGTCCCTATTCTAGCCATAAATAGATCCTCCGCATGGCCCTACCCGTGCACTAAGATGACTAGTCTTAGCACTGAACCAGCTAACCTAAGATTGGATCGACTCTGTTTCAGACTGAGCCGACCCAGTTGCATGCAAAGCCTACAGTCCCAAAATGCACCTTTCTATTTTGCCTGTCCACTGAGACTTAGCCGACCCAATTTCAGATCGAGCTGGCTAACTTGCAAAAAATGCTCTTTTTACAGTCTTCATGCTCTGGCTTTGGTTTCTTGCTCCACCTTATGTTCCAGATCTCCGAAGCACCAACCAAGTCTCTTAAGGCCCTCAACACTTGGACCTTGAGCCCGTGGAGGGGAACACACTGCCTCCACCCTAGGATAACTCCTGTCCTAGTCTCCTCGGAGTCAATACCCTGACTCCTCTCGTGGCCTTTCAAGGCTAGGGAGCACCACCAATCCTCATAATCTTCATCTTAGTGCCCCAAGCCTTGGCAAACTCTTGGCAATGCCCTCCTGCATTATCTTACTATCGCTGCGCACCCTGATAGATCTTTTTGCAAACATCGCCTCCGCCAATCCTCTTCAACTGTTGTGCATCCTTGAGGCTTTTGGGATGACCGCCTCCATAGCTGAAAATCTTGGCTTGCTTCTTTGCACCATCCTAAAATTATAGGATTTCTTCTACTTAGCAGCTGCATCAGTTTCTCTGGACATTCCTATAGAACCTATAGCATCCCTATGCCAGCACTTCCTGTACCACCTGACATGATCTCCTTAGAGCTACACCTGTCCACCTACACATTTTGCTCCACCTGGAACTATGCATCACCAGTGCTGGTGCTAGGAATCAATCCTCCTGCATCACTCCATTCTAAACTCGTGTCAAATTTTCTCTCCAACTATGAAGCTACCTCTTTCTGATGCTCTACCTAAAATTAAAGTCCATCTGATACCATAAAAGCAGACTCTATCACCAAGTCCCTCGAGGCCAACCATCCAACACTGCATTGCTGGGCCTGCCACTACACCTTGAACACCATCACTGTCCCTTCAAACCCTCCGCACTCTGTAGACTCCTTCGAAGCCATATTGGATACCTCCGCAACCTGTGGGCATCTCCAAAACATACAGGAGCTCATCCAACTCCTCTGAATCGAGTGACTAAATCCTAGAAAATTACACCCTAGCACTTCTCCTCTTCTACTCTTGCACCAGCCATCGCTTCAATTGCGTCAGGAGGAACTATAGCTCAAAGTCTATCCTGGACTCAAACTCACCTATCTTATCTCGAGGCTCCTGAGACTCCCTGGCTCTCTCTAAAACCTACTCTCGATCTTTCTGAGATGCCTCCTAACACTCTCTACTGAGATACCTTCCTCGACTATTGCACCGTCGAGCCTCTCTCAACCCCATGCCTCTAGAGAAATATTGCTGCAGCACTCCAATGCTCCGTGTCTCATCTCGACATTGCCTCCCATAGATATCCAGATCCTCTCTTACTGTACACAAATAATCCTCCATCTAAACTGCAAGTCTTCTTGGGGCTCCTATAGAAGAAATCTAATCTACCACCCAACCCTGACCTACTGGATCTCCATGGATCATCCATTTTCATCATCCTAAAGGCTCCATAAATTCATGCTCTAATCGAACCGCCAAATACATCCCCGACTACTTCCTATAACTGAAGGATGTATAGCTGCTTTTTTAGCCTTCCTTCGATCATTATCCCTTAGAAAATCTCTCTTCAACTATCAACTGCCCCACATTATCCATCTTCATAGAGAACCCTGATCTCTTTGCTGAGATACCTTCCTCGACTGCTGTACCACCAAGCTTCTCTCAGCCTTGCATCTTCAGCAAAGCACTGCTACAGTACTTCAGCACTCCCTGCCTATCATCCATCATACATCCTGGTCTTTCCAACAGGATTGACCAGCAAATCATGCACCCAAACTTTCATCCCATAAAAAATTCTTCTCGTTAATCCTCTCAACCTCCACCTCCAACCTACTGCTCTTGGTTGGCCAAACCACAACAATAAAAAAGATAAATCTGAGACATACCATGGATACTCGTGTAGATTTTTGATTTTATCTTATATGACTTCTCCTTCTCTTTCATGCACCATCATGCTCTGATACCAAATGTTATGACATCACCGTGGCATCACCTAGCTCTGATATCAACTATTTTTCCATGGTACCGCTCTTATGCCATGTTGCAAAAAATTCAAGATCTTTAGCATGGACTACAAGAGACCTTTGATGTTCTCTAAGATGGCATACCATAAATCCATCACCCAGATCTATGCTGGGGTGCCTCCCTCCTTGGGGTTGAGGGAGGTGCCCCCTCTCTCTAGGTCTTTTTCAGGAACCTTGGGCAATAACACTAGGAAGAAGAGAAAAGAGAGAAAAGTGATTGAGGGAGAAAAGATCTATGTTGATTGCTCCTTTTGAAAGCCCTAATAAAACCTATGTATGAGGCCAGACCAAAAACTCTCCTAGCTAACTCTTCTAGCTAACTCAATACATGAAAGCACTTATCGAGCCCATGTACACCCATGTCTCCCATGCTCTCATCCTCTAGATCTAAACCCAATCTATACATGAGTCAGCCCCCTTAAGACATCTCAAACCAGGCCTTTAGACTCCTAGGATAAGTTTCTATCCTAGCCCTAAATAGACCGTCTGTATAGCCCTTCCCATGTATTGAGTTGGCTCAGTCTCAGCACTGAGTTGGCTAACTTAAGACTGGGTCGGCTTAGTTTCAGACTAAGCCAACCTAGTTGCGTGGCAAGTCTATAGTCTCGAAATGTGCCTTTCTATTTGGCCTATCCGCTGAGACTTAGCTGACTTAGTTTCAGACTGCATTGGCTAACCAGTAGAAAATATTCTTCTTGCAGTCTTTATGCTCCAACTTTGGTTCCTTGCTCCACCTTGTGTCCCAAGTCTCCGAAGCACCAACCAAGCTTCTCAAGGCCTTCAGCACCTGGACCTTGAGCTCGTGGAGGGCTACACACTACCTCCACCCTAGGATAACTACTATCCTAGTCTTCCTAGAGTCAACATCCTAACTCTTTCCATGGCCACCTAAGGCTTGAGAGCACCACCAATCCTTATAAGTCAGGCCTAATCATTTGTTGATCAGATATACTAAATATGGTTATGTTATTATTTGAACCTAATAGGATTTTTTCAGTGGAGGTCAAAGCCTACTGATTAGATTTTTGGGACAAAACTAAAAATTACTAGAAGTTGTTTAGAAAAAAAATTGGTTATGAATCTACTCATAGATGCACATGAGTTGACCAACCAAAGTTAGGCTCATTTGTAGTTTGTAAGGATTCTAGTACCCACTAAGGAATTAAAGAAATTTCTTGAATTGGAGGTAGAGGCTACTAGTTTGTATAAAATAGTGAAAGAACCATCAGACTAAAGTCCAATTCTTTAAGATAATTAATTATATACTAATTAGATTTGATTTTTTTTAATGTAGATATAGCCACTACCCAGTCACTCTGGTCATTGTTGGATAACGATATGTTAGATGTGTGCTCTAGAAGCCAGATTGGCTAAATACTTATAATATACTTCTAAGGATAATTTTATAATTTTGATAATAAATTAATAAAAAAATTATTTTCTATCACAGTGTGTATTTAAAGTGTCTATGATAAATTCTTTGAGTTAATAGTAATGATAATTCATATTTTCAAGAGTTGAAAATTTAAGACATAAATTTTCATAATTAACTTATAAATTGCTCCTAAACAAAGGATCATCACAAGGATGGTGATCGATTCGAATGGTTGGTTTATGATCATTTTCTTAGAATAGATGAGTGTTGAGTCTATGGTGTAGAGACACCGAAGCGAGTACGTAGGTACTCATTAGAGAATAAAGGCACTGAGCATGATCACCTCGAGTAGTCATAAGGAAGACTACCATCCCATCAATTACTGGCTCAAAGCTGTAGTGGTGTGTCTGGTTCTTTGATCTGAGGTGCATTGATAGTTCATCTTGAGGGTGTTATAGTTTGACTACACCATAACCTAGTTGTTGCCCAGAGGTAGCAATCCAAGAAGGGGTGGGGGTGTGAATTAGGTTCTATTGGGGATAAATCCAAGTCTACCAAAGTTTGGCTAAGATTCTAACTAAATCAATTCCATCTGATTATGGCTATAGAAACTAAACCTCAACCCACATGAATATTCAAGCTCTGAATCATTCTAGAATGGTCAACCTTCAACACTGTAGCCAGAGAATCTAATTGATCGTGAAGATCGATTTTGAATTCAATAAGACATCACGGATTTCTTCTCTAGGCAAGCTTGAATAGTCATTACCACCCCAGAGAACCGGCCAAGTCCTCAACACCTGCGCATCCCATTCGACCGATCTTCCTCCAACGACCGAACTCCTCTAGCAGGTGAACTCCTTTCGAATTTTTCCAATAGCCAAACTCCTTCCAGATTCCTGCAACAGGCAAACTCCTTCTGGATTTTTCCAACAGGCGAACTCCTCTAGCAGTCGAACTTCTTTCAAACTCCAATAGGCAAACTCCTTCCAGCTTCTCCCAATAGGTAAACTCCTTCTGGACTCCCCCAATAGGTGAACTCCTTCTGGATTCTTCCCAGTAGTTGGGTTCCTCCATCAGGTGAATTCTTCCTTGGATTTCTCCTCCAGAAGAGTTGTGCGCAGATCTCTCCAGTAGATCTACTTTCTAATTCCAGAAGAGTGTCCTCTCCTACACAAATCTGACCTCAGATATGACATGAATTGACCCATACCCAGACTACCTTAAAGGAGTCCGAACTCCTCTAGAATTGAAATAGCTCGAAGGTCATCATCAACCGATGCCTACTCCTCTGAACTTTGACTATCAAATCTCAAACGGACTGGTACCTCATGATAACAGACACTATCCTCTATAACAAACTCCACATGGCCCCAAGCGGCTCACTCCTTGATAGTTATGGCTATCACTATCAGTTTGTTACAGGCTCCATCTATAAAAGTGATCCTCCAGATACATTTTCTCTAAGATCTCTTCTCCTTCTCAATACTCTACAACTTTCTCGACTAAGTACTCTATTTCTATTGGTCAAAAGAGCTAACTTGATCGTCGGAGGGTCTTACTGAAGCCACCCCTAGGCTCTGGATGAGACTTATTTTGTAGGTCACTGGTGCTGATCTCTTCTTCTCCAACTCTGGTGCTTCTTTAGTGACGATCAGATTTTGCACCAATAAGATTCGCACTAGAGGAAGGGTCTCTATTGTTGAGGTTCCCTTATTCTTAAAGGAGTGCCCAGTAGCGATCTCTCTTCTTCTTCTCTAGAGTTCTTTCCAAAAAAAATACCTCCCAAAAAAGCTTCAACCTGATGGTCAACGACCTCTATAGCCAGATCCCATCCAGATCTATCCGCTCCCACTTTAGCTTCGGCAACTCAAGCTCCACCTGCAGCCATGGTGGATGTAGAGTAGTTCAACCTGCTAGTCCAGTAGGTTCACAATCTCATGGAGGTAGTGTAGGCCATACAGTGGCAAGCTCTGACGTTAACTCGATCGGAGTAGGCTTTTTCGAATCCCCATGATCCAGTTTGAGGACAACCGACTTGAGCTAGCCGATCGGTGACCTCCAAAAAGGGAAAGCAGAGAGCCGAGAGTCCCTACTCTAATCATGACTCTATCCCTAGGGGAACTTTGCCTCCATTCAGCCAAAAGACCTCAGAAATCCATGATCGAGAGGATCTAGATCAAAAACTATAAGAGATAAACTGGCGGATCAAGAAACTCCACCATGCTCCCCCCTCTCATGGTAGTGATATCTGTACTGATCCTTCTTTCTCTCAGCACATCATGTAGGAACCGATCTCGCCGAACTTCAAGCTCCCTTAATTTGAGAGCTACAATGAGACCTCCAATCCGATTGATCACCTAGAGGCCTTCCGAACGATGATGCTGCTTTATGGCGCACCATATGCCATTTTCTATCGAGCCTTCCCATCCATCCTGAATGAAGCCACCAGGAACTGGTACTCAACCCTCAAGCTGAATACCATCTTCTCTTTTGATCAGATGAGCCATCAGTTTGTGGGTCATTTTGTTAGTGGCCGACGTCCCAGGCGGGACTCGGAATCCCTCATCAACATCAAGCAACAGGAGGGAGAATCCATCTAAGCTTTTGTTAATTGATTCAATGCTGCTGCGCTAGAGGTCTGAAACATAGATCAATCTATTATGATGGCCGTGCTAAAGGGTAGCCTTCAGAAGAACAATCTGTTGTTCTCTTTGGAAAAGAAGTATCCTAAAAATTTTACTGATATGCTAGCTCGGGCTGAAGGATATAACTGAGCGAAAGAGGCCTTCAAGGCTAAGGACAATGAAGCCATTGGAGAATGGTGAATCAATGAGCTGAGCAGGCCCACTGAGGAAGGAAAGCTGAGTAAAGCTCGGCCATGCTCCCAAACTTTGTCTGAGCGCAAGCAAGTCCAAACTCCTCCTCGAGCTCGAAAGTAGGGAAGCCCCGATAGAAAGGCACGGTGGGGTTCCCCCATTCGAAGGTTCCATAATTATGCCCTCCTCAATGCTTCAAAAATGCAAGTGCTAATGGAGATTAAGGAGCAGCTGCTGAGGTTCGAAAGGATGCGCTCCCATCCTAGCAGATGCAACCCAAACAAGTTTTGCCTCTATCATCGTGACCATGGTCACAATACCGAAGAGTGTATTCAGCTCCAAGATGAATTCGAGGAGCTCATCAAGCGAGGCAGACTCGGTCAATTCCTATGGCATCAGTCTGAAGGATGGGAAGATCGGCCAAGGGCGTTGTCATAATCAAAATCGCAAAAGAAGGAGCAGTGGGTGGATTGGCCACCCCTTGGCATCATCAACACCATCTCTAGAGGACTTTGGTGAAGGTAGGCTAGCGGGTCAGTCGAGCTCGGGAAGAGGTGGAGAACTAAAGAGCCCATCACTTTCACTAATGAGGATGCTCAAGGAGTCCAATTTCTACATAATGACATAGTTGTAATCTCTTTAAACATTGCCGACTATGATGTGCACTGTGTTTTGATAGATAATGGAAGCTCTACTGATATTTTATTTTATGATGCTTTCTCAAAAATGTTCTTACTCAATAACTACTTGGAACCTATGAACTCTCCGTTGGTAGGCTTCACTGATGATGCTGTGCCAGTTGAGGGCATAATAACTTTGACTGTGACTGCAGGGCAACATCCGAAGCTGGCTAAGGTATAGGTCAATTTTCTAGTCGTAAAGGCTCCATCTGCCTACAATGCTATTCCTGGCCAACCTAGTTTGAATGCACTTCGAGCAGTGGTGTCAACTTATTATATAGAGGTGAAGTTCCCAACGAGCTATGAAATTGGAGAGATCAGAGAAGTCCAGGCATTGGTAAGACGCTGTTACTCCATTGCCCTACAAAAAAACATCCAGCCCAACCTTTATCATGTTGATGGGCTGGATGTCCATGACGACCTTATTGAGGAGCAGGGCAAGTCTATGGAAGATCTCGTATCTGTACCCTTAAATGATGGGAGTGTAGAGCACACTATGCAGATCGGCTCCAACTTAGGGGATAAGGTTCAGGAGCGACTCATCACCTTCCTCAAGAAGAATACGGACGTCTTTGCCTGGGTTCCAATAGATATGCCAGGAATTGATGTCAAGATCATGGAATATCGACTAACCATTGATCCTAATTATCGGTCAGTAAAAGAGAAGATGCACAACCACGCCCCAGAGAGGTAGAATCAATTACAGAAGAAGTAGGCAAGCTCCTCAAAGCTAGATTTATCCAAAAAGTTAACTACCTGAGCTAGCTCCCAAACATGGTTCTCATCAAAAAGGCAAACGACAAGTGGAGGATGTGTATAGACTTTAAAAAGCTAAACAAAGCCTACCTAAAAGATAGCTACCCTCTACCCAGGATTGATCAACTAGTAGACGTAACCTCGGGCCACAATCTCCTCACCTTCATGGATGTCTTTTTTGGCAATAACCAAATATGGATGGCACCGAAGGATGAGGAGAAAACTACTTTTGTTACTGACCATGGTGGTTTTTACTGTTACAGGATTATGCCTTTTGGACTAAAAAATGCAGGGGCAACATACCAGCACCTAGTCAATAAGATCTTCAAGGAGCAGATTGGCCGTAACATGGAGGTGTATGTAGATGACATGGTCATCAAAAATCGAGCTTCAATAAACCACATCGCCGACCTCAAAGAGACCTTCAGTGCACTTAAGAAGTATAAGATGAAGTTGAACCCGATCAAGTGCACCTTTGGTGTGACCTCAAAAAAGTTTCTGAGATTTATGGTGTCAAGGCATGGGATTGAAGCAAATCTAGAGAAAATTTGAGCTATTCAGGAGATGACTGCTTCAAAAATAATCAAAGAAGTTCAGCGTCTGATTGAAAAAGTGGCATTCCTAAATTACTTCATCTTGAGATTGATCGAGCGATGCATGCCCTTCTTCCAAGTTCTCAAGCAATCAAAGAACTTCTACTGGATGATGGAGTGCCAATGGGTGTCTAAGGAGATCAAAAACTATCTCGACTCACCCTCACTATTGGCAAAGCCTGAACCCAGAGAAGAATTATTCTTGTATCTAGCAGTCTTTTCGACAGCCTTGGTAGCAGTCCTGATCAAGGAGGAAGCGAAAATGCAATGACCAATCTACTACGTAAGTTGGGTCCTGAGGGATGCAGTGATCAGGTACTCTAAGTTAGAAAAATTGACTTACTCTCTTCTAATTGTTGCCAGGAGACTCTAATCTTATTTTTAGGGACACACCAAAATTATCCTCATGGATCAACCAATAAAAGTAGTCCTTCATCGAATGGAAGCTTCCAAAAAAATTGCAAAAAGGACAATCAAGCTCATGGATTTTGACATCAATTATTGACCCCAGCCATTGATCAAAGCTCAGATATTGATAGATTTTATCATAAAATGTACCATTTCAGATGAAGCCATGCTTGAACAAAATGAGACTGACATCCCATGGTTGCAATCGAGCCTCCCTGAAGAGTGTGCCAACCTTTTTGAAGGTTTTTGAGTCTTGTACATGGATGGTTCATCCAACACCACTGGAACAGGCGTGGGGTTGGTCTTAGTCAACCCCGAGGGAGTCATCGTTGAGTATGCTCTATGCTTCAAATTTTTTGCAACTAATAATAAGGCCGAATATGAAGCGTTGATCATCGGGTTAAAAATAGCGAGAGAGTTAAAAGTAGATCGGCTTCAAGTCTATAGTGATTTTTAATTAGTGGTCAGCCAAGTTAGTGGCAACTATGAAGCACGAGAGGAAAGTATGATGAAATATCTTGAGAAAGTAAATGATTTGACTCTAGCCTTCAATAGTTTTGGCATTCAATAGATTCTGAGGGAAGAAAATATCAGAGCCGACCTCCTCCCTAAATTGGCCACTTTAGCTCCAGTCGAACTATCCAAAGAAGTATTTTTTAAAACTCTAAAATGCCCAAGCTCAGAGGAATTATAGCTTGTTATGCAGATGGAGCACGAGCCGTGCTGGATTGACCCGTTAGTTGTCTATCTCAAAGAGGGAGTTCTTTCTCATGATCCGAAAGAAGCTTAAAAACTCTGAAATCAAGCCTTCTGATATGTTTTATATGAGGGCAAGCTATATAAAAGGTCATATTTGCTACCGCTTTTGAGATGTCTCTAACCTTCAGAGATCGACTTCGCATTATGGAAAGTGCACGAGAGAATTTATGAAAATCATGTAGGAGCTAGATCCCTATCATAAAGACTACTTCGACAAGGGTACTATTGGCCAACCTTGTACCACAACTCGATAGAGTATGTCAAGAAATGTGGCCACTGTCAGAGAAATGCAAACATACAAAGACAGCCGACCTCTGAGCTTACTCCACTAAGTGCACCTTGGCCATTTGCATAGTGGAGAATGGATATACTTGGTCCTTTCCTAATGACATTCGGACAACGAAAGTTTCTCCTGGTTGCGATTGACAATTTCACCAAATGGATCGAAGCTGAACCACTAGCAAAAATTACTGGGGCCAAGGTATAGAACTTCATCTGAAAGTCAATCATCTATCTGTTTGGTCTATCCCAAATTCTCATAACAGATAATGGATGACAGTTTGCTAGGATGAGGTTCACTGAGTTCTATGAAGATCTAAATATCTTCCATTACTTCACGTCAGTGGACCATCAGCATGCAAATGGTGAAGCAGAGGTGACTGATAAACATCACAAATTCATTAATAAAAGTATTAATTTATTAATTAATTTATAATAATTTTTAAGAATTAAAAATTAATTTATATATAATTTTTGAAAAATTCATATTTTTATTAATTAAAAATTAATTAAAAAATAATAAAAAAATAATAAAAATTAAAAAATAAAATTTTATTATTAATAGAAAGAGCTCATTTTTCTGATCACAACGAAATAAATTTCAAGAAAAACGAAGCTAAAATAGAAAAGATATGAATTTTTAAAAATATAAAATAAATAAAAATTAAATAAAAAAGAAAATGGCTCAGCCGGCTCCGCAAGCCGAGCCACCAAGCCAAGCCGAGCCACCAAGCCAAGCCAAGCCATCAAAGCCGACTCAGCCATTGAAGCCATCAGCCGGTCCACGATCCAAGGCGTGGACCGCCAGCTCAGCAAATTCCGGCGAATCAGAGATTGCCACGTGGTGGACCTAGACCCCTTAAGGGTCTACAGAAATTTATCGCGGCTCACAAGGGTAATTCAGTCTTTTCGTCCGACAACAACGGTGCTGATTGGTTGCGGTGTGCGGTGCGGCCGGTCCACGCGGTCCATGGGAACAGTTATTGCACGATCGGACGGATGTAGTTGTCTGCGGTCAGGATCGGATGGCTGTGGTTGCTTCCGAATTTTATTCAGATACAAACATCATGCGGATCACCATCGGACGGCAGCGCTCGATCCAGGCGATGATCCGACGGTCCAGAATGCTGCCGGCGGTGATCAAGACTTCTGAAGCACGATTTGCGGCCAGATTTCCTCGATCAAGCGCGATCCAATGGCCAGAATTTAATCCGACCCGATCTAAGCTTATCTGCATCCGATTTTGATGATTTTTGGACCGTTGGATTCCTGTTGAACAGCTGGATTTTATCAGATTTAGCAGAGTCATATCAGAGCTATTTTGATTCAAATTTTATCCAAATTTCTTTATATTTTTATGATTACAAAGGCTATTAGTCCCATATTGCCTTTAGAAAAAATATCCAGCCCTCCTAGCTCTATAAAAAGGACCCCAGGCCATCAAAAATTGATATCTCCGATCAAGGTGAAGCTTTGGTATAGGGGCGAAGTTAGGCTATGGGTTAAAGGCTGCTTCGAAGCAATGGGTGCCGAGAAGAAGAGCCGAGCTTCTACACCATCTTTCTGCCAATGCCGATCCGAGATCAGGCTATTTTATTTTATTTTTTAAATTTTATGTATTTAAATTCTGAAATTTTAATTAATAAAAATTTTATTTTTGCATTTTAATTTTTTGCTTTTAATTTTTATTATAATTTAATTTCTATACTTTAATTATTATTTTTTTATTGCAAGTAGATGCTAAGATCTAATTAGTAGATCTTAGTACCAAGTTTAAAGTCCTGCATCTTTTAATTTTCGCTTTTTTATTTTCCGACTTCACTTTTGATCTCGAAACTCTTCTTTTTTATCTTTTTTTCTTTTATAAAATCAAAGATTTCAAACCTAAAAACACTACCTTCCCTGTGGATTCGACCCGACTCACTGCTATCTACGCATTTTCAATGATTTTAAGAAGTCAGATTAAACTGATAAACACGGTGTCTTAACGACAACATCGCGTCCCTATCAAATTTTTGGCGTCGTTGCCGGGAAAGGCACGGATATTAAATTTTTGATCTCTTTGATTTTTCTATAAATAAATTATAAATAAAATTTTTATTTTCTTACTAATTTTTTTTATTATTTTGTAGGAAAAGAAAAAAAGAATAAAAAGAATCAGAAGTTTTGCCTGGTGAGATCAATCCTAACCCTAGTTCTCTTTTCTTTTTATTTTATTTATTTATTTATTTTATTTTTTAAATTAATTTTAAAAAAATATTTATTTAACCTAATTAAAAATCTTATGATAAGATTAGAAATCCTAACTGTCTAGAGCATGCATCATATTAGTTTTATTTTTATTTTTATTTTTTTGGTGATTGCTGGAGGCAAGGTAAGCCTTTCATAATTTAATTAGTTGCATGCATCTAGTTTAAATTGCATAAAATCCTTTGATTGAATTTTTTTTCTTTGTGCATATTCATATTAAATCAAATTAAGGGCACAACCCAATTAAACAAGATAAGGTGGGGATTTGATCACCCTTCCTTAGCCCACAAACAACCAACCAGCATCCTGCATTGACCTTAAGCCTTTAATTTTAAAATCAATTAGACATCAACCCTAGGAACTCGAGCTCAATAGGATAAGGAATCCTAAGAGTTGAACCAAGTTAGGGTTAATCAATTTGACTGGTGTCTAGGAAATGTTCAGGGATGATTGGGCCCGAAGGAAGGTGGTTTCTAATTGGTTCCGTTCGCTTACCTGGCCAAGCATAATTGGTGTCTAAGGCAAGCAACGGAGGGACTCCCACCAACCTTACACTTACCTGGCCAGTTGATTGGCTAATCCTACACTTGGAGGGCTTGAAGGTGACCTTGGCAGTTAGGAGCTGTCTAGATCTAGGATAACCCTTAGTCAGGATTGATTGACCAACTTGATTGCTAACCAACATCAAACCTAATTAAACCTAATTCTTCTCTTTCTTCTTAATTCTAGGACTCCTTAGGACCTCTTCTTTAGAACTCTTCTTTCTTTCTTCTTCTTACTCTAAAAATAAAATAAAAATAAAATAAAATAAAAATTAAACTAACTAAAAATTAATAATTAAATTAAATTAAATTAAATTAAAATTAATAAATAAAAACAATTAAAAAAAATTAATTAATTTTTAATATAATAAAATAATAATAATAATAAATAAATAAAAATATTCTAAAAATTTTTAAACCATACATTAGGGTTACACCATGCATGGTAGAAAATCGCTTTTTCTAATTTAGTTGAACTTAATTGAATAGTTGATTCACATTAAACATAATAATCAAATGGCTAATATAAATCTAATAGTCCAAAAATTAGATAAAGTTGACTTTCTTGATCAGAAAATAGATCAACTCCTAACCCTAGGTCAACAATCTTCTAATTATCAAGAGAGTTATTCAATCTATGCTAATCCAACCCATCATGTAAGTGAATATCCTATGACTGCACAGTTTTCATATTTTATCCAAGAACAAGTTCAAGCTACTCAAGGATACTCCAAATTGATTAATGACCCATTTTCAAATTCATATAATTCAGATTGGAGTAACTTTAATTTTTCTTGGATGTCCCAACAGACTCAGGCTCAGACCCAAATTTCACTTGAGCAAAATTATCAAAATTATGCCTATAATAATGGTCAGCCTAGTCAGTTTATTCAGCCATCATATTATAATTAGCCTTCATACCCACCTCCTCAACAGACCAATCTAGCTGATGATAGATTTAACCAACTTCAACAATTAATTCTAACTCAACAGCAATCTATCGCCAGACTAGAAGCTCAAATAGGACAATTAGTTGAGTCTAACATGAGGAGAGAACTAGATCAACTACCTAACCTACCAATTTTAAATAACCCACCTAATGACCACCAACCACCTGGATTAAATTATCAATCTAATGTTTCATCTAAGAATCTCCAATTTGAGAATACCAAAGTAATTCCTGAACTTAAAAGCTATAGAATTCTTATGGACCCATACCAAGACCAGGTGAGAGAGGCTAGTACTAATGCTAGCCAAAATGAAAATTTAGAAGAACTGGTTAGTACTGAGACTAACCACATAGAAGAACCCAAGTCAGGAATTAGTACTGATGCTAGTTCCAATTTAAATGAGATAGAAATAAGGGAAAAGAGAATAGATAATTTACCCGAGACTTATAAACCTAATGTCCTATTCCCTTCAACCCTAGAAGCTGGTTCTTCTTATAAAAATCAAAAGACATGTAATGAAATGTCAATGGAGTTGTTTAAGCAGGATCACATTAATTTACCTCCAAAATTAAAATCGCCTTTAGTCACCATTCCAGCACCCATTGAATTAAACTTAACTCCTAAAACTCCATTCATGAGCATTTTAGAAGAACAAACAGGAGTAATTCTTAATAAACATGGGTCTGAGAATGGAATTATAAAATATATCCCAAAAATTAACAGTGAATATATCGATAATGGGATTAAAAATCAACATCAACTTTCTGAGATTGGCAATCCAAAACCATTGGAATTTGTCAATCCAATATTCGACACAGGATAGTGAGCTACATTATGTCTGGCTGAAGACGGTAAACTTAGCGCTTGTTGGAAGGCAACCCAATATTTATTTTTTATTTAATTTATCTTATTTTCTTTTTAGGATAATTTGAATGAGTTGGAGGGAGAGCTCAAATTTTCAAAGGCATGTGCTGGACCAAAATATATATATATATATATATATATATATATATATATATATATATATATATATATATATACTGAGTTATGTGTATTCTTTCATGTTTTTTTATTACATCCTTTATTTTTTCTTCTCCATTGAGGACAATGTCGATTAAGTTGGGGGGAGGGAAAAATAAACTTTTTTTTAAATTTTAAGTCCTCAAAAAAGTTAGTATTTAGTATTTAGATTCCTGATTATGCTTAAGAATCGAATTAAACTAAGCATTTTAAAAAAAAAGAAAATTGATACATAGATCAGAGAATCTGTGAGATATTGAGGAATCAAGTATTAAGAAAATTCAATAAAGAGTTAAGTCCAGAACATAAAATTTTTTTTCCTTGGAGCATTTCTAATTATTTTTACTAGCATCAAAGAAAAGTCTACTTTTTATAGGCTTGTGTAGGGTAACTATACGTTTCTTCATATAAAAATTTATTTTAATAAAATAGTTTCCAAGTACTTCTCACTGAGTAACCGGGCCTCTTTGCCTAAGCAAGCATTGAGTTTCACGTCAAAAGGTGGGAAGGGCAAAGAAGCTCGTTGTAAAGCTAGTCTTAACTCGTAGCCTATTTGATTCGAGCTAGTAAGCCCGAGGGGTAATCTATACCTAGTGCCCTAAAGCCAACTGGTTTGGGAGTCATTGGCCCAAGACTCGCTACATGGATCAAATAGAAAGCTTAAGGAGTTAAGACACTCAATAGTGGTACAACGTTAAAAAAAAAAAAAAGAAAAAAAGAAAAAGAAAAAGAAAAAGAAATATTTTCCCACCGAGTAACCGGGTCCCGTTGCCTAAGTAAGCAATGATATTCGCATCAAAAAGTGGGCAATGTGAAAATAAAAATTAATAAATGAAGGATGGAAGTAGCAATACACCTGCCTATATGAAAGTTTAGACAAATCAGAGATAAAAGTGGAATAATTTAGAAAAAGTTCTGAAAAATTTAATTGTTCTTTACTTAATTTTTCTATTGATAAGTATTAATACCCCAATGATATGTCTCATTTAAGCTCTACTGAATATCAATGGCCATTTTGAAAATTGCTTAAGTAAAATTCGAAACTCTAAAGTTAAAAGGTATTTAAAACTAAATTCTTTCTTTACTCGAGGATGAGCAAAGCTTAAGTTGGGGGGTGTGATAAACATCATAAATTCATCAATAAAAGTATTAATTTATTAATTAATTTATATTAATTTTTAATAATTAATAATCAATTTATATATAATTTTTGAAAAATTCATATTTTTATTAATTAAAAAATTAATTAAAAAATAATAAAAAATAATAAAAATTAAAAAATAAAATTTTATTATCAATAGAAAGAGCTCATTTTTTTGATCACAACAAAATAAATTTCAAGAAAAACGGAGCTAAAATGGAAAAGATATGAATTTTTAAAAATATAAAATAAATAAAAATTAAATAAAAAAGAAAACGGCTCAGCCGGCTCCGCAAGCCGAGCCACCAAGCCAAGCCGAGCCACCAAGCCAAGCCAAGCCATCAAAGCCGACTCAGCCGTTGAAGCCATCAGCCGGTCCACGATCCAGGCGTGGACCGCCAGCTCAGCAAATTCCGGCGAATCAGAGATTGCCACGTGGTGGACCTAGACCCCTTAAGGGTCTACAGAAATTTATCGCGGCTCACAAGGGTAATTCAGTCTTTTTGTCTGACAACAGCGGCGCTGATTGGTTGCGGTGTGCGGTGCGGCCGGTCCACGCGGTCCATGGGAACAGTTATTGCGCGATCGGACGGATGTGGTTGTTTGCGGTCAGGATCGGACGGCTGTGGTTGCTTCCGAATTTTATTCAGATACAAACATCACGCGGATCACCATCGGATGGCAGCGCTCGATCCAGGCGATGATCCGACGGTCCAGAACGCTGCCGGCGGTGATCAAGACTCCCGAAGCGCGATTTGCGGCCAGATTTCCTCGATCAAGCGCGATCCAACGGCCAGAATTTAATCCGACCCGATCTGAGCTTATCTGCATCCGATTTTGATGATTTTTGGATCGTTGGATTTCCTGTTGAATGGCTGGATTTTATCAGATTTAGCAGAGTCATATCAGAGCTATTTTGATTCAAATTTTATCCAAATTTCTTTGTATTTTTATGATTACAAAGGCTATTAGTCCCATATTGCCTTTAGAAAAAATATCCAGCCCTCCTAGCTCTATAAAAAGGACCCCAGGCCATCAAAAATTGATATCTCCGATCAAGGTGAAGCTTTGGTATAGGGCGAAGCCAGGCTATGGGTTAAAGGCTGCTTCGAAGCAACGGGTGCCGAGAAGAAGAGCCGAGCTTCTACACCATCTTTCTGCCAATGCCGATCCGAGATCAGGCTATTTTATTTTATTTTTTAAATTTTACGTATTTAAATTCTAAAATTTTAATTAATAAAAATTTTATTTTTGCATTTTAATTTTTTGCTTTTAATTTTTATTATAATTTAATTTCTGCACTTTAATTATTATTTTTTTATTGCAAGTAGATGCTAAGATCTAATTAGTAGATCTTAGTACCAAGTTTAAAGTCCTGCATCTTTTAATTTTCACTTTTTTATTTTTCGACTTCACTTTTGATCTCGAAACTCTTCTTTTTTATCTTTTTTCTTTTATAAAATCAAAGATTTGAAATCTAAAAACACTACCTTCCCTGTGGATTCGATCCGACTCACTGCTATCTACGCATTTTTAATGATTCTAAGAAGTCGGATTAAACTGATAAACATGGTGTCTTAACGACAACGTCGCGTCCCTATCAGTGACTAATAGAATTTTACTGCAGGGCATCAAGGCAAGGCTTGAAAGCGTAAGAGAGACTTAGGCGGACAAACTCTATCTAATCCTTTAGGCGTACCGAACTACTCATCAGCTACAAACTGGGAAAACACCATTCATCCTAGCCTTTGAGATGGAGGCAGTCATCTCGATCGAGCTTAAACTTCTATCAGCACGGGTCGTGGCCTTCAATAAGTATCGTAACTCATAGGACCCCAGAGTCAATCTCGATCTATTGGAACAAAAGAGAGAAGATGCCCAAGTTTGGATGGTAGCCTACAAATGAAAAGTAGCCAGATACTATAACTCTAGAGTAAAAAGCAAAGCATTCAAGGTGGGGGACTTGGTGCTCCGACAAGCATCCATTTCAAAGCATCAAGTGCAAGAAAAGGTCGCCTTGAATTGGGAAGGTCCATATAGAGTGGAGGAGGTCATCCAGCCCAAAACATACTGCTTGAAGGAGTTTGGAGGGGCAACACTCCCATGACCTTGGAATATGGAAAACTTAAGAATATACTACTAGTAACTTTCCTTCAATAAAGTTTTTTCTATTTTAACATCATTACTTCTTGGCACAAAGATTGTATAATGATAACTCTAAAGCAACCAAAAGTAGCCTATTAAGAACAAGAGGAGAACCTCATCCCAACGTGAGCAAGGTCGAAGGCCTCATTGAACTAATATGAGATGAGGGAAGATGTCTTACCAACAACCCTAATATGCCCCTACAGCTCGTTAGGAATAGGAGGAGAACCTCATCTTAACATGAGCAAGGTCAAAAGTCTCATTGAACTAACACAATATGAGAAAAGAGATCCTACCAATAGCCCTAATGTGCCCCTACAGCTCGTTAGGAATAGGAGGAGAACCTCATCCTAACGTGAGCAAGGTCGAAGGCCTCATTGAACTAAGATGAGATGAGGGGAGAGGCCTTACCAACGACCCTAATGTGCCCCTACAACCCATTAGGAATAGGAGGAGAATCTCATTCTAACATAAGCAAGGTCGAAGGCCTCATTGAACTAAGATGAGATGAAGGAAGAGGCCCTACCAATGGCCCTAATGTGTCCTTACAGCCCATTAGGAATAGGAGGAGAACCTCATGCTAACGTGAGCAAGGTGAAGGCCTCATTGAACTAAGATGAGATGAGGGGAGAGGTCCTATCGACAGCCCTAATGTGCTCCTACAGTCCGTTAGGAACAAGTGGAGAACCTCATCCTAATGTGAGCAAAGTCAAAGGCCTCGTTAAGCCAAGATGAGAACTCATCGATGGATCCGACGAACCTCTATGATCATACAATGGGTGGAATGTCAAGGCCACGCTGATTCAAAATGAGGAAAAAGTCAGGGCCCTACTAACGACTAATGAGCACATTCTCCTATGACCATGCCAAACGCCAAAGATAAAATCTCATCCTAATCCATGGAACGAACCCCTGATCCGACGTCCATGACAAACATCTTGTTAGAAATAAAAGAAAAATAAGGCATCCAAAATTGAATCTGTAAGAGATGACAACGAAAAAGATACTATTTTAATATGAAGTTAAGTTCGTTACAAGTAAAATTTAATTAGATCAATTACAATGGGCACACTACAAGCAAGATAGAGGTCGGCAAAGGTCAACTGTGTGAAAAAGCAAATGCATTACAAATAAGATAAAGATCAGTGAAATCGATTACATAAAAAAAAAGAGATGAAGTACTAAGGTGATCCGAGCTCTTCAGACTTCAAGCTATCGGCTCCTTCTTTTTGTATAGACCGTCGATGTACATCCTATTGGAGTATTCAAATTTGGCCTCGAGCTCTCACCGCTGCTTCCTCAAAACCTTAGATTCAACTTCAACATCCTTGACGGCTTGACGCTCCCAGGTCAACTAGAGCTTCAATTGTTGAACTTCAATTTTCTTCACCCCAACAGCCTCCGAGAGTTCGCTGACAGTCCTCCTTAGAAAGATGAGCTCCTCAGGTTTGTCGCTTGATCCCGCCTGCCGAATGCTATAAAACTATTTTCAAAAATTGGTTGCCTCATCCCTGGCAGCTTTTAGCTCGCCTTCAAGCCTAGACATCTTCCTTCCCTAGGTCGTCCAATAGTTATTGTGTCAATCTTCAGTATCCTGCAACTGCTTCTGAAGCTAGGAGAACTTCTTCGACCAATTCCAGTCATGCTGAGCTTCATCGATGGACCATGCTGAACTTCCTTCCAAGAGATGAATCTTCTCTTCCGCCTTCTTAAGATCAACTTCTAGAGAGCCAAACTTCGCTTTGAGCACCCAAGACTTGTCGCTCGTGCACTTCCAGAGTTCAGCGAGCTTCTTCTCAAAATTTTATTTTCAAATGCTGAAGCTCGCCGCATCCTTCATGTGTAAACTTTGGAGGCGAGTGACTTTCTTAGTCAGTCCCACAACATTTTTTCGAGAGGCCTAAAGGTCGGCCTCAACTCTCTTCAATCTTTTTCTTAATTGGTGGACCTCCTTCTTCAAATCCTTTATCAAAGGCTCGAACGAAACCACCTGAGGTAAGGGATCGGCGTCAACCAGAGAAAGGAGGTCGTGGCCCTAATTGATAGAGACATTCTGAATCACATACAATGCAAAGTGATAAGTGGTAAAAATATATTAATAAAAGTATTAAATTATAAAATAAATTAATTTATTTTTTTAGAAATTAATACTTTTGTTAATCTTATGTAGGAAAGAAGGCCACCAATATAAAGATTATATTTTTCTGATTCAGATGAAATAAATTTCAAGCAAAACAGATTTCAAATGAGCCCGAAATTGAATTTCAAAGGAAATAAAAAAAAAGAAGCTGGCCCGATTCAGAAAAACCAGCTCAGCAGATCGCCCGACCCGACCACACTCAGAACGACCTGCTGATGCCATGCTTACACAATGCTGATGTCAGCATTTTTTGTGGTGCACAATGGACCGATATGGAGGGCATTTTGGGGATTTCATAGGAAGAAGCGTGCTTTGATTGGCTGAAGAAAATGATGGTCCATGCAACATCAGGCTCATGCACGATCTACGAAGGATAATCTAGGAATTCTACCTGATTCCGATGGATGCTATTCACTAAATTTATGATCGAATGGCTGGGATTTTTGTGCTAATGGACGGCATCCGAAGCAGCCGATCGGGATCCAATGGCTGAAGGGGATTCTGGGTTTTAACTAAGGCTTTGAAGGCTCTCAGATGCTGATCTAATGGCCAATAATCCATCTAAAAGTTGATCCAATGGTTGTTGTTTAATCCGAGTAGATCTAAGAGATTAAAAGCGAATTTTGAGTAGTTTTCAGCCCATTTGATTGCCATCCAATGGCTAGAATGATCTAGGCTTTAATTTGAGTCATCCAAGGAGTTTTAAACCCAATTCTTCTAGAATTTTTGATGGAATTTCAATCAGAAACTAACTCTAGTCTTTAAAAAGGCCCTAAGAGAGCTGAGAGAAAGAGCCTGGGAATAGTGTAGAAGAAGGGAAATAGGGAATAATAGAGAGCTTTGAGAGAGAGTTTTAAGAGAAAGAAGAAAAAGGGCTTTTATTTTTATTTTTCTTCTTCTTTTCTTCTTCTGACAATCAAGACATCGATCAAGAAGCTTCTCTTCTTCTTCATCAATTTTTCCACACCAAGAGCAACGGACAACCAATTTTAGCAATTAAACAATCTAATTTCTTCATGCCTTTTATTTTATTTATTATTTTTGAACTTATTATCATGAACTAAATTGTTGTTTTACTAAGGCTAAGTTGTAGCCACTCTTTTGATGCAATATTCAGTATGATTTATTTTTAATTTTAAATTTTATTCATGAGGAGTATATAAATTCTGATTTTAATGCTTTTAGATTACTGGCCATCTTCTAATTGATCTGATGAATATAGATGTTATGGACCAAGTACATCTATGTTATTGCTTCTTGATTATATACCTTGTATTATGAATCAAATTAGAATTCATATGCATGCAAAAATTTTAGTGCACTTTGGACGCAGCATATTTTAATTAGAGGGTTTCACAAAACTTAATGCATTAATGTTTATTTAAATTACATCTGGACCAAAGGATAATTAATAAATATTGATAGTTTTGCTATGCCTTGACCAAAGGATAGTGAATAAACTAGGAGACTGCACCGTCACATAAAATAAAATTAATCTAATAACCTAAATATTATATTGACTGAGTTGGTGAACCGATTGACTTAGTAACCCATCGCTCTTAAGTTTAAAACCCTAATAATTATAATCTCTCTATTTTCTTAAAATTTTTAATTATTTATTTATTTTGTTCTTTAATTTTTTATTCTCATAAATCGGTCTTCTAAATAAAGCATAGGAAAGAGCTTTTTAGTACTTATTTTCCAATCCTCTAGGGATGATACTCTACTCATTTACTTTATTACTTGATCGACTGGTGCACTTACCATAGCTATAGATTAGCATGCATCAAGTTTTTGGCATCGTTGTCGCGGATTGTGTCTAAAATAATTTTGAAATTTTGATCCTAGCTTTACTTTAGAATTTTATTTTTCTTCTTACTTTATTTTTAAAATTTGTTTAGTGCATGACATATACTGAACATAGTAACTTACTACCTTTAGATCCAGAAATTGAAAGAACCATCAGAAGACTACAACAAGAAAGAAATATGGCAGCTGAAGATCCTAACGACATCAATCTAGGATTGGATATGGCGATCGAGGGACAGCATGAAGCTATTCGATCAGTACATCATCCATTAAATGATTACATCACACCATCTATAGCCGATGTAGCTTCGAGCATCAAGAGACCACCTGTGCGAGCAAACAACTTTGAAATAAAATCGGACGATGATCCAGATAATTCAATCAACTGTCCAATTTAGTGGACACATGCATGATGATCCGAATGCCCATATTTCTAACTTTCTTGAACTTTGTGATACTTTTAAAATTAATGGGGTATCGGATGATGCTATTAGATTAAGGTTATTTCCTTTTTCTTTATAGGACAAAGCTAAAATTTGGCTTCATTCTCTTCCTACAGGTTCTATCACAACTTGGGATGTCCTAGCCCAAAAATTCTTAGCCAAGTACTTTCCACCTTCCAAGACTGCCAAGATGCGCAATGATATCACTTCTTTTATGCAGATGGACATGGAGACACTATATGAGGCTTGGGAGTGTTTCAAGGAACTGATGAGGAGATGTCCACATCATCAACTACCCATATGGCTTCAAGTACAAACTTTCTATAATGGTTTATCTCCTACTAATTGTTCTATGATTGATGCAGCAGCAGGAAGAACCATTTATCAAAAAATGGAGGAAGAAGCCTTCGATCTGATCGATGAGATGGCATCAAATAGCTATTGATTTCTGATGCAATATAAGATGTTATGGACTAAGTACATCAAATGTTATTGGCTTCATGATTATATACCTTGTATTATAATTAAATTAGAATTCATATGCATGCAAGAATTTTAGTGCACTTTGGATGCAGCGTATTTTAATTAGAAGATTTCAAAACTTAATAATGCATTAATATTTATTTAAATTACATCTGAATCAAAGGGTAATTAATAAATATTAATAGTTTTGCTATGCCTGGACCAAAAGATAATTAATAAATTTTGATAGTTTTGCTATGCTTGGACCAAAGAATATTGAATAAACTAGGAGACTCCACCGTCACATGAAATAAAATTAATCTAATAACCTAAATATTATATTGACTGAGTTGATGAATCAATTGCCTTAGCAACCTATTGCTCTTAAGTTTAAAATCCTAATAATTATAATCTCTCTATTTTCTTAAAATTTTTAATTATTTTGTTATTTTGTTCTTTAACTTTTTATTCTTATAAATTGGTCTTCTAAATAAAGCATAGGAAAGAGCTTTTCAGTACTTATTTTTCAATCCTCTAGGGTGAAGAGAAATCCAGATTTCTCAGTCCAGGTTCGTTCAGATCTGATCAGATCAAGTGATATATTTCAAAATTTTTTTTCTTTGATCTGTATCAGATTTATGATATTTCAGATTTGATTCTTATTATTTTAATAAATAAAATAAAATAAGGATAAATTAAATCAAATTTAATTTACCTAATTTGGGTAATCCAATTACCCATTGAGATCCTGATATGCAGCGAAGTTCTGGATCTAGCCATGCAAGCGCCTGGCCTCTACTGATATCACTCAGGTTGATCTGAAAGATCTCTTCTTCTCTATCATGTCTCAAAAATTCAGATATAGATCTGATCTGAAATCTTCAAAACTCTTTTTGAAGATCAGAGTCGTCCTTTGAGAGTGCAGCCTTCTAGCTTTCAATCGCCTTTCTTTGATCTGAAATCGCACCAACCAAAAATCAAAAATCCTTTTTGGACGTGGAGAGGAGAGGAGAAGGTGGTTGGGTGGAGGAAGAGGGGAGAGGCAGCCTTGGGGTGTGGGAATTGTATCCTTTCAATCACTTCCAATCACGATCTGGTTGGCGCGAGGTCTTATTTATAGACTTCTGTATCCAACTTCTTCTTTCCAATCAATTACAACTCTTGTGAAAAGATCTAATTCTGATTGGTGAGAATAGAGTCCCTGGATTCCTCTTAGGGGGCCTAAGATCAGTCAAATTGGTTCTTAGAGAACTCTATTGGAATCCAAAAAGGAGATGGAGTCTTTGTCCAACAAGGACTCCTAGGCGCTCTCCAACTTGGGCACACGCTAAGGGTGGCAGCTCCCCCTCTTCCTTGCAGTTTGGAGGGGGACAAGCCCCACAGCTCTCCAATAGGTGCATGAATGTGGTCAAAAGTCAAAGTGGCAATGGTCAACATTGACCAATCAAAGGTTAGACCTTTTGACCAAAGTCAAAGAACAAGAAATGGCAAGTGACAAAAATTGGTAGGTAATTCTATAAAATAAGACAACCTTTTCTGACTGGACAACCTCAGTCAACCATATGAGGCCTCTAATTGAGCACAAACTCCTTTGGCTCAGTAGACAACTTATTTATGATAGTAAAAGAAGAACGTTAGGTTTAATCGAGTGCTAGCAGATTTCCTTGAACCTAATTAATCTCATTTAGATCAATTAAACTGGATCAATTCAATTGATGATCACTAGATTCAAACCCTTTGTTTTGTGTGA
>QRFJ01001687.1:101561-128424 GCA_006176705.1 Cocos nucifera
ATTAGAAGATGGCCAGTAATCTAAAAGTATTAAGATCAAATTTATATACTCCTCATGAATAAAATTTAAAATTAAGAATAAATCATACTAAATATTGAAACAAAAGAGTGGCTACACCATAGTCACAGTAAAAAAAAATTTAGTTCATGATAACAAGTTCAAAAATAGTAAATAAAATGAAAAGCATGAAGAAATTAGACTATTTAATTGCTAAAATTGGTTGTCCATTGCTCTTGGTGTGGAAAAATTGATGAAGAAGAAGTGAAGCTCCTTGATCGATGTCTTGATTGTCGGAAGAAGAAAAGAAGAAGAAAAATAAAAATAAAAGCCATTTTTCTTCTCTCTCAAAATTCTCTCTCAAAGCTCTCTATTATTCCCTATTTTCCTTCTTCTACACTATTCCTGGGCTCTTTCTCTCGGCTCTCTTAGGGCCTTTCTATAGACTAGAGTTGGTTTTTGATTGAAATTCCATCAAAAATTCTGGAAGAATTGGGTTTAAAACTCCTTGGACAACTCAAATTAAAACCTAGATCATTCTAGCCATTGGATGGCAATCAAACAGGCCGAAAACCACTCAAAATTTGCTTTTAATCTCCCAGATCTACTCGGATTAAACAATAGCCATTGGATCAACTTTTAGATGGATTATTGGCCGTTGGATCAGCTTCTGAGAGCCTTCAAAGCCTTAGTTAAAACCTAGAATCCCCTTCAGCCATTGGATCCCGATCGACTGCTTTGGATGCCATCCATTAGTGTAAAAATCCCAATCGTTTGATCAAAATTTAGTGAACAGTGTCCATTGGATCAGGTAGAATTTTTTAATTACCCTTCGTAGATCATGCACGAGCTCAGTGTTGCGTGGACCGCCGTTTTCTTCAGTCAATCAAAGCGCGCTTCTCCCTATGAAATCCTCGAAATGCCCTCCATACCGGTCTATCATGCATCATGAAAAATGCTAACATTAGCATTGCATAAGCATGGCGTCAGTGGGTTGGTCTAAGTGTGGTCGGGCCAGACGGTCTGCTAAGCCAATTTTTCTAAATTGATTTGAATCGGACCGGCTTCTTTTTTTTATTTCCTTTGAAATTCAATTTCGGGCTCATTTGAAGTCCGTTTTGCTTGAAATTTATTTCATTTGAACCAGAAAAATAAGATCTTCATATTGATGGCCTTCTTTCCTACATAAGATTAATAAAAGTATCAATTTCTAAAAAATAGATTAATTTATTTTATAATTTAATATTTTTATTAATATATTTTTACCACTTATCACACCCCCCAACTTAGTCATTGCTAGTCCCTTAGCAATGTTTTATTTAATACCATGTTTCAATAAGATTATCAATCAAAAAGATAAAATCTAGGACTAAAGGTCAAAAAGTTTAGAAAATACTGCTAACTAAGCATTGAGCTTCAGAAGCAAATTTTAAAGTCAATATAATTAAAAACTTTCTTAGAGTACATCAAAGATTTATAGCACTTATGTTCGTGATGACTAACTTTAGCATTTCAGTGTTAAATTAAAGGATAAAAGTATCCTCTCTTATCACCTATTTTGGTCAATTTTCTATACATTCCCAATTTTATACTCATGAATTAAGGTAGCTTACACACTGCCTCTTTTTTTTTTTTTTTGATGTGCTGAGCATCCTGGCCTTTCCTCCACCATTTTACATGAATTTTCATACTTGACCTAGGTGCAGATACCCAGTTACTAGGCTTTGGGTAATCCACATATACTCTGTCTTTTGCATTTTATTTTTAGGCAGGTAGCTCTTTCCTTAAATTCATATTTTTTTTATTAGAATGCATATTAATTATCAATTTTTAGTGATAATTGAATCCTCAGTTGGCCTTATAATCAATACCTACTTTGCCTTGTTAGTGTGCATGTGGAATTAGAAGTGCTAATAGTCTTTTGATGACCTAAGTAGGCTGCTAAAAGTGGACCAACTAATCTACTTCTTTAACTCATTACATTCATTAGCAGATACTTCTATCTTTTATCACTTGTCCAGTCTATCTTGCTCAAGATTTTCTTCTTGACACATGGTTAATTTTTTTTTTTTAACCTCCAACTTATTCTACATTATCTTAATGGAGAAAGAAAAATAAAGCATAAAATAAAGGATAGGAAGGAATACACCTGATTTGGTTCAGTCTGGTTCTTTGAAGCTTTAAAATTTTGCTTGAGCTCTCATTGATTTTTTTTATAAAATTAAAAATACACACCAAAGCAGTAAAAGAGCAACAATAAATTATTAAAAAATAAAAAAAATAAAAATAATCAAAATTAAAAAAAAAAAGAAACAACCTATCTAGTAGTTCTGATTTATAGTCTTCAGCTTGACTTTCTTTGAGTTCTGAGTTGAATCAATCTGGTGCCACTTCAATTGGAATACTTTCATATTTGGTCAAGCCCTTTTTCAATTGGACATTGCTAGCTTTCATAGTCTCAAACCTATTTTCTATAGAATTCTCATATAGTGAATTATCAATAATATCAATTAGAAAATAAGTTTGATTATCATCAAGATGTTTAGTATCTTTGAAAACATTAAAAGTAACTAGTTCATCTTGGACTCTAAGAATTAATTTTTCTTGCTGAACATCTATAAAAGCTCTTCCAATGGCTAAAAAGGGACTTCCTAAAATAAGGGTTACATCATAATCTTCTTCCATATCAAGAATAATAAAATCAATAGAAAAAATAAACTTGTTTACCTTTACCAAGACATCCTCCACTATACCTCTTGGATATTTGATGGATCTGTCGGCTAATTGAAGAGTAATAGTGGTAGGCTTTGGTTCTCCTAGACCAAGCTTCCTAAAAATAGAAAAAGGTATGAGATTAATACTTGCTCCTAGATCACATAAAACTTTATCAAAACTACAATCACCAATAATGCAAGGGATAGTAAAACTTCTTGGATCTTTTAGCTTCTGTGGTAATTTATTTTGAAGTATTGCTGAGCATTCTTCATTCAAATTTATTCTCTCATGCTCCTTCAGCTTTTTCTTATTTGTTAGGATTTCTTTGAGAAACTTGGCATACCTGGGCATTTGAGTGATAGCATCTACAAAAGGAATATTAATATGTAAATTCTTTAAAATTTTGAAAAAGTTAGAAAATTTCTTATCTGGATGCTGTATTTGTCTCTTTGAAAATGGTAGTGGTGGCACATAGGGCTTCACATTTGGATCGGCAAACTATATACCTGGAGACCATCGATCTGCTGGTTGTTTTGGTGACTGACGAATTTTAGTTGATGGTTCTTTATTTGTAGTTGGCTCTTCAGTCTCTTTCTTCTGATGTGGCTCCTCCAGCTTTGTACCACTTCTTAGGGTGATAGCATTGACTTGCTCCCTTGGATTGGTCTCCGTGTTGCTGGGCAAGGATCCCTGAGGTCTCTCGGAGATTATCTTAGCCATTTGACCTATTTGCATCTCCAAGTTTTGAATTGCTGCTGCTTGGTCCTATCTAAGTTTGGCTTCTAAATTTTTTATAGTTGCTTCTTGGTTTTGCATAAATTTGACCATCAGCTCTTCCATGTTGGACTTCTTTTCAGGTACTTGGAACCCCGGGGGTGGCTGTTGTGCTGCATTTTGATTGCTCCATGAGAAATTTGGGTGCTGCCTCCACCCTTGATTGTATGTGTTGGAGTAGGGATTATTTTGTTGCGGCCTAAAAAAATTACCAACATAATTAGCTGTATCAGTTGCTTTAGCAAAAGGATTACCTATCTGGCAATTGCTCGTATCATGTCCTCCTCCACATAGGTCACAAGGTGATGCTCTGAACATGCATAGCTGTTCCCTTCAAGTTGTTGACTTCAGGCTCTAAGGGCTGCAATTTCAGCTAGTAAGGTTGGCACGCAATCTACTCCCTGCACAGCTGCTAGTCTTTTTGGCATCATGCGTTCTGTCTGCCACTGATAGCTATTTGATGCCATCTCATCGATCAGATCGAAGGCTTCTTCCTCCATTTTTTGGTTAATGGTTCCTCCTGCTGCTGCATCAATCATAGAATGATTAGTAGGAGATAAACCATTATAGAAAGTTTGTACCTGAAGCCATATGGGTAGTTGATGATGTGGACATCTCCTCAGTAGTTCCTTGAAATGCTCCCAAGCCTCATATAGTGTCTCCATGTCCATCTGCATAAAAGAAGTGATATCATTGCGCATCTTGGCAGTCTTGGAAGGTGGAAAGTACTTGGCTAAGAATTTTTGGGCTAGGACATCCCAAGTTGTGATAGAACCTGTAGGAAGAGAATGAAGCCAACTTTTAGCTTTGTCCCATAAAGAGAAAGGAAATAACCTTAATCTAATAGCATCATCCGACACCCCATTAATTTTAAAAGTATCACAAAGTTCAAGAAAGTTAGAAATATGGGCATTCGGATCATCATGCATGTGTCCACTGAATTGGACAGTTGATTGAATCATCTGGATCATCGTCGATTTTATTTCAAAGTTGTTTGCTCGCACAGGTGGTCTCCTTGATGCTCGAAGCTACATCAGGCTATAGATGGTGTGATGTAATCATTTAATGGATGATGTACTGATCGAATAGCTTCATGCTGTCCTTCGGTCGCCATATCCAATCCTAGATTGATGTCGTTAGGATCTTCAGCTGTCCATATTTCTTTCTTGTTGTAGTCTTCTGAATGGTTCCTTTCAATTTCTTGGATCTAAAGGTAGTAAGTTACTATGTCCAGTATATGTCATGCACTAAACAAATTTTAAAAATAAAGTAAGAAGAAAAATAAAATTCTAAAGTAAAGCTTAGATCAAAATTTCAAAATTATTTTAGACACAATCCACGACAACGATGCCAAAAACTTGATGTATGCTAATCTATAGGTATGGTGAGTGCACTAGTCGATCAAGTAATAAAGTAAATGAGTAGAGTATCATCCCTAGAGGATTGAAAAATAAGTACTAAAAAGCTCTTTCCTATGCTTTATTTAGAAGACCGATTTATGAGAATAAAAAATTAAAGAACAAAATAAAAAAATAATTAAAAATTTTAAGAAAATAGAGAGATTATAATTATTAGGGTTTTAAACTTAAGAGCAATGGGTTACTAAGGCAATCGGTTCACCAACTCAGTCAATATAATATTTAGGTTATTAGATTAATTTTATTTCATGTGACGGTGGAGTCTCCTAGTTTATTCACTATCCTTTGGTCCAGGCATAGCAAAACTATCAATATTTATTAATTATCCTTTGGTCCAGATGTAATTTAAATAAATATTAATGCATTAAGTTTTGTGAAACCCTCTAATTAAAATATGCTGCGTCCAAAGTGCACTAAAATTTTTGCATGCATATGAATTCTAATTTGATTCATAATACAAGGTATATAATCAAGAAGCAATAACATAGATGTACTTGGTCCATAACATCTATATTCATCAGATCAATTAGAAGATGGCCAGTAATCTAAAAGCATTAAGATCAAATTTATATACTCTTCATGAATAAAATTTAAAATTAAAAATAAATCATACTGAATATTGCATCAAAAGAGTGGCTACAACTTAGCCTTAGTAAAACAAAATTTAGTTCATGATAATAAGTTCAAAAATAATAAATAAAATAAAAAGCATGAAGAAATTAGATTGTTTAATTGCTGAAATTGGTTGTTCGTTGCTCCTGGTGCAGAAAAATTGATGAAGAAGAAGAGAAGCTCCTTGATCGATGTCTTGATTGTCAGAGGAAGAAAAGAAGAAGAAAAATAAAAATAGAAGCCCTTTTTCTTCTTTCTCTTAAAACTCTCTCTCAAAGCTCTCTATTATTCCCTATTTCCCTTCTTCTACACTATTCCCGGGCTTTTTCTCTCGGCTCTCTTAGGGCCTTTTTATAGACTAGAGTTGGTTTCTGATTGAAATTCCATAAAAAATTCTAGAAGAATTGGGTTTAAAACTCCTTGGATGACTCAAATTAAAACCTAGATCATTCTGGCCGTTGGATGGCAATCAAATGGGCCGAAAACTACTCAAAATTCGCTTTTAATCTCTCAGATCTACTCGGATTAAACAACAACCATTGGATCAACTTTTAGATGGATTATTGGCCATCAGATCAGCATCTAAGAGCCTTGAAAGCCTTAGTTAAAACCTAGAATCCCCTTCAGCCATTGGATCCCGATCGGCTGCTTCGGATGCCGTCCATTAGCACAAAAATCCCAGCCATTCGATCAAAATTTAGTGAATAGCATCCATCGAATCAGGTAGAATTCCTAGATTACCCTTTGTCGATCGTGCATGAGCCTGATGTTGCATGGACCATCATTTTCTTCAGCCAATCAAAGCATGCTTCTTCCTATGAAATCCCCAAAATGCCCCCATATCGGTCCACTGTGCACCACAAAAAATGCTGACATCAGCATTGTGTAAGCATGGCGTCAGCGGGTCATTCTGAGTGTGGTCGGATTGAGCGATCTACTGAGCTGGTTTTTCTGAATCGGGCCAGCTTCTTTTTTTTTTATTTCCTTTGAAATTCAATTTTGGGCTTATTTGAAGTTCGTTTTGCTTGAAATTTATTTCATCTGAATCAGAAAAATATAATCTTCATATTGGTGGCCTTCTTTCCTACATAAGATTAACAAAAGTATCAATTTCTAAAAAAATAAATTAATTTATTTTATAATTTAATACTTTTATTAATATATTTTTACCACTTATCACTTTGCATTGTATGTGATTCAGAACGTCTCTATCAATTAGGGCCATGACCTCCTTTCTCTGGTTGACGTCGATCCTTTACCTCAAGGGGTTTCGTTCGAACCTTTGATAAAGGATTTGAAGAAGGAGGTCCACCAATTAAGAAAAAGATTGAAGAGAGTTAAGGTCGACCTTCAGGCCTCTCGAAAAATTATTGTGGGGGTGACTAAGAAAGTCACTCGCCTCCGAAGTTTACACATGAAGGATGCGGCGAGCTTCAGCATTTGGAAAGAAAATTTTGAGAAGAAGCTCGCTGGACTCTGGAAGAGCATGAGCGACAAGTCTTGGGCGCTCAAAGCAAAGATCGGCTCTCTAGAAGTTGATCTCAAGAAGGCGGAAGAGAAGATTCATCTCTTGGAAGGAAGTTTAGCATGGTCCACCGATGAAGCTCAGCATGACTGGAATTGGTCGAAGAAGTTCTCCTAGCTTTAGAAGCAGCTGCAGGATGCTGAAGATTGACACAATAATTATCGGATGACCTAGGCAAGGAAGATGTCCAGGCTTGAAGGCGAGCTAAAAGCTGCCAGGGATGAGGCAACCTATTTTTGAAAGAAGTTTTATAGCATTCAGCAGGCTGGATCAAGCAGCAAACCTGAGGAGCTCATCTTTCTGAGGTGGACTGTCAGCGAACTCTCGGAGGCTGTTGGGGTGGAGAAAATTGAAGTTCAATAATTGAAGCTCTAGTTGACCTGGGAGTGTCAAGCCATCAAGGATGTTGAAGCTAAATCTAAGGTTTTGAGGAAGCAGCGGTGAGAGCTCGAGGCCAAATTTGAATACTCCAATAGGATGTACATCGACGGTCTATACAAAAAGAAGGAGCCGATAGCTCGAAGTCTGAAGAGCTCGGATCACCATAGTACTTCATCTCTTTTTTTTTATGTAATTGGTTTCACTGATCTTTATATTGTTTGTAATGCATTTGCTTTTTCACATAGTCGGCCTTTGCCGACCTCTATCTTGCTTGTAGTGTGCTCATTGTAATTGATCTAATTAAATTTTACTTGTAACGAACTTAACTTCATAATAAAATAGTATCTTTTTCGTTGTCATCTCTTACAGATTCGATTTTAGATGCCTTATTTTTCTTTTATTTCTAACAAGATGTTTGTCATGGACGTCGGATCAGAGGTTCGTTCCATGGATTAGGATGAGATTTTTTCTTTGGCGTTTGGCATGGTCATAGGAGAATGTGCTCATCAGTCGTTAGTAGGGCCCTGACTTTTTCCTCATTTTAAATCAGCATGGCCTTGACCTTCCACCCATTGTATGATCATAGAGGTTCGTCGGATCCATCGATGAGTTCTCATCTTGGCTTAACGAGGCCTTTGACTTTGCTCACATTAGGATGAGGTTCTCCACTTGTTCCTAACGGACTGTAGGAGCACATTAGGGCTGTCGATAGGACCTCTCCCCTCATCTCATCTTAGTTCAATGAGGCCTTCAACCTTGCTCACGTTAGCATGAGGTTCTCCTCCTATTCCTAATGGGCTGTAAGGGCACAATAGGGCCATTGGTAGGGCCTCTTCCTTCATCTCATCTTAGTTCAATGAGGCCTTCGACCTTGCTTCGACCTTGCTTATGTTAGAATGAGATTCTCCTCCTGTTCCTAATGGGTTGTAGGGGCACATTAGGGTCGTTGGTAAGGCTTCTCCCCTCATCTCATCTTAGTTCAATGAGGCCTTCGACCTTGCTCACGTTAGGATGAGGTTCTCCTCCTATTCCTAACGAGCTGTAGGGGCACATTAGGGCTATTGGTAGGATCTCTTTTCTCATATTGTGTTAGTCCAACGAGGCTTTTGACCTTGCTCATGTTAAGACGAGGTTCTCCTCCTATTCCTAACGAGCTGTAGTGGCATATTAGGGCTGTTGGTAAGACATCTTCCCTCATCTCATATTAGTTCAACGAGAACTTCGACCTTGCTCATGTTAGGATGAGGTTCTCCTCTTATTCTTAATAGGCTACTTTTGGTTGCTTTAGAGTTATCATTATACAATCTTTGTGAAGTAATGATGTTAAAATAGAAAAAAACTTTATTGAAGGAAAGTTACTAGT
Organism: Cocos nucifera; assembly: GCA_006176705.1. NCBI lineage: Eukaryota > Viridiplantae > Streptophyta > Magnoliopsida > Arecales > Arecaceae > Cocos > Cocos nucifera. The sequence goes on from QRFJ01001687.1 coordinate 110,347, forward strand.
AGTATAATCTTAAGTTTTCCAAATTCCAAGGTCATGGGAGTGTCACCCCTCCAAACTCCTTCAAGCGGTATGTTTTGGGCTGGATGACCTCATCCACTCTATATGGACCATCCCAATTCAGGGCAACCTTTCCTTGCACTTGATGCTTCGAAATGGATGCTTGTTGGAGCACCAAGTCCCCCACCTTGAATGCTTTTCTTTTTACTCTAGAGTTAAAGTATCTGGCTACTCTTCATTTGTAGGCTACCATCCAAACTTGGGCATCTTCTCTCTTTTCTTCCAATAGATCGAGATTGTCTCTGAGGTCCTATGAGTTACGATACTTATTGAAGGCCACGACCCATGCTGATAGAAGTTTAAGCTCGATCAAGATGACTGCCTCCATCTCAAAGGCTAGGATGAATGGTGTTTTCCCAATTTGTAGCCGTGAGTAGTTCGGTATGCCTAAAGCACAAGATAGAGTTTGTCCGCCTAAGTCCCTCTTGCTCTTTCAAGCCTTGCCTTGATGCCCTGTAGTAAAATTCTATTAGTCACCTCTGCTTCACCATTTGCATGCTGATGGTCCACTGACGTGAAGTAATGGGAGATGTTTAGATCTTCATAGAACTCAGCGAACCTCATCCCAGCAAATTGTCATCCATTATCTATTATGAGAATTTGGGATAGACCAAACCGACAGATGATTGACTTTTAGATGAAGTTTTATACCTTGGCCCCAGTAATTTTTGCTAGTGGTTCAGCTTCGATCCATTTGGTGAAATAGTCGATCGCAACTAGAAGGAACTTTCGTTGTCCGGATGCCATTAGGAAAGGGCCAAGTATATCCATTCTCCACTATGCAAATGGCCAAGCTGCACTTAGTGGAGTAAGCTCGGAGGCCGACTATCTTTGTATGTTTGCATTTCTCTGATAGTGGCCACATTTCTTGACATACTCTATGGAGTTGTGGTACAAGGTTGGCCAATAGTACCCTTACCGAAGTAGTCTTTATGATAGGGATCTAGCTCCTACATGATTTCCATAAATTCTCTCGTGCACTTTCCATAATGCGAAGTTGACCTCTGAAGGTTAGAGACATCTCAAAAGCGGTAGCAAATTTGACCTTTTATATAGCTTGCCCTCATATAAAACATACCGGAAGGCTTGATTTCAGAGTTTTTGAGCTTCTTTCAGATCATGAGAAAGAACTCCCTCTTTGAGATAGGCAACTAATGGGTCAATCCAACTCGGCTTGTGATCCATCTGCATAACAAGCTATAATTCCTCTGAGCTTGGGCATTTTAGAGTTTCAAAAAATACTTCTTTGGATAGTTCGACTGGAGATAAAGTGGCCAATTTAGAGAGGAGGTCGGCTCTGATATTTTCTTCCCTCAGAATCTATTGAATGCCAAAACTATTGAAGGTTGGAGTCAAATCCTTTATTTTCTCAAGATATTTCATCATACTTTCCTTCCGTGCTTCATAGTTGCCACTAACTTGGCTGACCACTAATTAAAAATCACTATAGACTTGAAGCCGATCTACTTTTAACTCTCTTGCTATTTTTAACCCGACGATCAATGCTTCATATTCGACCTCATTATTAGTTGCAAAAAATTTAAAGCATAGCGCATACTCGGCGATGACTTCCTCGGGGTTGACTAAGACCAACCCCACGCCTGCTTTAGCGGTGTTGGATGAACCATCCACGTACAAGACCCAAAAACCTTCGAAAAGGTTGGCACACTCTTCGGAGAGGCTCGGTTGCAACCATGGGATGTCAGTCTCATTTTGTTCAAGCATGGCTTTATCTAAAATGGTACATTTTATGATAAAATCTACCAATATCAGAGCTTTGATCAATGGCTGGGGTCAATAATTGATGTCAAACTCCATGAGCTTGATTGTCCTTTTTGCAATTTTTTTGGAAGCATCCATTTGATGAAGGACTGCTTTTATTGGTTGATCCGTGAGGACAATTTTGGTGTATCCCTGAAAATAAGATTAGAGTCTCCTGGCAATAATTAGAAGAGAGTAAGTCAATTTTTCTAACTTAGAGTACCTGATCACTGCATCCCTCAGGACCTAGCTTGCGTAGTAGACTGGTCACTGCATTTTTGTTTCCTCCTTGATCAGGACTGCTACCAAGGCTGTCGGAAAGACTGCTAGATACAAGAATAATTCTTCTCTAGGTTCAGGTTTTGCCAATAGTGGGGGTGAGTCGAGATAGTTTTTGAGCTCCTCACACACCCATTGGCACTCCATCATCCAGTAGAAGTTCTTTGATTGTTTGAGAACTTGGAAGAAAAGCATGCATCGGTCGATCGATCTCAAGATGAAGCAATTTAGGGATGCCACTTTTTCAATCAGACGCTGAACGTCTTTGATTATTTTTGAAGCAGTCATCTCCTGAATAGCTCAAATTTTCTCTAAATTTGCTTCAATCCCATGCCTTGACACCATAAATCTCAGAAATATTTCTAAGATCACACCAAAGGTGCACTTGATCAGGTTTAGCTTCATCTTATACTTCTTGAGTGCACTGAAGGTCTCTTTGAGGTTGGTGATGTGGTTTATTGAAGCTCGATTTTTGATGACCATGTCATCTACATACACCTTCATGTTACGGCCAATTTGCTCCTTGAAGATCTTATTGACTAGATGCTGGTATGTTGCCCCTGCATTTTTTAGTCCAAAAGGCATAATCTTGTAACAGTAATGACCACCACGGTCAGTAACAAAAGTAGTTTTCTCCTCATCCTTCGGTGCCATCCTATTTGGTTATAGCCAAAAAAAGACATCCATGAAGGTGAGGAGCTCGTGGCCTGAGGTTACGTCTACTAGTTGATCAATCCTGGATAGAGGGTAGCTATCTTTTAGGCAGGCTTTGTTCAGCTTTTTAAAGTCTATACACATCCTCCACTTGTCGTTTGCCTTTTTGATGAGAACCATGTTTGGGAGCTAGCTCGGGTAGTTAACTTTTCGGATGAATCTAGCTTTAAGGAGCTTGCCTACTTCTTCTGTAATTGATTTCTACCTCTCTGGGGCGTGGTTGTGCATCTTCTCTTTTACTGATCGATAATTAGGATCAATGGTCAGTCGATATTCCATGACCTCGACATCAATTCCTGGCATATCTGCTGGAACCTAGGCAAAGACATCCATATTCTTCTTGAGAAAGGTGACGAGTCGCTCCTGAATCTCATCCCCCAAGTTGGAGCCGATCTGCATAGTGTGCTCTACACTCCCATCATTTAAGGACATAGATACGAGGTCTTCCATAGACTTGCCCTGCTCCTCAATAAGGTCGTCATGGACATCCAGCCCATCAACAGGATAAAGGTTGGGCTGGATGTTTTTTTGTAGGGCAATAGAGTAATAGTGTCTTCCCAATGCCTGGACTTCTCTGATCTCTCCAATTTCGTAGCTCGTTGGGAACTTCACCTTTATATAATAAGTTGACACCACTGCTCAAAGTGCATTCAAACTAGGTTGGCCAAGAATAGCATTGTAGGCAGATGGAGCCTTTACGACTAGAAAATCGACCTATACCTTAACCAGCTTCGGATGTTGCCCTGCAGTCATAGTCAAAGTTATATGCCCTCAACTGGCACGGCATCATCAGTGAAGCCTACCAACGGAGAGTTCATAGGTCCCAAGTAGTTATTGAGTAAGAACATTTTTGAGAAAGCATCATAAAACAAAACATCTGTAGAGCTTCCATTATCTATCAAAACACAGTGCACATCATAGTCGGCAATGTTTAAAGAGATTACAACTATGTCATTATGTGAAAATTGGACTCCTTGAGCATCCTCATTGGTGAAAGTGATGGGTTCTTTAGTTCTCCACCTCTTTCTGAGCTCGACTGACCCGCTAGCCTACCTTCACCGAAGTCCTCTAGAGATGGTGTTGATGATGCCAAGGGGTGGCCGATCCACCCACTGCTCCTTCCTTTGCGGTTTTGATTACAACAATGCCCTTGGCCGATCTTCCCATCCTTCAGACTGATGCCATAGGAATTGATCGAGTCTGCCTCGCCTGATGAGCTCCTCGAACTCATCTTGGAGCTGAATACACTCTTTGGTATTGTGACCATGGTCACGATGATAGAGGCAAAACTTGTTTGGGTTGCATCTGCTAGGATGGGAGCACATCCTTTCGGACCTCAGCAGCAGCTCCTTAGTCTCCATCAGCACTTGCATTTTTGGAGCATTGAGGAGGGCATAATTATGGAACCTTCGAAGGGGGGAACCCCGCCGTGCCTTTCTATCGGGGCTTCCCTACTTTCGATCTCGAGGAGGTGTTTGGACTTGCTTACGCTCAGAGAAAGTTTGGGAGCATGGTCGAGCTTTACTCAGCTTTCCTTCCTCAGCAGGCCTGCTCGGCTCGCTGATTCACCATTCTCCAATGGCTTTATTATCCTTGGCCTTGAAGGCCTCTTTCACTCAGGCATATCCTTCAGCCCGAGCTAGCATATCAAAAATATTTTTGGGATACTTCTTCTCCAGGGAGAACAACAGATTGTTCTTCTGAAGGCTACCCTTTAGCACGACCATCGTAATAGATTGATATAGGTTTCAGACCTCTAGCGCCACAGCATTAAATCAATTAACAAAAGCTTAGATGGATTCTCCCTCCTGTTGCTTGATGTTGATGAGGGATTCCGAGCTCCGCCTGAGACATCGGCCACTAACAAAATGAGCCACAAACTGATGGCTCATCTGATCAAAAGAGAAGATGGTATTCAGCTTGAGGGTCGAGTATCAGTTCCTGGTGGCTTCATTCAGGATGGATGGGAAGGCTCGATAGAGAATGGCATCTGGTGCGCCATAGAGCAGCATCATCATTCGGAAGGCCTCTAGGTGATCAATCGGATTGGAGGTCTCATTGTAGCTCTCGAATTAATGGAGCTTGAAGTTCGGCAGGATCGGTTCCTACATGATGTGCTGAGAGAAAGAAGGATCGGTACAGATATCACTACCATGAGAGGGGGAGCATGGTGGAGTTTCTTGATCTGCCAGTTTATCTCTTATAGTTTTTGATCCAGATCCTCTCGATCATGGATTTCTGAGGTCTTTTGGTTGAACGGAGGCAAAGTTCCCCCAGGGATAGAGTCATGATCAGAGTAGGGACTCTCGGCTCTCTACTTTCTCTTTTTGGAGATCACCGATCGGCTAGATCAAGTCGGTTGTCCTCAGACTGGATCATGGGGATTCGAAAAAGTCTACTCCGATCGAATTAATGTCAGAGCCTGCCACTGTATGGCCTACACTACCTCCATGAGATTGTGAACCTATTGGACTAGCAGGTTGAACTACTCTACATCCACCATGCCTGCAGGTGGAGCTTGAGTTGTCAGAGTTAAAGCGGGAGCGGATAGATCTGGATGGGATCTGACCGTAGAGGTCATTGACCATCAGGTTGAAGCTTTTTTGAGAGGTAGTTTTTTTTGAAAAGAACTCTAGAGAAGAAGAAGAGAGATCGCTACTGGGCACTCCTTTAAGAATAAAGAAACCTCAAGAATAGAGACCCTTCCTCTAGTGCCAATCTTATTGGTGCAAAATCTGATCGTCACTAAAGAAGCACCAGAGTTGGAGAAGAAGAGATCAGCACCAATGACCTACAAAATAAGTCTCATCCAGAGCCTAGGGGTGGCTTCAGTAAGACCCTCCAACGATCAAATCAGCTCTTTTGACCAATAGAAATGGAGTACTTAGTCGAGAAAGTTGTAGAGTATTGAGAAGGAGAAGAGATTCTAGAGAAAACGTATCTGGAGGATCTCTTTTATAGATGGAGCCTATAACAAACTGATAGTGGTAGCCATAACTATCAAGGAGTGAGCCGCTTGGGGCCATGTAGAGTTTGTTATAGAGGATAGTGTCTGTTATCATGAGGTGCCAGTCCGTTTGAGATTTGATAGTCAAAGTTCAGAGGAGTAGGCATCGGTTGATGATGACCTTCGAGCTATTTCAATTCTAGAGGAGTTTGGACTCCTTTAAGGTAGTCTGGGTGTGGGTCGATTCATGTCATATCTGAGGTCAGATTTGTGTAGGAGAGGAGACTCTTCTGGAATTAGAAAGTAGATCTACTGGAGAGATCTGCGCACAACTCTTCTGGACGAGAAATCCAAGGAAGAATTCACCTGATGGAGGAACCCAACTACTGGGAAGAATCCAGAAGGAGTTCACCTATTGGGGGAGTCCAGAAGGAGTTTACCTATTGGGAGAATCTGGAAGGAGTTTGCCTATTGGAGTTTGAAAGAAGTTCGACTTCTAGAGGAGTTCGCATGTTGGGAAAATCCAGAAGGAGTTCGCCTATTGCAGGAATCTAGAAGGAGTTCGACTGTTGGAAAAATTCGAAAGGAGTTTGCCTGCTAGAGTTCGACCATTGGAGGGAGATCGATCGAATGGGATGCGCAGGTGCTGAGGACTTGGCCGATTCTCTAGGGCGGTATTGACTATTCAAGCTTGCCTAGAGAAGAAATCCATGATGTCTTATTGAATTCAAAATCGATCTTCTCGATCAATTAGATTCTCTGGCTACAGTGTTGAAGGTTGACCATTCTAGAATGATTCAGAGCTTGAATATTCATGTGGGTTGAGGTTTAGTTTCTATAGCCGCAATCAGATGGAATTGATTTAGTTAGAATCTTAGCCAAACTTTGGTAGACTTGGATTTATCCCCAATAGAACCTAATTCACACCCCCACCCCCTCTTGGAATGCTACCTCTGGGCAATAGCTAGGTTATGGTGTAGTCAAACTATAACACCCTCAAGATGAACTGTCAATGCACCTCAGATCAAAGAACCAGACACACCACTGCAGCTTTGAGCCAGTAATTGATGGGATGGTAGTCTTCCTTATGACTACTCAAGGTGATCATGCTCAGTGCCTTTTATTCTCTAATGAGTACCTACACTACTCGCTTCGGTGTCTCTACACCATAGACTCAACACTCATCTATTCTAAGAAAATGATCATAAACCAACCTTCAGAATCGATCACCATCCTTGTGATGATCCTTTGTTTAGGAGCAATTTATAAGTTAATTATGAAAATTTATGTCTTAAATTTTCAACTCTTGAAAATATGAATTATCATTAATATTAACTCAAAGAATTTATCATAGACACTTTAAATACACACTGTGATAGAAAATAATTTTTTTATTAATTTATTATCAAAATTATAAAATTATCCTTAGAAGTATATTATAAGTATTTAGCCAATCTGGCTTCTAGAGCACACATCTAACATATCGTTATCCAACAATGACCAGAGTGACTGGGTAGTGGCTATATCTACATTAAAAAAAAATCAAATCTAATTAGTATATAATTAATTATCTTAAAGAATTGGACTTTAGTCTGATGGTTCTTTCACTATTTTATACAAACTAGTAGCCTCTACCTCCAATTCGAGAAATTTCTTTAATTCCTTAGTGGGTACTAGAATCCTTACAGACTACAAATGAGCCTAACTTTGGTTGGTCAACTCATGTGCATCTATGAGTAGATTCATAACCAATTTTTTTTCTAAACAACTTCTAGTAATTTTTAATTTTGTCCCAAAAATCTAATCAGTAGGCTTTGACCTCCACTGAAAAAATCCTATTAGGTTCAAATAATAACATAACCATATTTTGTATATCTGATCAACAAATGATTAGGCCTGACTTATGAGGATTGGTGGTGCTCTCAAGCCTTAGGTGGCCATGGAAGGAGTTAGGATGTTGACTCTAGAAAGACTAGGATAGGAGTTATCCTAGGATGGACGTAGTGTGTAGCCCTCCATGAGCTCAAGGTCCAGGTGCTGAGGGCCTTGAGAAGCTTGGTTGGTGCTTCGGAGACTTGGGACACAAGGTGGTGCAAGGAACCAAAGTTGGAGCATGAAGACTACAAGAAGAATATTTTCTACTGGTTAGCTAGTGCAGTCTAAAACTAAGTCGGCTAAGTCTCAGCGGACAGGCCAAATAAAAAGGCACATTTCGAGACTATAGGCTTGCCACGCAACTAGGTCGGCTTAGTCTGAAACTGAGCCGACCCAGTCTTAAGTTAGCCAACTCAGTGCTGAGACTGAGCCAACTCAGTACATGGGAAGGGCTATACAGAGGGTCTATTTAGGGCTAGGATAGAAACTTATCCTAGGAGTCTAAATGCCTGGTTTGAGACGTCTTAAGGGGGCTGACTCATGTATAGATCGTGTTTAGATCTAGAGGATGAGAGCATGGGAGACATGGGTGTACATGGGCTCGGTAAGTGCTTTCATGTATTGAGTTAGCTAGAAGAGTTAGCTAGGAGATTTTTTGGTCTGGCCTCATACATAGGTTTTATTAGGGCTTTCAAAAGGAGCAATCAATATAGATCTTTTCTCCCTCAATCACTTTTCTCTCTTTTCTCTTCTTTCTAGTGTTATTGCCCTAGGTTCTTGAAAAAGACCTAGAGAGAGGGGGCGCCTCCCTCAACCCCAAGGAGGGAGGCACCCCAGCATAGATCTGGGTGATGGATTTATGGCATGCTATCTTAGAGAACATCAAAGGTCTCTTGTAGTCCATGCTAAAGATCTTGAATTTTTTGCAACATGGCATAAGAGCGGTACCATGGAATAATAGTTGATATCAGAGCTAGGTGATGCCACGGTGATGTCACAACATTTGGTATCAGAGCATGATGGTGCATGAAAGAGAAGGAGAAGTCATATAAGATAAAATCAAAAATCTACACGAGTATCTATGGTATGTCTCAGATTTATCTTTTTTATTGTTGTGGTTTGGCCAACCAAGAGCAGTAGGTTGAAGGTGGAGGTTGAGGATTAACGAGAAGGATTTTTTATGGGGTGAATGTTTGGGTGCATGATTTGCTGGTCGATCTTGGTGGGAAGACTAGGATGTATGTGTTAGATATATGTGCCCTGAAGCCAGAATTGGCTGACACTTGTACGACACTTCTAAGGATAAAATTATAATTTTGACTATAATGAATAAAATGGGTTATTTTCTATCACATATGTGTATTTAGTGTCTGTGATACATCCTTTGAGTTAATGGTAATGATAATTCATATTTTCAAGAGTTGAAAATTTAAGACATGAATAATCATTGTTAACTCATAAAATGCTCTCGACCATAGGATCATCACGAGGATGGTGATTGATCCAAAAGGTTGGTGTACAATCGCTTCTCTTTAGTAGATGAGTCTTGAGTCTACGGTGTGGAGACATCGGAGCGAGAGTACAGGTACTCATTAGAGAACGAAGGGCACTGAGCGTGACCACCTCGAGTAGTCATTAGGGAGTCTACCTTCTCGTCAATGACTGACTCGATGCTGCAGTAGTGTGTCTGGTTCTTTGATCTGAGGTGCATCGGTAGTTCACCTTGAGGGTGTTATAGTTTGACTACACTATTACTCGATCTCCTAGCCATATGGAATCCTGAGGTATATGTTGGCTATAGCATGTTCATTGTAGGAACTGGATGGCATCAAGATGGAATCTATCTACCTCGGTGGTAGAGGAGCAGCCCTATGATAATCATGAGAATCAAGTCCAGAAGTCCATGGCCATGGAAGAGTAAAATAATAGAAAGATTTTCTATTTAGATTTTCACATCAGACTCGAATTGAATGATTACATCATATGACAGAGACTAGGGTTTGATGAGTTTACCTTAACCCTAATCTGATCGGGGCTCAAGATAGAAGAACTTAATCACACAGGTAGCTACACCAAGAGGTTCACATTCAGCTCTGATGGGTTGCCACCATATACTGCTAGGTGTCACTGGTGGATTTTGGGAGCAATTAGAATGATTTAGATGATCGATCATTCTAGCTATTCGAATCAGAAGAGTTCTGATCCATCGAAAGGAGTTTCGATGATGTCGATGATAGAGATCATGACATATCCCATTACCATATAGAACTGAACCTAACTGGGACACACAAACAAGGGTTTGAATTTGGTGATCATCAATTGAGCTGATCCAGTTCAATTGATCTGAATGATATTCAATTAGGTTCAAGGAAATCATGCTAGCACCCGATTGAGCCTAACATTCTTCTTTTGCTATCATACATAAGTTGTCCTGTCTGAGCCAAAGGAGTTTGTGCTCAATCAGAGGCCTTCGTATGGTCTTACTGGAGGTTGTCCTAGCCAAAAAAGATTATCTTATTTTGTAAGACATTACCTACCATTTTTGGTCACCTGCCATTTCTTGTTCTTTGACTTTGGTTAAAAGTCTACCTTTGACTGGTCAAATGTTGACCATTGACACTTTAACTTTTGACCATATGTCACGCACCTATTGGAGAGCTGGTGGGGGCCTATCCGCCTACCAGAACCTGGCAAGGAGGTGGGCGCATGCCATCCTAGGCGTGTGCCCAAGTTAGAGGCTCCTAGGAGTCCTTGTTGGACAAGGACTCCATCTCCTTTTTGGATTCCAATTAGAGTTTTTCTAAGAACCAACTTTGACAGGTCTTAGGCGCCCTCTAAAGAGGAATCCAGGGGACTCTATTCCCACCAATCAGATTTAGATCTGATTTCATAAAGAGTTGTGATTGGTTGGGAAGAAGAGGAGTTGGATCACGCTTACTCTATAAATAAGACCCTGCGCCCAACTCAGATTGTGATTGGAAGCGATTGATTGAATCACAATTCCCTATGCCCCAAGGTTGCATCTCCCCTCCTCCTCCATGCCAAACCACCTTCTCCCCTTGCTCTCCACATCCAAAAGGAGTTTTGGATTTTTGTTGGTGCGATTCAAGCAAGAGAAAGGCAATCAAAAGCAAGAAGGCTGCATCTGCTGCATAGGACGACTACTGATCTTCAAAAGGAGTTTTGAAGATCCTCCAGATCAGATTCAGATCTAATTTTTCGATATGTGATAGAGAAGAAGAGGATCTCCAGATTTAGCCTGAGTGGATATCGGTAGAGGCCAGGCGCTTGCATGGCTAGAACCAGAACCTTCCGCTGCATACAGGATCATCAATGGGTAATTGGATTATCCAAATTAGGTAAATTAAATTTGATTTAATTTATCCTTATTTGATTTTATTTATTAAAATAATAAAAATTAGATTTGAAACATTTTAGATCTAATATAGATCAAAGAAAAAAAATTTTGAAATATATCTCTTGATCTGATCAGATCTGAACAAACATGGATCGAAAAATCAAGATTTTCCTTCAACTGGTATCAGAGCCAAAGTTCTAAAAGTGTTTAGATCTAATTTTAAATTTATTTTAATTAGAAATAAATGATTTCAGATATCACATGAGATGTGATCAGATCCAAAATCAAAAAAATTAAAATTAAATGATTTGGATCTAAGATTAGAAAATATGCATGACTAGTTCTAAAATAGAATAGTTCTATAGAATAGTCTTGCATATTTTTGATTTAATCTGATTAAATCATATTTTAGATCTATTTATTTACTATTTTTTGATATTATAATGGTTATAATGACATCTAAAAAATAGTAAATAAAATTATTTAATTTTAAACATCATATGAGATATGATTGATGCATGTCTAGACTAGTTGTAGAATAGTTCTACATAGTTGTCTAGATTAGGGTTTATTTTGATAAGATCAATTTAAATCTAATTTTTAGATTATTATGAGTTAATTTAGATCTAAAAATATGTATGATTCAATACATGAGATGTATGCAAAATATGCCATGATTAGATCTGATTTATATATGAGATATATGATATAGATCTAAAACTTTTTTATAGTATTGCATGTTCCTGATTAAGGCATTCCTCTTGGCCATCCGGTCATAAGAACGAAGAAGGGTTTAAAGGCCCTCTCTTTCCATTCGATGTGGTATTCTTATGATGTATAGGGGTGCTGCGTGTTCGTCCTTAATCAGAAATCCAAAACTTACTTTCTGCAAAACCCTAGATCCTGAAACCCTAGGATTTATTGTGCATATTTTGTTTATGAACCCTACTTAATTAAAAATTAAGATTATGGAATATCAATTAGGTCTAAAATTGAGAATTTTAGATCTAAGATATATTCATAATACTGGGTTTGGATTTGGGTAGCTTAATTAGGTCTAAGCGATTGATCAAACCGAATCAAAAGTTGGTTAGATGGGATCAAAAATTTTTAAATTGACCAGCCTAATAGGATTATGTCTGGGTCAAGATCGAGTCATGATCAAGCAAGACCTAATTAGGCTCAGAGGTTAGAGTCTGGATTGTAGGCTAACCCAATTGATTCTGACTCAACAATTTGGTGTCTAAGGTAAGTTTGGCACATACGATCGACTGGTTTTTAATTGGAACTACTTGACCTGAATGTGTTCTTGTACGAGTTAATGGCATATTCCTTCCATCGGTCTCACTTACCTGGCCATATCTGTTGACACAGTTCTGATCTGAGGTGGTCAATAATCCGAGCTAACCCATGCCACTAGGTTAGTCATAATTGTTATGACTATGACAAGTCTAGTTTAATGAGACCTGAATCAATTCTTCCTAAGAAAAGATTAAGTCTGAGGTCTTCCACCATTGTAGACGTGCGGGCCCTTCCCGACGTTGATTGTTCTCGGTTGGATACAGTGGCTCAGTTGCACCGGAAAGATGCAACCATATCTATTAGGCATTGGATGCTATGGGCTGGAGGATGAGTTGGGCTCAATATTCCGAATACGGTGAGAGACTCAATTAGGAACCCAGTCTATGCAAATGGTGGGTCTAACTTAACTAAGGAGTGGATCAATATTCCAGATATGGTGAGATTCATGAATTAGAGACCAAGTTTGGGTGCACCATGATTAGAGAATCGTTGAACAAGAGTTGTTCACTCATTGGCTAACCCATCACCAATAACTATTAGGTGAGGTGATGAGTCAGTTGGTGAGACCGCACCACCCACTAGAAATCATTAATCATGGAGATTTTTGCATCTCTACAGAGGGAGTGTAGGTATTCGAGAAAATAGTGGGAGCTAATTTGTTTAAAAATAAAATTCCTAAATAAATTGGTCAAGTCATAATTACAGTATCTAACTAGAATCTTTGACTCTCTATAGGAAAATATCTGCGTCCAACCCATTGGCACGTATCCTGGACACACAGACTGATCGGACCCAATTATAAAGATTGGCTCAGGATCAACAAAATAATTTTGGATTTTGAGAAGTTAACCCATGTACTGGACCAGGACCCTCCCACCTTACCAGCCCGTCCATCCATTGAACAAAGAGCATCTCTAGAGAAATGGATAGACGAAGATAATAAGGCCGGATATTACATGTTGGGCTCGATGTTTGATGAGCTTCAGCACCAACATGAGGATATCGGGACTGCTCGCCAAATGTTGGCTCACCTGTAGGAGATGTTTGGTGAATAGAGTCGCGTAGCCAAGTATCAAGTCACGAAACGACTTTTTAAGGCTAAGATGCATGATGGGCAGTCAGTCCAAGATCACTATCTGACAATGATCAAGGACATGGAAGAGCTTGAGAAGCTTGGTGTGAAGTTAGACTTGGACCTGTAGAACGATATTATTCTACAATCCTTGACTGATGCATATGGGCAATTCATCATGAATTACCACATGCATAAACTTCAAAATTCCTTGGCCGAATTAATGAAAATGCTGGTTACTGCTGAGCTTTCTATGAAAGGTTCTAAAGTTTCAGTTCTTGCTATGGAACGGACTTCTTCCAAAAGAAAGTCTTATGGAAAGAAAAAAAGTCTGTGAAAAAGTAGAAGGTGGAAGGAGCAAAGAAGAAGAAGGCAGAACCGAAGAAAAAGGCCGATGTCAAAGGAAAGTGTTTCCATTGCAACAGCGACGGCCATTGGAAGCGAAACTGCCCTACTTACCTGGCCACCCTGAAGAACAAGAAGGAAGGTCCTTCTGGAGGTATGCTCGTTATTGAGTCTAACCTTACGGTTTCTTCTGCATCTAGTTGGGTGCTTGACTCTAGTTCTAGTGCTCATCTATGCACTTCCATGCAGGATCTTGAGGATAGCAGGAGGCTGAGGGATGGAGACATGATCCTACGCATTGGTAATGGAGCAAGAGTTGCTGCAGTAGCCATGGGAACATACCCTCTTCGATTACCATCTGGTTTAGACTTAGTTTTAAAAGACTGTTATTATGTGCCTGCAGCTAGCAGGAATTTGATTTCTGTTTCATGCTTAGCACAAGAAGGCTATATGATTACCTTCTTTAAGGACCATTGTAACATTCTTTATGAAAGAAATAAAATTGCAAATGGTTTTCTTATTAATGGTCTTTATCAGCTACATATTGATGTACCTATTCTAACTATCGAGCAAAACGTGAATGCCAAACGACCTAGGGATAGTCCAAACGATAGGTATCTATGGCACCTAAGATTAGGTCATATAGCAGAAGATAGGATCAACAAATTGGAGAAAAATGGGCTATTGAGTCCATTGACTTCCGAGTCATATCCAACTTGCGAATCTTGTCTCCAAGGCAAAATGACTAAACTCCTTTTTGTTGGACATGGGGAGAGGGCCACAGATCTCCTTGCCCTAGTACATACTGATGTGTGCGGCCCATTTGATGTGCCGGCTAGAGGCAATTTTGTCTACTTCATTACCTTTACCGATGATCTGTCTAGGTATGGATATGTGAATCTTATGAGACACAAGTTTGAAGCTTTTGAAAAGTTCAAAGAATTCAGACATGAAGTAGAAAAATAAACTGGAAAACCCATTAAGGTTCTTCGATCAGATCGAGGAGGTGAATATCTTAGCAGGAAATTCCTAGACCATCTAAAGGAAAATGGCATAGTCTCTCAATGGACTCCACCAGGAACACCTCAACTCAACGGGATTTCAGAACGGAGAAATCAGATCCTATTAGATATGGTTCGATCCATGATGAGCTTCACAGACCTCCCTGATTTCCTTTGGGGACACTCATTGTTAACTTCAATTTATCTACTGAATAGAGTTCCCTCTAAAACCGTTCCTACCACACCGTATGAGATATGGCACGGTAAGAAATCAAGTCTGAGTCATCTCAGAATTTTGGGTTGTCTGGCTTACGTCAAAAGACAACAAGCAGACAAGTTAGAGTTTAGGTCCTTTAGAGCTCGATTTATAGGATATCCTAAAGAGTCATTACGATACTATTTCTACATTCCAGAAGATGACAATGTGATTATGAGTCGACATGCCATCTTTCTTGAAAAATAGTTTATTCAAGATAGCGGCATTGGAAAGCAGATTAAGCTTGATGAGAAAGTCTCACAAGTACAACGAGCTAAGGACCAATTGGAACCAAATCAGGTTGAGCCAATAAGAACACTACCTCCTCCACCTCATAGATCGGAAAGAGTTTTCCATCCTCCTAAGAGATACTTAGGTATTATTTCAGAGGACGTAGAGGAAATGTTCCTTGTAGGCAATGGTGCTCATGGTGATGATCCCAAAACCTACAACGAGGCGATATCAGATATCGACTCCGAGAAATGGCTAGAGGCAATGCAGTCAAAAATTGACTCGATGCACTCAAACCAAGTCTGGACCTTGGTAGATCCTCCAGAAGGTATAGTACCTATTGGGTGTAAATGGATCTTCAAGAGAAAGATTGCTGCAGATGGGAATGTGGGGACATTCAAGGCTAGACTAGTGGCAAAAGGCTATAGTCAACGCAAAGGCATTGACTATCAGGATACCTTTTCCCCAGTGGCTATGCTAAAAACCATCCGCACATTGCTTGCCGTTGCAGTTTATTTCGATTATGAAATATGGAAAATGGATATGAAAACGGCATTCTTAAATGGATATGTTGAGGAAGATATCTATATGGAACAGCCGCTAGGTTTCACATCCAGTGATACTAATCACAAGGTTTGCAAGCTGCAAAGGTCCATATATGGACTTAAGCAAGCATCTCGGAGATGGAACACTCATTTCAATGATGTGATCAAAATGTTTGGTTTCATAAAAAATGAAAGAGGAACCGTGTGTTTTCAAAAGGGTCAGTGGGAGCGCTGTCGTCTTCCTCATATTGTACGTGGATGACATCTTTCTTATTGGGAATGATGTTCCCATGATATAATAGTCACATTATGGTTGTCCAAGGAATTCTCTATGAAAGACCTAGGTGAAGCATCCTTTATTCTAGGAATTAAGTGAAGGGAAATCCTGATTTCCCGGTCCAGGTTCGTCCAGATCTGATCAGATCAAGAGATATATTTCAAAAATTTTTCACTTGATCCCAATTAGATCTTGATATATTTTAGATCTGATGAGCGCTCGAGCTCCTTGATACCTCATGTATAGGTAGTCATTTAGGAAGTCTACCTTCTCGTCAATGACTGACTCGATGCTGCAGTAGTGTGTCTGGTTCTTTGACCTGAGATGGCATCGACAGTTCACCTTGAGGGTGTTATAGTTTGACTACACCATTTACTCGGTCTCCTAGCCATATGGAACCTCTGAGTGTATGTTGTGGTATAGCATGTTTCATTGTAGGAATTGGATGGCTCAAGATGGATCTATCTACCTCGGTGGTAGAGGAGCAGCCCTTATGATAATCATGAGAATCAGTCCTGAAGCCCATGGCCATGGCAGAGTGAAAATAATAGAAAGAGTTTTCTATTTAGGTTTTCACATTGGACTCGAATCGAATGATTATATCATATGACAGAGACTAGGGTTTGACGAGTTTACCTTAACCCTATCTGATCGGGGCTCAAGATAGAAGAACTTAATCACATAGGTAGCTGCACCAAGAGGTTCGCATTCAGCTCCTGATGGGTTGCCACCATATACTGCTAGGTGTCACTGGTGGATTTTTGGGAGCAATTAGATGATTTAGATGATGATCATTCTAAGCTGTTCGAATCAGAAGAGTTTATGATCCATCGAAAGGAGTTTCGATGATGTCTATGATAGAGATCATGACATATCCCATTACCATATAGAAATAAACCTAACTGGGTCACACAAAATAAGGGTTTGAATCTGGTGATCATCAATTGAACTGATCTAGTTCAATTTGATCTGAATGAGATTCAATTAGGTTCAAGGAAATCGTGCTAGCACTCGATTGAACCTAATGTTCTTCTTTTACTAATCACGAATAAGTTGTCCTGTCTGAGCCAAAGGAGTTTGTGCTCAATCAGAGGCCTTCAAATGGTCCTGACTGAGGTTGTCCAAGTCAGAATAGGATTGTTCTTAATTTGTAAACATTACCATGCCATTTTTGGTCACCTGCCATTTCTTGTTCTTTGACTTTGTCAAAAGTCTACTTTGACTGGTCAAACGTTGACCATTGATCCTTTTGACTTTTGACCACATGTCATGCACCTATTGGAGAGCTGGTGGGGGCCTGTCCCCCTGCCAGAACCTGGCAAGGAGAAGGGCGCACGCCAAGGGTGGCGTGAGCCCAAGTAGGTGCGCCTAGGAGTCCTTGTTGGACAAGGACTCCATCTCCTTTTTGGATTCCAATTAGAGTTCTTCTAAGAACCAACTTTGATTATGATCTTACGTGCCCTCTAAGGAGGAATCCAGGGGCTCTATTCCCACCAATCAGATTTAGATCTAATTTCACAAAGGGTTGTGATTGGTTGGAAGAAGAGGAGTTGGATCACAGCTAGTCTATAAATAAGACCCTGTATTCAACTCAGATTGTATGAGATAGAGAAATATGATGAGATCATAGTTTCTCCACGCCCCAAGGCTGCCTCTCTCTCCTTCTCCATGTCAATAGTCTCTTCTCCCCTTGCTCTCCACACATCCAAAAGAAGTTTTGGACCTTGGTTGTGCGATTCAGATCAAAGAAAGGCGATCAAAATACAAAGAAGGCTAACGCTGCTGCCATAAAGGACGACTGCAGATCTTCAAAAGGAGTTTTGAAGATCTCCAGATTAGATCCAGATCTAATTTTTGGAGGCATGATAGAGAAGAAGAGGATCTCCAGATCCAACCCAAGTGGATACCGGTAGAGGCCAGGCGCTTGCATGGCTAGATCCAGAACCTTCCGCGTGCAATCAGGATCATCTATAGGGTAATAGGATTACCCAAATCAGCGGTAAATTAAATTTGATTTAATTTATCTTATTTTATTTTATTTATTAAATAATAAGAATC